>JBBMOC010000003.1:12642495-13050150 GCA_037975185.1 Centropyge bicolor | reverse complement strand
TGTGTGTGTGTGTGTGTGTGTGTGTGTGTGTGTGTGTGTGTGTGTGTGCTCAGCTAGTCTGCCTCACCTGGCAGCAATCAGGATGTGTGCTTCAGTAACTGCAGTGGAATAACATAAATGCGTGGCACAGATGGAGAGGCGGGGGCGGAGGACAGAGCTAGTCTTGTGAGGGCTACACAAAGAAATGGTACAAAACGGGAAACATGGAAACGAGACGCTGCCAGACAGCAAAGGACGATTAAATGACTTAGTGGGAGTTAGCAGGAGACGGTGATGAACAAAGGAGCCTGATAGACAATAAATCATGGCTCTCGTAGAGTAAAGACCAAAAACCAAGAAGCGATGTGATTGTGGGAGGAGGAGAGGAAGCTTTTGTAATCGGCAAGAGGAGATGGTTTAAATGAATGCAAGTCATTTGCCCTCAGGAGGATAATTATGTGGTTTATGTCCTGCATGAGTGGAAAAAATAGGAAATGTGAGCAAACGAGTGAGAGGAAACATGTTGGGCTGAGAGGAACACATCTCAGTACAAGCAGCAGCTATGCCATGTACACACAAAGCCTGAGGTGATGCACGCAGGGGCATTTTTTTTAATTAACTGATAAGTTTAAATAATGAAATGTCAAAAATAAACAGAGCCGAAGGTCACATCTCCAAATGTCTTTTGCCCAACCGACAGTCCAGAACCTATTGATAGTAGACACTGGGACAGATGACAAGTGACTCCTCACATTGCAGCTACATCATATTTAGTTTTTTGTTTTTGCACTATTATTGATTGAAAAATGACTGAACCAATAAATCAAAATCATTGATCCTTTAAAAAAAATTATATTATACACTGATTAATTGTTTTGTCAAAAAAATGTCAGAAAACATTTATTAATAAATATACTCGTTTTTATTACATAAGACAAAGAAAGAAAATTGATAGCACCCTCCTGTCTTTACAGTAAACCGGTCAGTTTAGCATAAAGATTGAGCTAGCTAGAGACTTTCCCTCTGTCTCCAGTCTTTATGCTAAGCTAAGCTAACAGGCTGTACGCCATACTGATGTGAGCCGCATCCATCATCTGAATCCTGGCAAGGATGCAAAAACACATGACTCCCACCAAGTCGAAGTCATATTAAAGGAAAGCATTTTCAGTGTTTACTTCTTGTTCGCCACTTGATGATAGGTCTGTCTCTGAATGGCAGCTGGTTTGGCCCCCGTGATCCTCCTCTTTCCCACAGCATGCAGCAGCAGTGCAGCGCACAGAGGAATGAAAGCCAGGATGAAGGGAATTCATATTCAATACGTTTCTCACAGATAGCTGCTCCCACGACCTGATCCACTTCAGGTGGCATCTGCCAATAAGTAAACAAATGTGGCTGCCAATTAAGCCGGCACACACTTTTTATTCACAGCAGATTCGGATTATACCGTGTTTGTACAGCTGTTCAAGAGGAAGTTGTCTGAAGAGAGACTTTCCATGCTTCCTTTTTTGAAGCGCTGGACGTTTGCCTGGAGATTAATCGGGTCCTGCAGGCCTTTGTCACCCTGCATGACAAAGCTTACAGAGATACTGCTCTTCTCAACTGTCAGGTGACTGAAAACAGGGCATCAATGGCAGCACACAGGCTGAATCCCAATGTCCAGACTTAGTGGACTGCAGACTGATGGACTTAACGCACACAGGGAAGACTCCAAGTGCCTTGGGCTGTCCAAATAACATAGCATACATCCATAACAATACAGACGTGACAATGCAAGAGAAAACTATAATAATATTGCTGATGTACCATTTGATTGATTTACATGCGTTTATTGATGGAGCCAGGTTTGATATTGCACATACACAATAATCAGGCTTAATAATTTGGATTTGGTCAAAGTTAGTTGTCATCCACCTACTCAACTTTTGTATTATATATTTTTATTAGATGACAAGTTTTATTTCTGTTATACTACATAAAGCAGCGGAAACTGAGAACACTACTGTAGCATTTGGAGTCGTTCATAACAACACTTTGAAATGAGTTACAGGGTCAGGAATTTCAATTAATCTCCCTGGAAGTGACTGAAGTCTGGTGTCCTGTGTCAGCACGTTTCCTTCCCTCACAGCCGCAGCATCCTCTCGGACTTGACGTGATGACAGTGAACATGTCACGGGGCACAGGACTGAAGTCGTGCAAGGGTTTTGTCTCCAAGTCCAGAGGGTGGGCATTTGGATTGAGTAACATACTATCAATCAGAACTGACTGACTCATTTGACTACAATGAAATCATTTTAGTTATGTGTAAAAGCTGGCTTGATGGCTGAAGTTTGATTTTATGCAGATTTTGGATTACAGAGTACAATCTCTAGATGGAGGTTTTTGCTTCTGCCAGGTGTGTAATTTGGCTGCTCTGGCACGAATGTTGAATTTTTTTTTTTTTAACAACCTGTCTTTTGTTCCATGTATATCTTTCTGTAAGATTAAATGCTGCTGCTATTGCAAGCAGGTGCAATGTGTGTTGCTGCCTGTAATTCCACTCGTATACTTAAACTCCAGTTGCCTATTTTTGGCAAAAGCAACTAATTGTCTTGGACAGTGTCTGCACACCTGGTTTTCTCTGTCTATCCACATTAACTCCTTCCTGGCTACATTGCAACTACCCTTCTGTGATAATCATGATTATTTCTCCGTCTCTGAAATGGACACAGATTGTTTGATTATTGAAATGATCAGCCTCAATCATTCTCTGCAGAAAGAAATGGGACTTCTGATATCATACAAGGAATACTGGTTAAAAGGTAATTAAACTCTTGTACACCTTAATACCTGTCTTCGGAGGGTGAGTTCATTGACCATCAAATGACTGAAATATATAATAGCAAAAGCATCTTAAAGAGTACAGTCTGAAAGGCAAAGCAGTGATCAAGTGATTTACAGTGATTATTATATCAACAGTTGGTGCTATTGCTCTATTTGGGTTGTGTATTTCTATCTAACTCTGACCTTTATCTCTGTTGGTCATATGGTTGTGACTTTCACCAACTACACTTCTCTAATTCTTCCTCTTGTACACCTACATTTTCACTGTTACAGAGGTGATGGTCAAAATAGTTGAGACACCCCAGTATTATGCAATACAGTTCAACAGCAGCACAAACTTCAGCCTCCAAAATTCTCTCAAAGCTGAATCAACACCTCTCTAAAATAATGTGAACAACCACTGAGCATTATAACCATCATGATAAACTGAAAGGAAAAACTGGTTGTGTCTGAGAGCACAAAGCTTCCTGTATGGTTTGTGGTCATATTTGCATGCATTGCACTTATAACCTTTTTATTTTCTCCATTTCTGCCCATTTAAGGAGTTCTTGATTCAAATGCTCAACCTGTGACACATTTGAACTCAAGTGTAGACGTGGCAAAATCAACAGTGCTTGAATACAGCATACACATACATACACATACAGCGGCCCTGCATCTCCTCAGGGCATCCACATGCTGCTAAAGTGACTCCACAACAGAATAAAGAAAGAGTAAAATATAACAACTATATTTATAGGGGCTTTTTTTTTTTTTTACTACATTGAGTCCCAGCATGCCCCACTGCCTCCTGCTGTAATATTCTCAATGCATCTAGAGCACAGGCATTGCCAGAGGTGACTGTACTAAACTCCGGCCACTATCTGGCTGCCAGGTAAGTGACTGAACAGCCCTTGAGGGAATACAGCCACACTGCATCTCAGAGAAAATTGTTCAGTCCACTTTACTACACCCTGCTGAGGAACCAGGGTGGAGAGGCCGTGTTATGAATTCTTTAATCACAGCAAACCTGAGGAGGTTTCTGTAGGAAGTAGAGGTTCTGAAAGCAAAGGGCGCATGAACTTAACAGAAAATACAAAGTAAATGCAGAGGTTGGCTCAGAGGAACATGTGCTCAATGCTTATCTGTGTTTAAGCACAAGACAGATGCAATTTCACAACGCGTGGGTGGAGTCTGATTAGGCTAATAAAAATGTATTTGTGGTATTTAACACCGACATTAAAGGCAAAGAGGAAATGAGAAAAGAGTTTTATAAAAAGAAAAAAAGAACTTGCTGTCCTCCTCTATTCTGCACACCACATGACAACAGGATGCAAGTGTGCACGTTCTCTACAAATACAACACTGACCAAAGGGCTTGTTCCTCATAAAATATTAAGGCCTCAAGAGTGGAGTTGTTCTCCATCTAAAAATATAAAGCCGTTTTCCTTTAATATTCACCTCGCAGCACTTCAAGCAGCTACAAACTAATACATCAGTGTGAGGTTACAAAAAGGCAACAACACAATCCGCTAAGCATTTGTGGAGCCATAGACTTTTAGATCACTCAATTCATTTGTGAACTCTGAAATCCCAGGCCGCGTCTCCCAGGACTGTGTGAACAGAATAGGAAGTAAATGCAAATACAGTGTGTGTTTCATGTATGGAAAGTGAGAAAAACAGATTTTTCCAGTATTACATGAGGGACACAATTAGTAAAAGGCTGCAGTAAAAGTGGGTACTGGTGGTGGGTGTGTGCACCATCACTACTGGGGCACAGAGTTATTTATGTACTTGAGCTCGAGCGCAGTGCTTTTTGGGTTAACACAACCGAACTCTAACTAGAGGTTCAAGGTTGCAGCCCTCTCATTTTCTTTGAATGAAGCCGGTCACGAGTCAGTCAGTCAGAGAAGTGGGGTTGGCGATGCAGGGTTGGCGATGCAGGGTTGTCCAGCAAAGAAGTGGAACCTGGCCCAACTTGTAACATGAATGCCTTGTTTCTACTGTTAATCTTGCCATCACATGTGCAAATATTGATAGAGCAGTTAATTTCCCAAACACTGTAGTAAAGAATTACATTTTGCCATACATTGACTGTATTTGTGGGGGCAAACACAATATCAAAATTGACCACCACATATTGATTTTTTCCTTTTTTTTTTTACGATTCAAAATGGGTAACTGTGCGTAGTGCATTGATACACTCATGCCCTCCTACACTCTGAATCAAAACGTGATCATGCACGGGAGGAAGGATTTCATCCCCGCAGGGAAGACAATTGGCTGAATGAATGAACCAGAATCAAACCAGAGTTCATGAATGGTTAGTATCATAAAGACCTCTGCACAAATTTGTCCAAGCTGACGCATTCAATTTTAAATAAGTCATCAGCGTGTAAGGAGCTTAGCTATTAAGGATAACTGTGGTCAAGTTAGCCGTCATTCGTGAAAACCCAGCCTGGCAGCCATGCATTTAGATGCATGTCTGTTTGTGCCATTATGGTGCTTAGAGGGGCCAAAAAAGACAAAAGACTGGTAGTAATGTATACGTCACAATAAAAACAATATGTTTCTAATAATGTATGTAACGATCACAAACGCCCCCATGATCTGTCACCACAAGCACCATCGAATTCTGTGGGAAACGCTGTTCATGTTGCTCTCGAATGAGGAGGCTGTTACGGCATCGATCGGCTTTTCTCACATTCGTTTGAAGTGCTTTTACATTGTTGTGTTGAGGCTAACAGCTCCAACAGTTTCTTTTTCCAGAGAGAATCCAAACAAGCCCAGTCGGTTGTTTCTAGGTTCTGGGGCACATCTTAACTTAAACACCTGAGTCTTGAATGGTTGGCAGCTCTGAGTACGTTCCACTCACGATAATTGGTGGTCTGCCGCCAGTTTGAGTCTTTGTGTGTCAGTGGCCACTTGGAACAGGTAACAACACTTTGTATGACTCTGATTTCAAGCGAACTGAACCCTTAACTCCACCCGTCTAAACCAGTTGCCTCACTCTAATAGTGTTTTAGCTGCCTGAAGCAAAACGTAAAGAAGTAAAGGTGCTGACAATGAAGATGTCTTGTCCAGCTGATCCAATCTAGGACTTCATTATCTGCCTTAACTCCCCACAGCCCACGTGTGTGTTGAAGAGTTCATAGTCCAGTGTTGAAAGATCACACAGTGCACTTCAAAATGAGCAAATTCCAACGTGAACTTTGCTCAACAGACTTGGAATAAATTATCATTCTAACAGGGAGGCTGTATAGCTGCTGTAGACGACAAGGTGTAAACTTGCGAAGCAGCTAAACAGCTTTAATCTTACCATCTGAACTGCTATGTACGAGACAGAGATCACACAGATGGAAATTAGCCATCTTATCAACACCCTTCTTACACACTACATGTGGACTTGGAGCAGATCACATAAGTATGGCTTTTGAGCTTCATCTGAAAGAGGCCTATGAGATAAAAGAAAATGCTGACTGTAACTCAATCCCAGAAATAATTTGTCACAAATACAAATCCAGTTACCAAACTGTCATTAACGCAGAGGCACTTATGCGGGTATTGATCTCGAACCATTTTGAGGAACTGCTGTAACATGAACCATCCAAACCTAGCCAATACGGGCGTAACATTTCACTGTACGACACATCCTGCTTTCTCGTGTCATCAAGTGTGGTTTGTGGATCAGCTGAGGAAAAGGAGACGCTGCAGATGAGAGCAAAGACAGACTGAGACGGGGGAACATCAGAAGTCACCTGACGTTCTGAAGCAAAGCGAGAAAACTGAGCTTGAAGAAAAACACATATGCACAGACTCAACGAAGCCCAGCACTCTCTCCTCACTTAATGAACCCCCCTGCTACAGGTCCACCCTGCTTTAGCCTCAGGAGGCGATGAGGTTATTACCATGTAGGACATCAGACTTCACCCTGTGTAATTATACCGCCAGCGCCCGAGCTCTCCAAAGGGTCTGCTGCACTTCATCACATCCTGAAACCCCAAAGTGCAGCTGTTAAGAATAGCCTGCAGACTGAATGGCTGGCTACCTAAGCCCGTATAAATGAGGAAGCGAAGACGACGCCGAAGCTGAAACGCTGCCTTGTTGTGTAAAACAATCAAGCAGCAACTGTTTTATTGAACTTTCTCCGTGTTTCACATCTGTTAGTGCTGCCAATTCTAGAGCAGGTCAGAGGTGGGAGACATGGGCAATATCTTCCATCATGGTGTATGTAATTCTATATCACTGTAACATATATGTACAGTAATCGCTCTGTAAAATCAATGAAGAAATGGTTTAAAATAACCCAACTGTGCTTAATCACATTTATTTTCCTCTTTTATTTGGAACTCCCTCAAAAACAAAAACAACTGCCTCACCTATTAGTAACAAGTTCTTCTCCGTCATCTTGGGTTGACTGGGATGCCTCCTGCTCTGTATTTACATTTTCGCTCTCCTCCTCCATGTTTTCTTGTCACTCTCTACTGCGAGAGTTGGCAAACCAGGTGCGTTACTGCCACCAACTGTCGCTCTCATGTCACATGTGGACGTGGTAAACAGTCCTGCGGCCCAAAGAGAGACTCCAAACATGATTTCCTACATAGCCTGTCCTGAATGTATATAAGAGACACTGAGGGGCAGCTCCAGTGTGTTGCCAAATCTCTACTGGTGCACAAATATTTATATGCAGTCATATCACCAAACCCTTGCCAAAGGAGAGCAGGACAAGACAGGACTGATATCTTCACTTTCTCTGATGGATGGAAGATTTTTTTTTTTTTTTTACTTCCAACCAAAAGCTCAAAAGTCCAGGGTTAAACCCTCCCTATATATCCTGCCAGGCCCTAATCCTGCCGCTGCTCCAACATGATGACATAATGAAAGGCTTCCTCCTCCCTTCACTTCCACTGCTCACCTTCTTTCCTTCCCCCACATCTGCCTTATTCTCTGACCTACATTTAATTGCGGTGCTATGCGTGCAGATGTAAGTGCAGACATCGCTCCACTGACTGTTTGTGTCTCTGTCTAAGTCAGTCGTTTATAACACTGTGCCTTTACCCACGCAAGGAACACAATTAATATTGCATTCGCTCCTGTGTCTCTGCAGCGTGTGAGCAAACGTGGATGCGTGTAGCTACTGTACTGTGGCTCTGCCTGCCAGTCGTCGCGTGGAAACCCGACTCAGTACCAGCAGCAGATCAACCAGCTCCTCACCACTGGCACCTAGCATGTGGAGCCGAGAACACACTACGGGCAATACAGCTCATTCCAGCCATCCAACTGCCTGTCAATCAAACATGCTCGACCATGTCATCACATGACTGCACGCACGCACACAGATGCACAGCTAAATACAGACCGCTTTGAATCCTAAAGTAGAGCTCAAACTACAGCCACAAATACAATGAAACTGAGGTTCAATTTCAGTTCCTTCTCCCCCATTAGTAAGATTAAATGGAGACAGAGCAGGCGACTTATGTAAAAAAAAAAAAAAAATTTAAAGCCAGGCATGCCTAGTTTTGCCTGAGTACAACTCAACTTGCAGGGACTTGAATGTAATGCAGGTCAGCATGAGTGTTACTTTCCATCAGTATGATGGCACCGCTTTCAACACAAGCACGAGGGGGGAAAAAAATATGGGTAGTACTTTTTGCTTGTTCACTATGAAAAGGCAACTGTAGCATTTTCACATATGGTGTAAATGCTCTTCAGTCAGTTAATTAGTAGTTCATCAAACTGAGCAGAAACACACCTGCAGCACATCTGTCAGTATGAGCCAACTTTCCACAAGAAAAGAATGAAGAATTTGAGCTGAAACGACTCACTCCGAAGAGACTAAACTGAAAACCTTTGGGTTTTGGACTGTCAGCTGTTTAAATCTGTCATTTCATAGACTGAACATTTTCTAAATCGACCAAGAAAAAAATCAGCAGGTTAATCTACAGTAAAAATAAGTAGTAACCAACAGCCCTTAATAAAATGACTGAATTGCACTGACGGCTTCAAGTCAGGAGTTGCAGTAACAAAGGAAGAAGAGCTACATTGTCAGATTGCAACGCTTGCTGTCTGAAAACACCTTTACACATATCTTTGCCATTTATGTTTGACAATTTCTTATCACTTATTGTTTTACATGTACAGAGTATTGACATATACTGTATATGCAATAACTTTATAATTAAATATACCTGGCCAATTTAATCGATCTAGCTGTATTCCTAAAACAAAATCATATCATTACATACTGAAATATTTGACATGAAATCAACTCAAAATGTTAGAATTGGTTTTATCAAAGCTTTAAGGCAGCCATATTGATTTTTGTTTGGCCACAAGCTGTAAATATATTATCACCTTATAAAGCTCATATGTTGAACATGTTAGCAAAAAGTGGCCTAATCACACTTTCAACAGACACGAAGCAACATCAGCCTTCATTTGAAGTCATGTTCGTGTCAACCTGATGAATGTAAGTCCCACATTTACTCTCTTTTTAGCTCTGTCTTCTTTAGTAACAGAACCCAAGTTTGTGTGGTGCTGCGCAGGTAGAGTACAGTGAGTTTAAGAAAGCATTTTCCCACAAAAAAAAAAAATCCAGCAGCCTGCTAGAAGCAAGCTGATGAGTGTGGTAAAAGTGAATAAACAATCAAATTTGGGGCCGTAAAACCAAAACAATCGTTGCAAGACACTACACTGTGTAGAGTTGAGAGGAACTGCAGAGTTGGGGATAAATCTCTGCTGGTTTCATTACACATATGCATTTGGCCCATTGTTGTAAAAATGTTGACTGGGGCACCTTCAGGTTTGTTTTTGGATTCTTGAAGCAAGGATTTCTGTGGTTAGGTGCATCTGACATTAGATATGCTTGTGGCAGTCTCGAGAACAGCCCACTGGTTTACCTTAAAACTGTTGCACATCTGTTTTTCAGCAATGTGAGTCAGAGCTGTTCGCTCTCCTCGGCTGTACCGCCTCCATGGTGAAAGGAGAAAATATACGTTTTATATATTAGAAAAAATAAATAAATATGATGTCTGCTCCCCTCTATGTGACGCACTCGCACAGATCAAACCACATTCAACATTTTGCGAAACGGTCAAAGAAAAACAAGCAAGACATCTTTCATCCTGATTCTCTCTTGGTGGCAACAGGATCTGACTCATGAGGGTCGGCTTCATGCTGCTGTGACACCATGTCCGGCGAGGTCACGGCCAGAAAGTACTAAAGTACTAACTCCATTAAAGACTGATCCCGCTGAGGCAGATTACTTCGGTCCTGTCTCCCCCAATCCTCCTTCAACCACAGCACGGTTTCTATCTGCAGAGCAAAAACGTCTATTTCTGCAATGAGTGCTTAGACACTCATTAATCTTGCTCTAAAGAAGCGACTACGCCCAGTAACGGCCAAGAGGTGCCAGGAGGAAGAAGTCTCTCACACACACCTGTCACAGTCCATCTGCTGTAGAAAATCCACACCTGATCCACAATGCAGAGAAGAGACAACGGGGTCTTAACGTGCACACAATGAGCCTCCATTCTGCAGAGTGCAGTGCAGACATCCATACCATAATACTGAGTTGACACCAGGACACACACACACACATACACACACACCTTGACGAAGACTCTGCACTACCAATTAGCCCCTCTCTTCCTATCAGAGCACCATGTGAAGTGTTCATGCGCCTTGTAATTACCAGAGCAGAGGACGTGTTTCATTTAAAAGCAGCGCTGCCGACACAGGCCCTGAGAGAAAACAAGCCTCTGACTCATTCACAGCGAGTAGCGGACAAGAGAAAGTCATCAGCCATCAGACATCCACCGCCTCTTCAATGCCTAAACAGGAGGCAGACTTAAAAGTTTGACTCTAACAAACACTGTACTTAAAGTGCCTCGCGAGTCACAAGAAAGGAAACGACACTAATGTTTAGTTTAAAGAGTAACCTCCACTTTTAGAAGGAAGGGCATCTGATGAGAACACGTGGCCGGGAAGAGTCGACTCATCCCGTCCTTCCAAGCACATCCCATTCTGATAAATCACGCGGGGCAGCGGTTCTTGATGACAGGCTTTCACGGCACACAGAGCCCTCCCGAATACAGCCTGCCAAAAGCAAGGTCCTCTGAAGGAAATGCAGCTCTACACCTCATATTATGGCCCATAAATACAGCTGGGAGCGCTGCAGCCCACAGCGGGCGGGCGGGCGTGTGTGATGTGAGAAAGTAGAGAAAGTACTTTTAGAGCTCATTTCACTGTCCCTTCCCCTTCTTTTGGAGGCCGAACAATACTTGTATCATCAGATTGTGTAACTAGTCACTGTCTCACACCCACAGTGACCCTCTCTCACCCCATTTGTTTTAGAGGCAGGGATACATTCAGCAGTGTTTAAACGGCTTGCTCATCCATAGTTAGGATGTTACAAAGCTGCTGTTGCTCCAAGAGCTAAAAGCAACCTTTCCGCGGTCCAGACACAAAATGAGATCTTAGAGGTTAACACATATGCTAATGCTTCAATAAAGATGCCGACAGGATTTGTTCATATCAGCGTTTCACACACTGGCTGTTGTATTTGTGGAAGAAAAAGCTCCACTAATCTACAGCTCTATAGCCATTTTCAGACAGCTTAACCTCTCTATAATCTGCCTGAACTCTGGACACTTACTGTACTTCTAAACACAGGCTGAGATTAGCAGCCTGTCAGAGACTTATAGCACAACTATGAAAGCTACACCACAATAAGCGGCTCAAACTTCCCATGTCTCTGTTTAAGAAGACTCGACATTAAGGAGTACAGCTCCACGCGTCAACACGCAGACACCAGGGCCCAAACGTCTCCTCTCGGGACATTTACGAGCTCGCGAAGGAGCTTAACAACCCTGGACGTCCATGTGTTTCTCATGGAGAGCCCCCTGTCCTCCGAGCGCTCACACACTCGGCCAGGAGTGAGCGGCACAGCTGGTCTTGATGACTCGGGCGCTCCTTCTTTTGAAGGCTGAGCTCAGATAACTGCTGTTCTGGCCGTTTAGCACGCATCTGAAATTACACCTCCACCTTCCCAGAGTGCCCGGCCCATGCAGTCCCTCCTCTCCTGTGTACTGTACTGCACTGTACCTCCAACACACTCAGAGAAAAAAATGAAACTCCAGCTTTTGGAATTTTAACTAAAAAGAAGATAAAGTGTCGACCGAAAACTTCTGTCTTGTCATTTTATGAACAGCTGTGAGATACTGAGTACTGAAATGTGAAATAAAGAAGATGAAATTACCTTTTTTTTTTTTTTAGTTTAAAGCAGCTATAAAAATCAATACTAAATAATAATAATGATGTGACGAAGTGAAAGGGGCTGACTGTAGTTATGAACCTACTGAGAATTATCACCAGAACGTGTGGCTCTGCTCAGGTTTTTCAATTCCTTGTTTAGCTGTCCGGTCCACAACTTCAATTTTTCGGTTCACTCTCACTGCTCCCATCATTTTCAGTGAAAAAGCTCTAAAAAGCCCACTGTGCAGTAACAACACACAGACACAGTTAGCACTCGCTGATGGACGTAGTGGAGCGTTCAGCAGCTAAAAGAGCCAGAGATTCCCCTCAGGAGTTGGTGGAGACCAAAAACAGAGAAGAGAGTGAATATTAGATTCAACACAACTCCAAGTGAATGCTGATGCTTCTCCGCAACTGCTGGATGAGTCGATAAGCAAGTTTGTCACCAGATCAACTTACAGATGATATGTCAATGTTGTGTTCATAACTCAGGTATGCTGCCCCCAAGTGGCCAAAAAAACCACAGGTCTAAACATATGTATCCTCCATTTTTTCCAATCAATATTAATTGACTGACATTTAAAACTTTCTCATTTTAAGTAGGCAATTTCTAACCTCATTCTTATGACAGGCAATATCATCTTATGGTTAAATCAATGAGACTGTTCTGAGCAGCCTCCAAGCTGCAACGGTGCAATATTAAAGAGATGCTTCAGTCTGCTGCTGCTGAACGATCGACCACGGCGTCTGTCTTTCAGAGACAGGAAGTCTGTATTGCCTTGCAGTCTGAGATATGTGTCTTTGAAGTATAAGTCCTGCTTTTTCTGTCTGTTTTATATTTTTCCACCAAATGCTGTAAAGGTCAATGAGTCGGACACTCAACCTTTTGTTTTTGCTTTGTTCAGCATCAATTTAACTGATGTGAACACAGGAATTCAATTAAAGCAACTTAGTTGGATTCAAGCTAAACTCCATCTGACTGAGACTCATACTCTTACATATAAATCGCTTCCACTCTCAGTCTTCCTCTGGTCTGATGTTAATCAGAGCAGCCAATCTTTGACTAACTAGTTGACTCCATTACTAGGCCACATCACTGGCACCAATTATGCACGTCATCAGATAATATTTTTAGAATAGCAGCACTTCCTCTCTGCTATTTAGTGACTTGGAAAAAAAAAATCAACCCCCTTTTCCACCCGCTGATTGCCGCGGTGGTTTACAATGAAACACATTAGGAACATGAAGAGAAGAAAATGCTCCCACTGCTTTCATACAGTTATTATAGACTGACCACTGCTACTTGACTGGACGGAAAACTATCCAATTTATCGTTGTTTACCCTTCTCAGCCAGTCACAGCTGCGTGTGCGCATGCACCGCTGTGCACATCAATTCCACCACAATCAGAAAGGTTGTCGGGGAACTGATGAACTGAGAATTAAACATGAACATACATTATTTGTCACAGTGTGAGCTTCATGATGAAAAAGCCATGCTCGCCGTGACTTCTCCTTGATTTTTGGGGAATGTGCATCGGAGGTGTCCTATATGGTCAAAAGTCTTTGTTTTTGTGCACTATGTGTCATTTCTGCACATATTTCCTTAGAATGAGTGTCACCTTGTATCATGTGTTGTCCTCATTTTAGCTGTAGGAGTGATTTTTGCCTGTTTAATATACAGCCTGTTTTGTATTCACACTGATTTGCCTGTGGATCAAACTAAACTTACATTTTGAGAGCTTGTAAATTGCAATTGTGGAAGTCTTGCCTTTTCATTTAATCATGAAAAAAAATCCCTTTTTTATGGAACAATAATGAAAATCAGTAACTCTGTAGTAAAGAAAATCAGAAATTTAGTTCAGACTTGGTGGGAAAATGTAAGAAAATGAAGTGGTTGTGTGGAAAATAGCAGCAGGTCTTCTGTACGATGGTTGAACACAGTGGGATAAAAGTGGAATATTGTTAATCCATACAAAGAAAAGGAGCTCTCTTACACACCTGTACCCTGTCCGCACATTAAGACAGAGGGTGTCCCATCAGAGACAATAAATGTCCAGCTGCAGAGACAAGCCAGTGGCAGTGTGTAGCAATAATTAGATAGATATGTGTAAAAGCAATAACGCAGATGTTCTGCGAGAGTCACAACCCTTTCACACGTTGGTGGCGGATACGTGAATTTATCAGGAATCCATTAGCACATTCATAATGCATCGTTAGGGCGGGTGGCAACATCAACATAGTTCACTTACTATATAAGAAAATGTTCTGGCAGAGAAAAGATAAATAATTTAGCTTTGGTTTTATATCATGAGGGTCTTTATATCAGCTGTGCTCCGGTGGTTAGAAAACACAGTCCAGCAAATTCAACTTTTGTCCTCGTCACAGCCCAAGAGCTTTGAAGACCAGCGAGCACATAATTATTCAGCAGCTGCACACACACACAAACAAATGACACTTTTCTGACGCAGTGTCACTATAACCTGAAGAGAGAGGCTTTGAATTTCAGTGCCCGTGCTGTTTATGCTGCACAGGGAGAAATTACAAAGATCAGACTGGTGCCTGAGTGACTGATACCAGTGGACTACAGTGAAGTGTGTGTGTGTGTGTGTGTGTGTGTGTGTGTGTGTGTGTGTGTGTATTGTGTATGTAATGAGTTTCAGTGTTCTCTCGACCTCCGCCGCTGCTCCTGAAGGTGAGGTGTTTTGGTGACACCGAGCTCATGGCGAGAAAATCACCACTTTCACACGTTGCTGACAGACAACTCGCAGCACTTCAAAAGGCAAACCCCCCGCACATGCAAAAACAAAAAAACCCCACACAATTGCCCTTGGCACTTGCACGTTTCCCTCTGCTTTCAAATGTCCCCACTGGCCTCAAATCCTGTGACACTTTTGTGTTTAATTTAAAGCGCTCGGTCCTAAAGCTGAGATGCAATCTGGCTGCCACTAATTAAAAAGCTCCAAAACAAAAGACTGCTACAGTTGAGAAGCCGTGCAGCTGTGGATGTGAAAGTGTGGTGATGTGAACACACTTGCAAGAAGCAGCTTTTCAGCAGTGCTGCTCAAGTTAAAGTCTCAACATGACAAAAGAGGAAGAGAAGTTTTGTGCATGCAATTTCTCACCAAAGTCTTATTATAATAATGCACATGGTGTGTAAGATAATCAGTGGGGTGAAAAGATCTTAAATTGTCCTCTGTTCTCTGTTTTGAATGAGGTGACACCATGTGCATGAAGCTGATTAACAATAACTGAGTGTGAGGGAACAATGAAGCTCTGCATCTTCTCAAGTTGTGGAGCAACACGCAGGCCTGCTTCACTGTGAACCAACTCTTCACTGTGCACAAACCTGGCTGTAGTAAAGGGAGCAGGAGACCGTTATCATCTGACACACAGTGAATCCTGCTGCATGTCTCAATAATGCACATGTTTATTAACAGGATTTTGAGGCTTTCAAAGAGCAGCACTGAAACTAAATGGGCTCCTGTTAGATGAGCGATCATCATCACCGCGAACCTGCAAAGTAACGAAGCAACAAAAGATTTTTTTCCTACATTTGCATCGGATCTAAATGCATCCCGGTGCTTTGGAGCAAACATCGTGCATGCACATCCTCGGGCTCCTGCACAAAGCGCTCCGATCTGCATGGAAATGCTGCGGAAGGCGAACAAAGCCTTACCTAAAATCTGAGTGGCTCCTCGCTGGATGCCGCTGCCGCCGCTGTCCGGAGGTCCATCCGGCTCCCGCTCGCCCTGCTGCTCGGGAAGCACGCGGCTCGGTTCCTGCTGCCGGTCCACGGCGGACACATCCACCAGCACGGAGAGCCGAGGGGCCGCGGTGTCCGACACACTGCTGCTACTGGCCTCCTGCTCCCATCCACATCTGAGAGAGAGGGGGGCGGAGTCACAGGCTCTACACAGAGAGAGGAGAGAAGGGAAGGAGGGAGGAGAGGAGGTAGAGGAGACAAGGAAGAGAGGAGAGAAATAAGAGAGGAGAGAAAGGAAGGGGTGAGGAGAGAAGGTAGAAAGGAGAGGAGAAAATGAGAGGAGAGGAGGAAAGGTGTGTTGATAGCAAATTTGATAGAGCAGCAGCTGGTTTGGGTATTTGATAAGTTCCCAGCAGGTCTGTCCAAGTCAAATTTTGGGGAAGAGCCTCATTTTAATTTTCTTCCCAGAAGTTAGATGAGAAGCTTGATACACTCTCATTTGTGTTCTGTGAGGCAATAGCCGCTTAGCTTAGCTTAGCCTATCTTAGCTTAGCTTGGCTTGGGTGGGAGCAGTGACTTCCTGGTCTCTCTAGTTAACTGCTCCCAGCCGAGATTACAACCTCAAATTTTTGTTTTTTAAGTTTTGTTTTTTGTTTGGATTAAACAAACAAGATATAACATGTTCATTTGTGATGCTTACAGGCGATGGTAAGCAGATTTTTTCACTGTGTATATCCAGGTTTGCAAAATGTGGACGAACCTGCTAAAAATATCACACCTAGCTGAGTTTGCCTTTCTGTTTTGTTTCCAATGTCAAAGAGTGTCAATGTTAAAGTGGATACCGTTTTAGATCTTGTACTTCAGTCTCTTTCAAGCTCAACACCAACTGAAAAATGTCTGTATTTCATGTTGTTCCCAGACTGTGAAAAACAGTAAATAATGTTCAGCACGCCACATAGCATCGTCCCAGATCAGGGCTGTAAATTAGCATGCGCACCTGAGTGTTTCCATCACTCATGGAGCTGGAGCTGATAAATGCCTGTGACCAATGCAGAGCCATTCAACTCAGGAATGAATGTCGATTGTACCCTTTAACACTGAAGACAAAAACCAGATGTTAGTTTCAGTTAGTGGGTTTTTGGTCCAGTGTGAAAGCAATATTAAGCTAAGTTTCGATCTCCTTCTTCGATCTTTTGCTTCTAAGCAAATAGGCTTGTTTTTCCAAAATGGTGTACTGCTGTTTTAAGGAAAGAAAGAAGTCAAGATAAATTTGCTTTATTTATTTCGGCTTTTAAACCAAGCATTCACAATCTGTTTTGTGTGTAACCCCTCACCATGAATGAGTGTCTACTAGTGTCACAGATTACATGTGTCTATGAAATGCAAACATGCAAACTATCCAATATTTCATTTTTTTTCTTCCTTTTGCTACATTAATTATTTGATCATTTGCAACCCCCTAGATTCATCTTGTGACCCCTGGTTGGAAATCCAGAATGATTTACAGGAATGGGATGCGAATAAGAGTTGATGAATCTGAACATTTTCACAACATTACTCACACAACACACTCACCGTCACACTCCCAACACGGAAGCAAAAAAATCAAGCTAAAACATGTCGGATGCCATTAAAACCCAATGAGTAAAAGTGTGATAAATGTTGTTTCGTACCCTAAGTCATCAGTGGGTTGAGGTCCTGAAACAGAGGGAGGAGTGAGTTTCACATCTTTGGTGCAGCTACTGAGAAACTGCAACCTCTGTCACCATACAGTGAGTCTCAGAGGACCTCAGGTGTCGAACAGGGTGATATGGAGACAGAAGACTATGTTGTTTTTAGACTACGCACTCTTGTATAAACAAATATCAAGAATGTACTTTCAACTGTGACAGGAGCCAAAGATGGGAGACAAGATGTGGGGTAATATGGTCCCATTGGTCTTGTTAAAAGCTTTGGGGTCAACTGAATGATGTTCAGATGTTGGTCTTGACAACCATAAAAGTAGAATTTAAAAAGAGGTGCTGATAGGTGGATTTTGTTATCTTGAGACGGAGCCAGGTTGGCAATGTCCTCGTTTGCATTTACAAATGTGTCAAGTCTCGGCAAGAAAGTGAATAAGTGTATTTCCCGAAATGTCGAACTGTTGTTGTTGTAAAGAGCCCAGAAAAATGGAAATGAACAAAGCTACAATTCCACGACAACTGAGCAAACAAACAGCAACTTATTGGACCATGAGGTGGGATTGTTTCATCAACAGTTTGTGACCAAATCCAGATTTTGTTATTAACTGCTGTTAGTTCTGGTATAATTTTGGAAGTGTGGTTTCCGATCTTGTATTTTGAATTTTTGTGCTGTGTTTCCCTTTGTGTGTGTGTCTGTGTATGTGTGTGAGAGAGTGTGTGTTAAATGGAGAAAGGGCAGTGGAGCAAGACATGGTAGTCTGTTGACTGGCCTTCATCTGTTACTGAACAGTCACCTGTTAAACATACATATTCATTTAAAGTGTCAATGTTTATGTGCCAAATGTGTGTGTGTGTGTGTGTGTGTGTGTACATGTATTAATCATGATGTGTGGACATACATTTCTTTACACAGTCAGAGTTAGGTTAAGGTTAGGGTCAGGTTAACTATCCAGGAAATGAATCCAAGTTAATGAAATGTCCTCTGAAGTGTGTGGGTGTGTGTGTGTGGGTGGGGGGAGGAAGAGAAAAAGGAGGGGGAGGGCAGTTTGTCGTTTGTGTTATTATTCGCTGCAAGGATCAACCAGTGAAATGCAGGTTGTGTGTTTGTGCGCTACTTTCTTAATTGCCTCATCAGTAAATGTCAAATGTTCAAATGGTTCAGCCATCTAGATTTATTTATTCATTTGTGCTCCATCAGATGCAGGCGCTGCTGCTGCATGCTGCAATTACTGCTGCACAGCCAAATGTGCCAATGAATAATAAATCACAACACAAAGAGACCTAACTAGCTGTCTGTGAACAGTAAGGCCAACTGGAAAAAACATTTGCATGGTGTTTACAGTAGGAACATCCTCTTCAACCACTGAAACTCTGAAGCATGTTTGCATGGGGGGGATGCTTATAATGGTGGACAATTTGCATGCACGCACAGCAATCCAGACACACATGTATGTGGATCATGGAGTTAGCACGGTTACTAAAAATGTTGCCTCGAAAATAATGCAACCAGAGGCATTGGCTCCATTGCGCACATGCTGTTCTCTCTCTTCAAAGTGAGGCTCAATAACGGGGCGTTTTGGAGGCAGATGACTCACATCAACTCACTGGTGTGCTCAGAGACTGTGACTGAAAAATGGAGAGTGTGAGTGGGCTGTGGGAAGTGTGTTTGTGCCCAGAGCAATATGTTAAGACCTGTGTACTGAAATGTCTCCTACAGTCATCCCAACAGCCCCCCAGCAGGTCAGCGGCCCTTTGTTGAACACCTGACTCCGGCGCTTATCATCTTTCTCCAGGTGTGTGTCAGTCAGCCACACTTCATTATACCGCTGCCTTTGTAGTGGATGACCAAAAAGGAATTTCACAATGAAGGAAAAGAGGTGTGTAACCAGGTGTGAGAAAGTGTGTGCGTGTGTATTATGAACGAAGAAGAGCGTACATGTGTGTAGTGTGTGTAGTGCATGAAAGTGTATCTTGCACTTTTTAGCCCAACTGCAAAGCTGCTTCCCTTGAAGTCCCTCCACAAAAGTCCCACTTTCCTGGTGACCATCTGCCGGTCAAGCTTTTCATTCTAGCATTACATGTATAGAGTTTACAATGAAAGTGAGTCCAGATTTTCTATTCAAAATATATGGCAATCTTTGAAACATTGGGTCCTTGATTTCAGACAAAGTAATCTTCTTATTTGTAGTCCAGGATTGTCACTGGCAGATATTATCAGCTCTAGCTGGCTAATTAACATTCTGTGAGAAGCTTGTAAACCATCTCCAGCTGACTCAAGGAAGCTTGTAAAAGGGGCTAAAGTATGCAATTTATAGCTCCATACATAATAATGGGTTAAAGACTGAGGCTACAGTTACACACCAGACAACAAGTTGGCATCCACCCCAGTTGATTATTCCTGTATAAGACATGGAAAATAAATCGCAGAATTATTCTTCAGTTGCAGAAAAAACATGCTTGACAAACAGCACAGAGGCTAGACTTATGCTTTATTGTTAGTACTGTCAAGTTTTATTGTTACAAGAGAAAAAGCATTTGGATGAGTTAACTAATGACTTAACACTCAAGCGTAATCTCATGTATCTCATGTAATGAGTTTGGCTTGGGTTCCCAAGATAAAGACATTACAGACATTAGGCCAGACAGACGCTGTTTAATCCAATCCATACACGTCTGATCTTGTATTTTTGGTTTTTAAAAGCCTGAGAATATACTCTCCAGACTCTTTATATTGTATCGCTTGGAGAAAGCTAAAGAAATATGAAGTTTCACAGTCCTGCTATGCTGAGTATTATCAGTTAACAGGCAAACTTTTGTTTTTCCTTTAGACACAATTTGACTTCAGGTGACTCCTCTTACACCAATAAAGATATAATTCTCAGTTTTTACTGTTGTGCACTCTTATGGAGAATCAAGGTTTTCACTCTAGCAGCAATAATGCTATAGCACCAACCTCCCCTCTGCTGTCTTCTGTGTACAGGCACCGCAGGCTTTTGTCGGTGCTTTAAAGTCAAAACCCCGCCACCAGCACTACCCTCATCATCGCTACCTGTGTAATCATCATGGAGACTCATAACTGCGTGATTGAGATGAATCAGAGAGCAGTCGAGGCGCCCTGCCACCGCTAACATCATATCTGAACATCTGGCCATCTCTCTGATCTACCCCCACTTTGTTGTTCCTCTCAGCTAATTGTGGCCATTACAAAACTGCAAGAGCGTGACGGTTTCCATGGCTATACGCTGATGTGCTGGGGTGTTTCGAGCCTTAAATATCTTCGGTCATTTCATGCCATCTGTTTCTCCTAATCGCAATATCTCGACTGATTTGGAAATAATGAGAGTCTACGCATCACAGAAGCCTCGCTGGCTTAATGGGCCTCATTCACATCAACAAAAAATGCCAGTGGAGGTGTTTGATGAAGGATTGACACAATAAACGATGAGACTTCCCAGAGCATTTTATTTGTTTCGTATTCAATCCTCAAATGCTCCAGAGTAATAGGTAAACAGCAAGTGATACAGTGAAATGGCAAGTGGGTAACTTAGCCCTGAACAGACTGAAAGAATTAGATGTGGTGGCTACAGGCCATTTGATGGTCTGATGAGCTCATCTGTGCCGTGCACATATAGGAGAGAGGAGCCAAGTGATCTGAGGGGAATGACTGTTGAGAACTTCATTACCATATTCTGCATCTCATTTTAACACACTGCTGAAAAGTTATTTATGTTTACAAATTTTCAGAAATAAACGAGGAAGTGAAAACTTGTTAGTAGGTGTTGCACTAGTGTTCATCGGTGACAGTCATCCTGGTGGCTTTGTGAGGCTAAAGCAGGCTTCTTCATTCTATTAGATTTTAATTCTGATAAAATCGTTTGGTTAACAAGTCACCATTTGCTATGCATGCACATTTTATGGCCCAATGCGAACATGATGATCAAGAAACGTGGCTGTGTGTATCTGTCCTGCCTTTATGTATTCTATATGAATGTGTGTGTGTACTGCCTATACAGAGCAGTCGTCTTGAGCGTTGAAATAACAGATGATGAAACACATTAAGAATTGCATTGATTTCACAGATGGTGGACATCCTCATTAGACAGGCTACTGTGGTAAACACCGGTGGCAACTTGACAATTGCACAGTGTTAAAAGCGTTAAAACGCCCATTGAAATGACGTTACATATGTTTATTGGCTTAATGAATAATGAATGAATGAATTGGCAGAGTCATCTTAAAGATTGCAAACACATTGAAACAGGTAATGTGGTTAAAGTAAAAGGACTATGTCATTTGAGGAAAATTTAGGCTGTGCCTCAATGATGCAACTTAATGTCAGATGTTGAATCATGTTTGAAAAATACAATATGATGAAATGGAACTGCACTTATATATATGATCAACTATTTATGTTTTTCCATATCATACATTTTTTCCACAGTTTTCTTTTTTTGTTTATCCTGTCATTAAGTAATTTTCTCCTGTTTTGTGTGTAACAAAGTTAGTGTTCTTCTTAAATCACACCACATTAACATAAGTGGACAAACTTATCTGGACACAACCAGTGAGTCTCTGTATGTGTCTGCTGATGGTTGTGAAAAGGATTCACGTCTGAATTCTCATTACTCTCTCATCACTTTATCGGCTTTCTTTCAATTAGCTGATTATAGGCTGCAGGTCAAGGTTAACCCTTTCATTCTTCACAACACAGAGATTTTGTCATGACCCAAAGTTGGAGAAATTAATGGTAGAGCTACAAACGTGACATCTCCTGGGCATCATATCAAATTCCAAAACAATCCATCCAACGTTTATCAAGATAGTTCAGCCTGAGCTAAAGTGGTGAAACTGACACGCCACCCCTGGAGCCATGGCCCTAATGTGGTGAAAAAGAAAACTAATAAGACTAAAAAGAGAGACAGGTATCATTTGGGCTGAAATGTGGGGGGTTTTTTGGTCGATACATAACTCAAGTATTTATCCAATAAAGTGCTTCTACTGGGAACTAAAGTAATAAAGTGAAGGCTCCTGTTGTTGCCCAACAGTAAGTAATGTGATGTTTCTTTTTTATTATTAAATGGTTTTATCTGCTCCAAATGTAGTGGACATGTGCTCCACCTGTGACACCTGTTATTCCTGTTCAGGTTCTGCTTCACCTGCCCCAAAACGCTGCTATATTGTGAGAGAGTTTACCTCCAGAGCATGCCCTGATCTTTATACGGGACATTGAAGGTATAATCCCTCATATCTTTATAACATTATCTCCCATCATTTCAGGATGCATGACTCTTTATAAGAGAACAAAACATTGTTATTTGCACATAACAACCACAAGGAAGTGAGAGAACGAGAAAGCTGAAGTACAGAAGAGCTGAAGATGGCGAATCAAAGAATGACATAACAGAAGAAAACAACAGGCAAGTGAGTCCAAAGGAACCACTTAATAAACCTTCCCGAACCCCGAAACAAAAGAGACATAGAAAATGTTGAAAGTAAAGCCTTGGGCTGAAGGCTCCATGATGAGCCCATCAACAAGTACAGGATGACAGATACCATGCTGTCTTCATAAACACAAACAGTCCCAACAAAGTATGAATGACTTACTATGGAGTGTATACACTTCAAAACACACTTTCTTGGCACTGCTCCTCTCGTACCTTTTGTTCTGACGAAAACCAGAACCACGGGTGCTTATAAGAGCGACACGCCACACTGTGACCACGGATAAAAATGCTCCAGTCGAACCTGAAATGTCACCACCAGAGCACATTATTAAGGTAATGCCCCTGCAACTTATCAAGTAGGCAGGAATAGACCAAAAAGAAAAAGGTCTCTTAGATTAATCCAGCCCAAAGGTAACGGCGAGTGAATTTCTGCACCTCTACTTCTTTCACTTCCTTTGTTCTCACGTCTGCTGTGTCCCACCTAAATATTACATGTGCATTAGGAACACCGGCGGATGATGGATGTGTTGTGGCACCGGCTCCACCTGCTCTTTTCCACGTTTCCTCCAGTCCTGGATAAACTCAACGACCCGAGAGGAGAAAATGTTGGAAAAAGCTCTCATCATTGCAGGACTGTTGACACCTCCACATGCTCTGTCTGTGTCACAGAGGCCTCCGCCGTGCTCTCAATACGCACCATTATCCCACATTTAGACGCTCTGCTCTCCTCACAATAACCTGTGATATGATGTTAAAATTACACTCTTACTCAATGTGTGCAAGACTGCTGGGCCAGCCATGTTTTATAAACCAAACTCCTCCAGTCACACAATTCAATCACGTTCCTCTATCAGATCACTAATTATTACTGATGCAGCTTATTTTCACTTCAGACAAGCTTTGAGCTCATGAAGAACAATAAATGCTTGATAATGCAAATTCACCATGTTTGTACGTACAAACCTTTAATTTATGAGAAACCTTTGACCCTCTTGTTTCTCCAGCCTGTAAGTGTCGTCCATCCTCTGGCTATTTGACACTTGAGGAATATTAATTATGATGATGGTTATTCTGATGTTGTTGTTTGTTTTCTGGGTCGGTTTTGCCTTTCATGAACAGGTCAGTGTGCAAAAATATAAACAGAAACTGCATAAATACGACACTTTAGTGCAAGAGTGAGCAGCTGAGACTGAGCCAGAGAGACTTGGCAATCTATTTAATGTAGCTAAAAGATAGTTGCTATATGTAAAGCCAAAACTATTCTGCTTTCTACTGGGGTTTTGCCAAAGAGGGGAAATGATTATGTGGTGAAAATGTGGAGAGTTAAAAAAGGTGAGTCACCAGGTACCAGTTTTTCACTCTCCAGAATGATAAATCTGTGTGTTTTTGTGTGGACAAGGAAAAGGTAGAAGCTACAGCAACCCTCATTCTAAGCGTCAGGAGCAAATCACACAATACAGGACATTGTCATAAAATATATTTACGTCGAATTTGTCAGATGAGTTCATGATCGTAACACAATCATTTTAACAATAGTTGTAAGCTTGTCTCCATTAAAACACAGGATACAGTGGGTGATGACAGAAAACAGCATTGAGGTTTAACCAAAAGAGACTCAGCAGAATTAGAGGGCTGTATTTGTGCCAGTCCTGTTGGCTGTGATGCCAACACAGATGCAAAGTCCTTAAAGCCATCGGAAAAATGTAAATGTAAATATGTACAGTTCCACGATGACTGGAAGATCATGTGAAAGCCCTAGAAGAGCTCCTAAATGGATCTTTTTCCAAAGTCAAAAATGCATTTTCAATCTTTCATTACCAACCAAAGAGATTCAGGTAAACATGCAAACATGTAATAAATGGTTTATAACGCTCTACAATGTCGCTGTAAGTATTTTATTAATGTATTGTATTTCAACAATTATAATTTATTTACCAATTACATACTTAATGGGAGACTTACCTAGTATATTAAGCATAATTTCCTGTTGTCCCAAGTGAACATATTTTGTTGTAAACAGTCAATGGACTGATATGATTGTTGGCCTCTCCCTCAGTGGGAGTGTATGTCTGAGTAATAAGTGTCTGGTCAATCCTATAAAAAATGACTAACTGGGTAACAATGATATGCAGCAGAGGAAAGCAGTAAATCATCAGTTTTGCTATGTTTTTTTATTCAATGTTCCCTGTTTCAATATGTGGGATGAGTGTGGACTCACAGAGGGAAAGAAGAGTATGAGTTGGGACCTCTCATAACAGATCTGAGTGTGATGGAAACATTTCCAAATGTAAATTTCAACAAACTGTCAAGTTTTTTTTTTAAACATATTTTTCTTTTTTACAGTTGATCCTCAGAGTGTTTGGACGCTTCCAGTTGCTGTCACTTGCAGCTATATTCATTTGTGCTGCTGTTCCGCGGCGGTGTTGGACCCCGCGAGGCTTCCCTGAGATTTCTTCACACTGTAGCTGTCACTTCCTGGGAGATGGCAGCCCCCGTTCTCACAGCCTCACTATTCGGCGATGGCAGAATCACCTTTTGTCACTTTTAGTTCTCTCTCTGTCTCCCGGGCTTCAGGCTCACTTCCCTCTATTTATTTCACCCTGCAGTTTTTCCTGCACAGGATTCACACTTTTCCCAAACAGTAATTAGTCTCCTCTCTACATGTCTGACAGTGTGGGGTCACAATCATCACCGTACTGATAAAATTCTGGTTTGCTTTCACACTTGGGCAATTCCTTAGATACTCCGCTGTCATCCCACGACTAGCTCACCAACTCTCCTTACTTTAAAACTTCCATTTATAGAAAGATGGCTCCATCTCTCTCTCCCTCTGACTCTGTCTTTCTTTTCCTCCTGTTCTCCATCTCTGTCTCTCTCTCTTATTTTCTGGCTCTGCTTGTAATCTGCCTGTTATCTGCCTGATGTAAGCTGGATGTAATACCTTTAATGATTACATGTTGTTGATAAGATAAGCCTTCTTGAGCTCTTTGAAACTCTTGTTTAAACCTCTTTAAACCTACAATATTGTACCAGAGAAACGGGGGATAAAGTGTCGTGAGGTTTGACACTGAAGTATTAATTTCAATTACAAAAATTGTTAAAAAGATGCTGTGTGTGTGGTATTGTGCAGACATCTGCTTGTTTTCTCATTGTGTGTGTGTTTGGGCTGCTGCAGCCAGATACCGTGTCACACTCTCTCTCTCTCTCTCTACCCCGGTCTCATTTTGTCTAACTGGAAAAGACAAGGATGAGGGTGGTCGCTTTAAAAGCAGCACATCCCCAGGCAGGCACGGCTCTGTCTGGTCCTCCATTATATCGCTGCGCCCGCCTTGCAAGCTTGAAACTAGGTTGTTTCCATGGCGACCAAGTATTTGATGGACAGGTCTGTGTATGATGGCCGGTCCGCTGTGAGAGCTTCCACCCTCTGCTGTCATCTAAATGGGATGCTACAGACTTAGCATCTTCTCATGTTAATACACACATGTGCATAGGAACAGAAGAGGTAGTGTGATGCTTTCACTGCTGAGCTACAGCAGAAATTAAACACTTACATTCACACCCCACACTCAGCATGTCTACTTTTACGTACAAACGCCTACATGATATTCTTTTACAGCCGGTCCTACACACCCACGGTACAGTACTGTACATCCAGACAGAGCCGAATCTGTGTCTCTGACGTGTGAAATTTGGCTTGTGTGCTGCATTTTGCTTCATCATATGAGACAGCAGAAAACAAGCAAACACAAAGCAGGTTCAAACATGGCAACCTGTTATGTCTCTGAGTCTCCTCTTGCAGCATGTTCATGAATATTCATGCACTGTGTGACGTTACCACTGAGTCAGGCCTAAGTTAGATCCTTATTGAGGTCAATTTGAGGTACTTTCACTTTACTTGAGTTTTTACATTTGATGCGGCTTTATGCTTGTAGAGGGAAGTCTTGTACTTTTTGCTCCGGCCCATTTATCTGATGACTGTAGTTACCAGTTGCTTTACAGATTCAGATTTTACACACAAAAACACACATGACAAGCTTAGAAAATATGACTCACTGTTATAGGTTCAACTACACAGCATTCAAGTTAGATGCACGTTGGCCTTGAAATAAAACAGTAAAATTTTACTAACACATTAAGACATCAGTAATGACCTAATGATATAGGCTACAACATCATCACATTAACACAGAGATTTTTCATTAATTTTTGTACACAGTTAGGTCCAAAGAGACCACATTGAAAATCTCTCATAGTTTCACACAAAACCTGAAAGTAGTCAGGCACTCTGTGGATTGAAGGTTTGACTATGAAATGTAAAATGAAGAAGACATATTATAAGATTCTGTACTATTTCTAGGTCAATCTCAGAGGTCAATCTCCATGCACTGCCCCCTGAGAAACCTTTAGCCATGATTTGACGCTTAGAACAACATTTTGATCTCTGACGATTTCACTTTTTCCCCACTTTCACAATGCTACTCAATGCAAGTTGAGTTTCTTGAATGAGCCTCCGATGAGTCAATCAAATCCACATCTGAACACAAATGTCAATGCAAGGGATACATTTTACTCAGTGACCTGGAAATAGTGTCGAATCTTAAATGTTTCTTAATTGTAAATGTCAGGATTTCTTGTGCTTTGATGTTTTTGAATGTTCAAACTTTCTGATTATTTCAGGTTTATGTGAAAATAGAGACTTTCAATGTGATGTCAGATTTTTGGACTCTATCATTGTACATGATATACACATGTACATTTTCAGCAAGGACATTACTTGCAGTACATACTAAGTACTGTTACTCTAGTGACATTAATGCAGGACTCTTACTTGCTCAGTTTACTCCCTCCATCTATGCTTAATGTTTCCACTGGTGTGTCTCATCAAATTATGAGTAATAACGCAAGACAGTTTAGAAAAGCTTTTAGCCCCTTTTCATTATCAGCATGGTTAGAAGAGTTCAGAGACTGTCATCAATAGTTGCTCTGAGCAATTTCTTTTTCCCTGACAAGTTTCATTACCTCTAAAATAGATAATTTGGATTTTTTTTTTTTTCATGCTGAAAGGAGATGTGAAGTAACTGCAAATCTCTCTCTCTTCCTGAATCCCCTCAAAATCACTCTGTTCCAGCCTTTTTTCCAGTTATTTTCAAAAGGGATGTATCAAAGTGTTTGGCAGTGAGAGGCAGCAAAGCCCTATTTAAAGGATTACTGTGTGAGTAGGATGAGATTTTTCTCTTCCTCCCCCTATATGCTCCCTCTCTGGCTGCTCAGTGCATGAAAACCATACTATTATTAAGAAACAGGCACTGACTATTCACTTTTCTCATAAACAACAGCTTCATCAAAAGAGACTGCAGCTGAACCAACAGTAATTATCCAGCACCGCAGCCAGTGTATGTTTGACAATGTGATTCCCCTCCTGTCAGACTCTCAGCACGCCTGCGACTCAACACCTGCAGGTCACAGACACCATATGCTTTGGTTAGCAATTCACAAAAAGAGCAGGACTCCCTCTCCCACGCACAAGAGAGGGACCTGCTTTTTATGCAACATGATCACACTCACCAACACCTACGCGCTTGCGAAATCCAAATTAAACTTTAAAGAAGCAAAGCAGATCATTTCTTCTCTCACCTGAGGTCAAGGTATGTTTGTATTTGGTCCACTAGGTAAGATAATTTTCTCTAAAACGCGCATTCTCTCATGGGCTTAGCCTCATTGTGATACAGGTAGCCCACTTGGAATAATGAGGCTTCGAGCCATAAGCCTCGGCGACAAAGAACCTGTCTAATCCATCAACAAGTTTCGGGCAGTGAGGATTTGCATGACAAAACAAATATTGTGAAATGCTATTTAGATGAAGTGGAGGGCTGAATGAAATTGCCTTCTGCATAATTTCCCAGCACGAGTTGATTTTGTTATACTGAAGTATGAAAAGCACAACAGGTAAAGCCGCAGACGTGTGCAGTGTGATTGGTAGTCAGCATTGTTGGTGATACATAATTCATTCCCAGTGTGGCTGACTGATGCCGGAAAGCACAGTTGTAATTATTTAGCACTGACACGACTTTCTCTGCAATGACTACATGTGTGCAACATATCAGCTATATACAAAAAAAAACACAGACAGGCCCTCACATAAGCATCCACAAGCATGGTGTGTGTCACCATATTCACCACCAAATCCACTATTGTTGCTTTATGAGTGTGCGGTTTTGAGCAGCACTGTGTAATTTCACTTGAGCTCTGTATAGACTTTGAACGGCTGTTTCCTTTTTCCTCAAACTGCCCAGACTCCCCATCAGATATAATGAGGGAACATGGAAGCCAAGCTCGAGGTTTGAAATGGTAATCAGTAAGACTCCCTGCTACTAAAAGAGACAGAGGGACTGATTTAGCACAGCAGAATTAGAGATTGGAAGACAGTAACAGGACACATTTAGATGGCGGTCATATATTTAGCTGTGGTGTCCAAGAGAAGGAGTGGAGTGAATTCAGATTTTAGCTCAACACCCATTACGTCTATTTATACCAAAGTGAAATAGTAGCACAGCTTAAACTATGTTCATCACTACAGAAAATTACAACTTTGCAAAATTGCTCTGCAGAATAACAGCATGTTAAACAATGTGTCCCATAGTCTGGATTGCGCCTATGGAGAAGAATGAACAACAAACAAAGACAGCGATACAGCCACATCACTTGAATACAGATTTCTCTATTGCATGCTTGTTCTGTCAAACACCCTGACCACAAGCTCGTGACGCAAAGCTTTCACGTCAAGGCCACGTGAATGTACAGTTTTCTCCAGCTAATTGTCTCTCCTGCTGTCACTCTAATGAGCGAGGTATGTACGACAGATTGGGTCCCACTGGCTGCTCGCCTCTAACACATTAATTCTGCATGAAGTACGCATGATGCTCATATGACTGTTGAGAGCTGATATGACACCAACATGCACTCAGACTGACCTTAAAGACCTCTGTGACTATTGTGTGTGTTGTGTCAAGCAGTAACACCTTTAAAAGCATGTTTTGCTCTGATGATGTACTGGAGCTAAGTTCGGACATCAGCGTGCCAGCATGTGCCGAATGTCATGGAAAGGCATTCAGTAGTTGTCAAGACATTTGACTGTGGACCGAAATCCTACATGGTCTGGGAACCATGGATGTCGTTGTGCTGATCCATCCGGTAGATGTTGATTTTCCAGAGGATATTTTAAAAGTTTTACTTGCTGGTGACTCTGTATGAAAAATCAGGGATCAACAAAGTTAGTGCGATTTATCCGGAGGTGATCTGTGAATTCTTCTGGATTTTTTTAAGGCAATCCACCCAACAGCTGTTGAGATATTGTCGCAATTGTGTAAGCGGGATAGCAGGAACACAAGGGACTGGAGCCGAATGCAAACAACAGAAGCAGGGCTGCAGCAGTGTGATGGTTTATTGCGGCTATAAAAAATACAGTAGCTTACAGGATGGTGAGGTAGGCAAAGGTCAAGACCAGAGAAGGCAGTTCAAACAGGCAGACGAATCCAACAGGGAGCAGATGAGAATCAAAAAAACAGACAAGGTCCAGGAAAAACAAAAGTCCAAAAACACTGAAAAACACAAGGGAAGGCCTGAAAGACTTGACACACAGCACAAAGATGAAGAGAGAGGGGAACACACGCAGGTGAAACTAATGAGGGTGTGGCAGACAATCAAACTGGAGGAAAACACACAAAGGCAGGAAGTGAAGTAACTGAAACAAGAGGGGAGGAGAGAATCAAATTTTAAAAAAGGAAACAATGACTAAACAATGTGAAACAGAGAAGAAAAACATAACCTAGGATCTGGACAAGATATGATCAAGCCAACTACTCATATGGCTACAATTATAAGATACCTTTCTTTTGATCATTTTAAAGCCGAAGCTAAACGGCTCCTCAGTGATCTAAGAAACCTACCATGTTCTGTGACTTTCAGGGATAGATCTTGACTTTGATATTTGTCACAAAAGGCACTCAATGTCTCAGTTCCTTATTCTAATTATCACATGTAGAGAGTCACAAACCAGGAGGCAAATGTTATTTATAAAATGTGAAGCAACAGAATGAATCTTGCATAATGTGAATTTCTTTCATTTTCTTTGTATTTTTTTTTTTTGTTACACCTCGAATCTAAAGCAAACACTTACATCAGACACTTTCATTTATTGCATTACATTAAATTTCCCTCCAATGAATCGCAGCAGCAGAGGAGGATTCAGCTGGGAGCACGACGAGGCTCCCTATCCAGAACAATACCCAACAGACTCGTGTCACTAATATGGGATGAAATGCGCAACAGACGAGAATCCACAGCGAGATATGGGAGAACAGGAGGAAGCCCAAAGCAGCCAAAACAGCGACGTGTAGCAGGGGAGGCAGCACGGCCAGCAGGAGAAGCATTATGCATGAAGATAATGGTGTCTTCATTTACATGTCTGCATGACCATGGCTGCTGAATCTGAATGCGAGTCATAATCATATTAAGATGTTTAGATCTTTTTCATTTGAACCCAGATGAACGACATTATTGTAGACCGACCTCAAAGCTTCAGAGGATCAGGCTGGTGTTATTCTGGTATTTTACTGTTGTAAGATGAATCTACCTTTGTGGTTTTCCTCACAATTACCTCAATCTATGTCCTCCTGCCTTCTGATTGGTCAGATGTCAACAAATCTCATGATTAGAAGAAAGACAATTCCTTAGTTGCTATCTCAGTAATGTCACAAATATTATCTTTAAAAAAGGCTCTGTACTTTCCCAAAACATCTGGGTACTGTCGATTTTATTACGACATTTTATATTATATATATAATAATAATAATATAATATAATATTACAATATTATACAGATTTAGTGAGCTTTAGTGAGATTATTACAGCAGCAGCAGCATGTATGTGGGATTGACTGATAATATAATGCCTATGTTCTTTGTAATGAAGGAACATCTGAACAGCTGTCAAGCCCATTATTGTTTTTCTAATTGTTTCTGGATAACAATGGAGCTATATGGAGAACACATATATCACAGTCAAAACTTGTTAGTAGGTTACATTCATTATTGTTTTTGGACTTTTCATGGGATGTATTGGCAATAAAAACTACAAAATGTCAGCAGCCATATCCTTTTAGGTCTTTAGATGTTTTACCAAACCATGTTTATTTCTCTCCTGAATAGAGTTCCTTAACCTATTGATTTCTAAAAGATCTCTGAGCTCTTTAGCTGTGACACAAAGCTGTGGAATAGAAATTTAAAAATAAAACCTCTACAACTTACTAATACTACTTCAAATGTTCTACATCTGGGAACTCACTATTTCTGCCTTGACATATAGCTCTACTACTGTATAGTACTGACACTCCTGACCAAAATAGTGTCACCTTCGTGCAGGATCACATTTTTTAACCATGTTGGAGTTTGCTGCAACCCCCTGGATTTCTCATTTTCTCTCTCAGGACTGATTTCAGGCTTTGCAGTGACACACACTGTGTGCTGTGGAAAAATGACATTTGGAAATATATTCCCCAAATCACAGCTACAGTAAGGCCACAGCTTGCTTTCACACATTTTTTCCCCCAGCATCTCTGTGACCTCCTGCTTCAGGCTGCCCAGAGGCGTCCATTAGTTGCCTGGAATGAGAAGGTCTTTCAGCGCACTCATTCAAGTGTGACGACTGGTCGGGGTGGGGGGGACACATGGGTCATCACAGATCCATTCAGGGCTTCCAGCCGCAGTGTTTGCCTGGCATGATGCCCCTAAAAGATCACCAGTCGGTGAGATAACATTTATACAACCATCTCATGCTTGGCTGGACTACTTTGGATGCAAGAAGAAGGTAGGAACAAAGCAGAGGCTGGTGAGAAGGTTCTCAAAAACAAGTATAGTTTACTGACAGAGACAGTGTTTAATCTGCTGCTCGACCATTTTCACCATGAGGTATCTTTCATTCTACTGCTAAATTGCTAAACCCAATATTTAACTGAAAATACTGCAAAGACAAAATAGATAATATTGAAACTGAACATTGTTATTCTTTATGATAAATATATGCTTATTTTAGATTTGATGCCAGCAACAACAAAATAGATAGATAGATACAACTAAACACAATTTGTTTTTATTAAATCATTTGGATGGAAAACAAATGAAATATGTTGCCAGTGAACATTTTACTGTTAATGTTTATTAGCAACATTTCTGTTTCCTACATATTTCATTTCCTACGAAATATATCTTCTGTTGTAAATGAGTTTTATATATAAATGTAATTTCTAAGAGACAAGGTCAAGTTGGTAAAAGAATAAATAAATGCAGCTTTGAGTAACAAGTAATCATAGCAATGGATGAACAGAAGCACAAAGAAAAATGACCAAGCCCAGAATAACATCATAGGAGTTCTGAAATAAAATATTAAACAAAGACACGCATACGAGAAGAAGACGATAAAAGACTATTTGACAGGTACTTGAAATAAACAAGCGGCTCATTGAGGATGTCGGCCTAATATTCTTGTATTTTACAGTTTGGGAGCAGAGCTGAAAATAGCTGCATTTCTAAGTTATGAACATCAAACAAACCCACAGTGGATGATCTGGTCAATCACACAGGCACATAAAAGCAACACAATGCCAACTGCTCATCGGCCATTTAGGCCTTTACATTATATATAAAAGCAAAAGGGACGTTAAAGTCAATTGTCTAAGAAAAAATTAACTTCAGCTGCAACTTCAGCAATTTAAGGGAGGAGGTGGGTGGACAACACAAAACACAATCAGATAAGATAATCTAAAACCTAAGGTAGGACTCAGACGAAAAAATGTATTAAATCAAGTGATCAATCAGTTTTGGCCCCCAAACCATGCAAAGGTATTTCTGTCTCATCTTTAGAATTACTTGCATATTGATTGATTGTGTGGAGAAATGTATAATTGGGGGTGATTGGTTAATAAAGACCCCCCCAAAAAAGAAAAAAAAAACTGATGCTACTGTATGTTTTCTCCACGTATAATGAAAAGTGCACAGTACAGAGGCTGCTTTTTTTTGCACAGAACCAAAATAAATGCTTCTGTAACCCTTAGCCACAAAATTTTCTAATTTCATAATACATCCGTGAAAACCAGAACTGACACCATCAACACGGCTGTGTGTGGTTTCTGTGGTGTAGTCTGTCAAAATGCCTCACTGGAACATTTCCAGAATATTGTTTTTAGTCAGAAAGCTGTTACCTTGTTTAAAAATTAATAGATTGCGTAGAAATAAAAAAGGTTTGATGTTATTGCATTTACCCAGGAAGCTACTTTCAAGGTTAGTTTTGTGGGCTGAAGAAAAGCTGGTTACAGATGTGTTTGTAATCGTCAGGACGCTGTCTAAGATGCTTTGATGGGGATAATGTGATGTGAATAGCACACTTCATATTAATTATGGTAGGCAGCAGCCCTCCAGTTGGTCAGTCATTTCATATTCATTTTGTGCTGCCAAACACTGTTCAAACCCACCAAACTTATTTTTGATGTCTAGTGGAGATCCCAAACGCACAGAGGATGTCTTGCTGTGAGGAAAAATATATAAAATGATTCACAAGATATCTGGAGTGTTTCCCTTGGATCGAACGATGCCCTCCGAAAAACAGCTTTAGGATTGAATATGTCCCTCAGTGTAAATGTCACACAGCTCACATGAAAAGTTGGATTCAGCTGATGCAACATATGCATATAAACATACATACAATATACAGTATATGTTACCTCAAACACTGAGGAATGAGGTTTTGTCTTAAAGTTATTTCTTCCCTCTTTTGCCTGTGAAGGCGAAGCAAAAAGAGGAACTCTATGCTAATGTGGTTACAGTTAAAAAGGAACCTTCCACATATTAACTGCATTATAAATACTTCATGTATCCCTTTAGACAGTATTTAAAGAAAGAAGGGCAGCAGTATTTTTTCACACAGTGATCCTGTGTATCAGGAATCAGAGGACTCTTACTTATGCAGCCATTTAAAGACAACACTAACAAGAGGCCTGAAGTGAAGAGCACTCAAGTGACTTCATGAAGAAAAAGAAAAAGAGTTGAATTTAAGTGACAGTGTTACATTTAAGCAAAAAGCAAAACTGTGTAGAACCATCTGTGACCAGCCGGGAGGGCTCAGATGAGTCCTTGTTTAAACCTAGTGTTACTTAAACTTCTGACTCCTGAGAAACAGGACAACAGAACAAAAGACACTGGAAATGTTTTTACAGGACTCTTAGACGCTCATAGCATCATTTTACCAGTTGAGGCTTTTTAACATCACTTTCACTTCGCTTTTTCCTCTAAAAGTATCCATGAGGCTTGAGGTTGGTTAACTGAGAATGCAAATGTTGCAACAGATCTCATTTCCTAAAAGTGTCGGTGAGGTTTTCAATTGGAAAAACCACAGCTGCTTTGACTTCTGCTCTTCGGATGTGCTAATACATTAAACACATAAACAGAAATAAACTGAAGATAATTTGATGGTTTTCTGGTCGTAAAATACTTCACTTAGTGCAATACTAAAACAGTGGCATCGATCAGAAGATACTATCTCATGGCTTTCTTTGCACTACATAAGTGCTCCCCAGGCTTTCCTTGGGCCAATCTATGCAACTGAAACACTCAAGACCTGGAAACGCAGCTGTGTTTTATGTCTGTGTTCCTTAACCTTGATAAAAACAGTAGGACTCTATGGGGATTCAGAGACTGGAGCTACCGAGAGGAGTTCAGTCACATGAAAGAGCAGCTGGATGAAACGCACGTTCCCTCAAGGCCGGCTACTGCTTGTGATACTCCTACAGACACGCCACAGGGAGAGGGCTGAATAAGCATTATAGCTCTGTGAAAAACATGACCTTAAGGTGCAGCTCATCTGCGGCACTGACCCCAGCCACCACAAGTCATTGGACTACCGCCTGCATGAGATTCAGCTCTTAAACATTTCCTTTTGATCGTTCTCCCTCCCCCTACACACACTTTTTTTTTCCTTAATTTGCATGTACGCATGTACATTTTCTCAGTTCATTTACAAGATAACCCACCTTGAGTGTTTTTCCAACCATTTCCATGTTATATCACGTTCTCAATCTGAGAGTGCAAGAATGTTTTTCATAACAAACGATATGAAACTTCCTGTTAAGATAGGACGCTGATCAGCAGAAAGTTTGCATAGCTCACCAAAAACTGCTCTTGTGGTTCTATGTGTGTGTGTGTGTGTGTCATTGCCTGAAGAGACAATCATACACATATATGGGACAGAGTCATGTCTGTTTTTAATGCAGTGCTGTCTGAGGACCAGAAGATCACGGCCATCCAGGATTGGTTTTGTCCCTTTTGTACAGCCATTTCTCCAGATTCTCTGACTCTTTCAACATTATGTTCTTTAGATAATGAAATCCCTAATTCTTTGCAATGTTACACTGAGGAACATTACTCTGAAAATGTTGAACTATTTGCTGACACAGTCTCTCAGAGTGGTGAACCTCTGCCCATCTTTTCTTCTAAGGGAGTCGGCCTCTCTCGATGCTCTTTTTATACTCAGTCATGTTACCAACCTGTTGCAAATTAGCCTAATTGGATGGGAGAAGTTCCTCCAGGTGTTTTTATTTAGCATCACACAACTTTTGCAGTGTTTTGTTGTCCCTGTTTCAACTTTTTTGAAATGTGTTACTGTCATCAAATTTCAAATAAGGATATATTTTTCATCAGTTCAACATTTCAGTTCAGTATCAGTTTCAATATAATATAGGCTTTAAATGATTTGTAAACCATCAAAATCTGTTAAAATTCACATTCTATATATTCTTTTTTTGGCATTGGGGTAGTAACACAATTGATCAGTCATAATCTAACTGATCTAAATATTTGGTGTTTTCATGCATTTTGGCTGTTTGCTGTTTTCATATTATTCTGGATGTGTATCATTGTGTGGATTTGGTCTCAGATTAGGTAAATGATGATGGTTCTTATAATAAAAGAACTCTTACTGTACGAGAATAAGTTTGGTATGTAGTACTATAATATGTTATAATGTCAAAGGATCTTGCTATGACAAGAAAATGGTGGGGGGGGGGGTTGTATTTTATTTATTTATCTATTTTTGTTGTCATAGCAGATGTCGAAATATAAAACTGAAACTTCAGGTTTTCATTTCACAGTAACTGCTGTTATCTGCAATCTGAGCTGTACCATGTTTGCATATGTAGGCATTATGTGACATCTCTGCCAACCCAAACTGTTTCCTGTTTAAAATAAATGTACTTCCTGTGTGACTTCCTGGCTGTGGAGAACCAGTGACAAGGGTTGGGGGTTTGACAAAGATCTGAATGTTCAGTGGAGTGATGACTCAAAGAAGTGGGGGTGGGGAAGAGTCAAAAACAGACGTGGGAGAGACAGGGAGGGTGGTGAAGTCAGTAAAACACATGCATCTGTGTGTGTGTGTTTGTGTGTGAACACATCCTGCACGCCTGTTTCCAGATGTTGAATCTCATGTTGAAATTATTGGTTAATCAACAGAAAACTAATCATCAATGTTGACAACCTTTTAATTGTTTTAAATCATCATTCAATCAAAAATGCCAAACACTTTTTGCTTTAAGCTTCTCGAATGGGATAATTAGCTTTATTCTTTTCTTCATCACTGTTTGAAACATTATACCTGCATGACATCAGCACAGTAGCATGCTGGCATGATTTCTGTCACCACTGTCTCCAGGGGACTAAACAAAAAAGATTGGGGATGGGAAGGAAAAAGTTGATTTGGAAAAAAAAACTGTAATACCCTTCTCCAAATATCTACAAAAATATTTTCAGGGCAAACAAAACACATTGAAAATACTGCCACTCTCTTTTGAATAAACAGCTGCTAAACTTAAACTGCAGCCACCAAATGAGCCTTGGCTCCAGCACAAACTCTCTTAAGGCCCAGAATGAATGAAAAAGAAAAGTGTTTCTCAGATAGGTAAAAGCTGAAACATCCTCCCCTCATCTGCTCTGGTAAAAACCTAAAATATTGAAGCCTCCTCCTAATTTGACACCTTTTCTCTCCCCAATCATCTTTGTACAGTCCCTGTCAGTGCAGCCTTACAGAGCTGCCACTATGGCTGTAGACTTTCAGTCTCTTTCACTATTTTCTGACATTTCATAGACTAAATTATGTATTGATTAATCACAAAATATGTGACAGATTAATCAATAATTAAAAGAACCGTTGCAGTCTTTCTGCCTGCATCGCGAGGGAGTCTGAGCGCCGGGAGAAGGGCCACATTTGTCTATAAATATTCTATGTCTGTGTATCAAAGCATTTTTAATGGACAAGGAATCAGCAGTGAATACGCTGATGAGCACTAATAACAATACAGACAGAATGCAGAAAGAGCTCCCAATGAACTGTGGAGGAAAAGTGGCACAGCAGATACATGTGGAGTCAGAAGCAGGCGGTGACAGTGAATGATAGATGCAGCGAGACGGATATGACAGATGGAGAGAGGAGAAAAAGGAGAATGTTTGATAACTTAGACCCATCCGCAATGAAAGGTTGATAAATGACTTCCATTTGCAGAGGGAGCAAGACTTCCGTCTGAATGGCCTCCCTGTGGGTCTGTGGCCGTCTCTGCTGCGCTGCCATGCTATAAAAAGTGAAGTCATTGTGGTCACTCTCAAAAGGAATTCCCTGTTGTAAAAGCAATGCATGTAGCAGGGGATACAAAAGAAACTAAATATATAGAACATAAATGTTATTGGGTGGTTGCAGCTATTCTTTATATTTTACCTGGCTCCTGTCTTCTCTTCTCTTTATTCTTCCCCTTTCGTTTCCTCTCTTCTTTCCTGTCTTTTTTTCTGTGCATTCTTAAGTGTCCTTTTTCTTGAGTTTCTGAATCTTAACCTGTGCTATGCTCTTCTTTTTATGCTTCATCTTTTTTGCTGTCCTGTCATCTGTCTATCCTTTCCCTCCCTCATTTCCTTTCATGTTGTGTCCTCTTTTCGTCTGCCTATAGCCAGGAAATTTCAAATGATGTCAAGAAAAATTGTGGTGGAAGTTCTGGCATTTAATTGACATGTGAATATTTTCAGCTAACTTGTGTTTTTTCGACTACGTTTTAGACGACTGAGCCCACTGAGACTCAGTCAGTCATCTTGGGGGATGATCCCTCAGACTTCTTCAGGACCAACACAGTAAGTAACTTAATTTTACATTTTAATTTGTATACAATATGGTTTGCTGACTTCGTAGCTAGGGACAGTCCAGTCATGTTGAAAAAATTGGGAGGGAGGGATAATTACTTAAAGTGCCGTTTATGTATGTACGTATGTTGCTTAATGATTATTTCCACTCCTTGTCCATCTCTCTCTTTCTTTGCTATGCCGGGAATCATTCAATCAAACTGCAGTGGGAATCCTGTGCATAAATGAGGAAAATGATCAGCTCAACCCATCCAGAGTGGGCATACTCTTGGAAGGAAATGTTGTCATGAATGAACTGTCCAACCTGCCTCAAGCCTTCTGCATTCTTTTTGGACTGATTTATGCCCTTCACCTGGACTACCCAAAGTCCATGAAGTATGCTTTCCAATTTGTCCAGCAAGAGCTACTCAACCTGGGTAAAAGTGAGCTGGCGCCGAAAACTCAAACACTGAAAAAGCAGCTTAACTTGTAAGGTTCAGGTGGGAAATTTATTATATTTATGTTTGCTGTTTGCATAGTAAGTTTAAAGTTTCTTCTCTGTTGTATCAGAAGGGCAGGTTCCATCATTTATACTTGTTCAAGATGCTGCTGGAATGGAGAGCCGTTACACACGTTATATCTTAACAAACGTCTTTACAAATCCACAGAAATATGACAGACTGAGACTGGTCGGTAGTGATTAACCCATTAAAAAATGAGGTGATGTCATTTGTTTTATTCCTTTCGCAAATTACATTGTTTTCCACAGTTTAAAATATGGAAATAAAAAGAATGTACTTTTGTATTGAGTGTTGTACATTCACACTGTATGTGAATGTACTTAAAGGTTTTAAGTGGAGTAATTGCAATTGAAATAATACATTATTTCAAGTTTAATCAACTTGGAATTTAGTGTATTGAACTTAAAAAACTAAGTGTAATCACTGTGCAAAGCAATTGATATTACAGATGATTTTAAGTTAAATCAACTTGGCATTCAGTGTATTGAATTCAAGTTTTTAAGTTAAATGCACTCAAGCTTTAAGTCCATTGTACTTTCTTTTTTAAGGCAACCGGTTTCCTCAGATTTTTTAAGTAGAGTCAACTTAAACGGGTTTACAGTGTAGAGTCTCTAAATCTTCAGAGTCTAGTTGTCCTGTTATCATGTCTCAATTAATACAGTTATTTTAGATTTAGAGGGGGTAACTTGCTTTTTCTCTCCACTCAGTCATCAACACAGCCTTTCAGCAACCGACCCCAAGATCCCTTCATCTCCATCTCATTCGGCCTGCTTTGCTCTGAGTGCACCTGCACGCTGACACACAATGGAAGCCTTATTACCTGCAGACACACTGTACGGCACACACTCCCTGGCACCGCCTCTCTTCTCAATATCACATCCTGAAGTATTTCCATAAGATATCTACTCATACACTGATTGTGGATGGAGGTTGTTTTTGAATGAAAAGAGCAGTCGCTCGCAGTTCATCAGCAGCTTTCAGAGTGGGCACCGTGTGGCTGATAGCATCATACATGCAGTGATTCAGTGTCATGTTCATTCCCCTTTTCTTTTTTTTCCTTCTCTGGATGAATGGTTACAGTGAGAGGAAGAAAATGTAATTCCTCTGGGCAAACATTAATTTTATCTCTCCCCCCTTCCCTCCTGTAACACGGTTTGTAGACAGAAGAGTTCTGATATTGTCCTTGGTTCGATGGATTTCTGCCGGCGCTGCAGAGGAATCATAAGTCTGGAAGTGCAATCAGCAGGAGAGGCAGGAGAGGCAGGGGATGGGAGACACCAAATCTCACTGATATTCTTGAAGACGCTGCCAAATGCTCTGCTCAAGGGCTAGCCATCTATCCTCTACCCGTATGCTCACATATTATGAGGGGGAGGGTTTAGGTCTGCGAGCATGCACGGCAGGCTGACAATAATATGAACGCACAAGCCCCACTTTAACAAAAAGGCTCTTGCCTGAGTATAGACATTTTATGTTGGGTCAACTAGTTCAGTTAATTTGGCATGAAAAAAGACTCTGCTTGTCGAGTCTAAAAAATCAGTATTTGACTCACAGGGAAAATGCTTTTAAAAAACATTTTATAATAAGAGCACAAAACACATTCTTAGCTGAAGTAATGCATAACTAATGCGTGATGATTCAAAGCATGAATTAATGCTGGACGTGTCATAAAGAGCTGTTGTTCACTACTAAGAAATTTTCACAGTTTCTTCATGTATTTTAATATAAAATTATACAATATATATATGTAATTTGATGAGTTGAAAAACAGCTTCATTTTTCTATGATAACTGGTGTTGGTCTGTGTTCAGAGAGACAAAGCAGGAGTCTGGTTCTATAATACGTATGAAACATGGTAGCTTATAATTTAAAACAGCTGTAGGTAGGTAGGTAGGTAGATACTTTATTCATCCCCATGGAGAAATTCGCAAATCTGTAATCAAGTTTTTATTTTAAAAAACATATGAAGTTGAAAGGTTGTCACTCTGATGAACCTACTGAGAATTACGAACAGTTAGTGACTAACTGATGAACATAGTGCAGCATTTAGCTGCTAAAGAGCCAGATATCGCTCTCAGGCGTGATAGAGACCAAAAACAGAGCTAAAAGACAGCAACTACAGAACCTTAAATATATGGCATTTGTAATGTTTTCAATTGAGTATATGTCCAAAAGGATTAGCAAATGATCATATTCTGTTTTATTTATGTTTTACACAGTGTCCCAACTTTTTTGGATTTGTGGTTATATCAGCAATATTTCTGCTAGGAGTTGGTGGAGACCAAAAACAGAGCTAAAAATGTTGAATATTGAACTTCCATTCACCAGGAGCCCAGAAACATGACCGAAATGGATGTCAATTTTGCTTCATAACTGCTGGATGTGTAAATAATCACATGATATAAAGTTCACCTGATCAACATAATCAGTCATGATGTGTCAATGTTGTGCTCACAGCTTGTTTCTGCTGCCCCCAAGTGGCCAAAAAAACAGTTATTCCAGGTTTATTGTGTGAATGCGTGAAAATTGTGTGATTATCCAAAAAGGCTTAATTAATCAGATAAACTCGTAGCGACATTATCATCTCTTAATGGGGAGCAACAAGAGTTCATGATGTAATCTGCTTTCATTTATGCATTAATTCATCACCAGTACTTAAGCATATGTTTTGTTGCCTTATTATGCATTGCTTTTCTCGGTTGTTTCCTCTGTTTTCACTCGCAACCAGATAAGACTTTGTTGAATTTGTCACTATCTCCAACTCTGTTATCCTGCCAAGGTCACTCCGGCTGATGGGGAGGGACGGCGGCAGGAAGACAACACCACTCACCGAGACAAGAGGTCGTAATCAGAGAGAGCGAAGCTATAATCAAACATAGACCTCTGGCAGAAAACAGACAAAGCGTGACCAAAAAAAGCAGGGGAAAAAAATGTAATCATAGCGAGGAGGCGAGAAATTTGATAAAAATACATCTGAAGCGAAACCTTTAATCATACGGTGTGAAAGTGACAAAGGGAAGCGCCGTGGATGAGAAATTCAAAGACAGAGTGGGAGAGGTGGACGGAGAGAGGGGAGACAGAATGTAGGACTGAGGACGGCGCGGAGGGGTATTTTTAACATGTTCTAATCAGGGCCGGCACATCAAGCACGGCCTGTTGTGAAAACGCCCTCTCGCTTAATCAGAGCGAAGAAATACAGACAAAAGTTGGTCGAGTCCAACTCATATGCGGCGTATGAAGAAGGGGATTTGGTGTGTACAGCACACGGAAATGAGGACAGAATTCTCCTCCTTACATAAATCTTTTCCGCATGAAAGACTCTTCCTGTGGACTCGGGGGTTTAATAAGCTGGGAGGTTTGCCCCCCCCCCCTCCATCCTGTCTTCAGCAGGCTCACTGGGCTGAGCAGGGCCGAGCAGGAGATGAGGGAGGAGGTGAGTTGTGTCTGAAGGCAGGGTGAGGCTGGGACTAAAGGGAGGATAAAATCAGACAGTCTGCCTCATGTTTGCTAGAATTTTGGGAACGATCATGCTGGGCACCGGCTCGCTCTGCTCTCACTCTTCACCTTCTAATCCTGGAGGCTGGGGGCTGTGCTATCTGACTGTTTTAATGAATCCCAGCAGATTAGGGGAGACTGCTATTCTGAACCAGGGGACACTCGGCTAAACCTCTTTTCATTCACCAATCAGCTACACCATATGGTAAAACTGTGTCCTACCAGGGAGCAAACAAATGGCTTTAGAACGTCACAATTCCCTGGCAGTTTGCATGTTTGAATTATTGCACTGTTTTGAAAACGCAATCAGGAGAGTTTGGGCCTGTTTTTCTGTAACAAATAAATTGTTTCCTGTGCCCTTTTTATGGTTTTAATAAATATTCATCCTGCTGATGCATGCGTCCTGCTGCAGCGCGCTGAGCTACAGAGCTGAGCTGTGAGGGATATTGATGAGCTGTGGGTCTGAGGACGCTCAAATCACACAGCAATCAGGCCTCATCATGGCTCCTGCGGCCGGATCAGTGCAAGCTCAACACTCAGGTACATCTCGCCTCCTTTTTTTTCTAACAGAGCACGACTTTCCCTAGACCATTAGACGAGGAAAGCCGCGTTCAAAAGCGCTGCTGTTTGGTGTTTCACATACTGATGGGATGCATTGTGGCACTTTCTAAGCACTGCTCAAGGGACGGAAAGTCTAATCCAACACAGAGGCGTTAAGTAGCATCCAGCGAGTGGTGGGACAGTGCAGCGGCTTGTATGCAGCAGCACACTTCCAGCCAGAGGAATCAGATGGGAGTGGGATTGTGAAAGCCTTTAAATGCGTCTTGAGGGTTGGATAGTGGAGGTTATTATCCAAAGAATCATGACAGGAATTCAATAATGGGCTTTTGTCCTGTGAAATTTCACTCTTCCCATAAGGATCCTTCTGTTTCTGCCTTCCTTTCCACTCCTCTCTACCCCGCTGCTCCTCTGGGGGGAACGAGTTAAAAGCATAATACTGGGAGTACTTGAGTGCTGAGAATTCCTCTTGAATGCTAAACAGTCTTATCAAATAGCACACACTGCAGCACAGGATCTTAGGTACTAATGGGCAGTGGGAAACAGACATATGACAGGTCTGCGTGCTTCATCTTCTGCATGCTCCATGTAAAATCATGATTACAATTTCAGTGTGAGGATATTCAAAATATATTACAATTGAGTCTCCTCTCTGTTAACATGAAATAAAATGACTGTGCTGCGAGAAAAGGTTATCGACTTTAACTCACTAGATATCTGCAGCTCTACTAAGCTTTCTGCAGCCGAACAGCTCAGTGTTTTGGTTCTATGGCTGCACATTAGACACATTGGACATAAAGGTCACACAGGACGTAAATCATGTCAAACAGTAGTCAGCTAATTAGACTGAAGCGCTGTTTCATTTCACTTCCTTCGATATATTTAAATCACAGAACAAATCACAGAAGCAATTCTGGGTTGTAGAAAAGTTAGTTTAAAAAAACTGTGGCAGACGGGACTGATCCATGTGTATCAGATTTCAGTATTTGTGTGGTTTTTTTGCAGTCTTTTTGCCACCTACTGGTAAAAAGTAGCTTCTTGTTTTAAATGACAAATTTGATTTGTCTCTTAATGCAAATGATTTTAAAAGCACAAGATGTGTGTGATTTGTAAATCAGAAAATACACATGTATGCAAATGCACCCTCAGTATTTAGCATTTCATTACAGACCAGCCTCCACTTTTGTGTGCCCACAGGAGGTGTTAGACTTGTCAACAAATACATTAATAAACACTTATATCTGCATACATGAACATTATTGTGTGTCATAAACCATTTATTAAATGATTATCTACTACTGTGTTAGAAATACTAAATAAAAGGACTCCACAAGTAGTGGAGTAGTTATTCAGTGTTCATCCTGTCCTCCTTTTGAACAAGCTTTACATGGTCGGTTTATTATCAAGACAATGCACTGAAATGCTGCAGGAAATCAAAAAAGTATCAGGTGCAATGGATAACACAGCTGCAAAAAAAAAAAAGCTGTAACACTTTGGATAATAGATGTCAGATTACAAGAGAACGTCCAGAAGATGAGGGAAGTATCAGTAAAAATTAACAGAGGATAAAGAAGCAATGGACCTGAAGTACATGCACGAACAAGATATTTATGAACAAAGCTCAAAGTAAGCATGTGCAAGAAATAACTAATGAACTCTAACTTAAAATACAAGACAACAACAGAGTAAACTAAACAGACTAAACTGCCAAACTGCCCACTGGAACAACATGCATATCCTCTCCCAGTCTTTGTACTGCCGACCCTGATGAGCAAGTGGAGGCAGCCGCTGCAGGCGGAGAGAGAGAGCTGGACGAAAACAGCACAACACCATGGAACAACCGATTCATCATTTTAGACCAAAATGACCCAAAATCACTGGTTTCTGTCTCTAAAATGTTTTTTAGTAGCCTTAATTAATTTCTTTCTTTGTCAGACAAAACAGAACATTTAAATATGTCAGCTTGAATTGTGTCAAATTATGTGGCCATTTACCCTATTATCTGACATTTTAATGACCAAATAATTCATTCATTAATTGAGAAGATAATAAGGACTCAGTCGATAATAAAACTAATTGTCAAAAAAAGTCCAAGATTCAACGTCATCTGTCAATTAGATTCGATAACCAACAAGTCTACTATTAACAAGCCTACTTGGCATTCAGGAGATTCAGATATCATGTAATGCTTCAAGTTACAATCTCTCTCACACACACACGCAGACAAAACGTTTCATCTGTATAACACTCTGCCTACACTGTTCCTATTTGAGCTCAAATAAGAAGCACAGTGCTGCTGTGGGAGTTAAAGTCCTCACTGATTGCTTGTGCAGGAAGACAGGACGCCATGTGGGTGTTTGTGTGTGTGTGTGTGTGTGTGTGTGTGTGTGTGTAGTGGCAAAAACCATTTCCACCCTCCAACTCTGTTGTAATTATACATAACAGTCTTGTCAGTGAATGATGCTAAATAACAGCACAATTCAGAGCGGGTACAGAAAACAGAGCAGAAATAGCCACCATTCTCTCTGCTCCCCCTTTCAGCTTCACACACACACACACACACAAAGCACAGACTCTAAGCATTGTAAGAGAAGCTCTGTATAAAGATTTAATGAAACTGTAGGAGATGTCGTCTGGGGGGGTTTAAATGTTTAAATGTTGCTATTTCTTACTGCGGCAGCGGGAAGAGAGCGTTTCCTGTGGTAATCCCTGTGTCAGTGGTCTCCTTCCTGCTCTCTTTGCCACAACAATTTCCCCAAGGCATAAACACATCAGTGTCTGCATGATGTAAGCTTTGCATAACACCTAATGTGGACCTGTAAAATGTGCTACAAAAGCGATAAAAGAACAGCACAGAAGAAACAAAACACACAAACAGAAACTGGCAGAAACAGATTTTTTTTTTTTTGAAGCCGTAAAAAAAAATAAAAATGTAAAAGCTATTTAATCCCTGATGGTGTTGTGTCATGTGCTGTGAGCATTGTGCCACCTGTTCATAGATGAGTAGTGCTCCTGGAGGTTTTCAGGGGTGCATTGTGGGTAATGCACCGGTGCAGCCAATTTGGTACCAGGCAGCAGAGGAAAGAGCAGCATCGGAGGAAACCAAGGTTGAGGCTTAATTTAACATCTGAGAAAACAGTGGTACTGACATACATTGCATTTGACAGCCACCGCCCACTCACACTCAACTGTTCTCTCTCTCACTTATTTTCACACTCCCTCTCCTCCGTCGCTATCTGACATGTACACACGCATTTACAAAATGTGATGTAGCAGTCCCCTTGAGCTGTAATCCAGGGCAGGCGTCCATGAAGAAGGCCTGTAAAGATGTTCAAAGGAAAGCAGCTGGCAGACAGGCAGTGCCGTTAACCAGCCACCAGACCTGGTTGTTACAGGATGTGTGTCTATGTTTGAGGCTGGGCTTGTTATTTTAGTACTTCTAGTAACAGATATCAGGTATTCTCATGGAGCTCAGTGTGTTTGCATGCTCATACAGCAGCTGGTAATCACAGCCAGGAACTCCAGGTGGCTAATTTTGCAGGCGTGACATTTCATTTATAGTGATGCATTAACATGGGTCGAGGGAAACTCCCATGTCCAGAATGACTCACTATGTACTGTCAGTAAATAGGGTCAGCTCCATACTTCGACTCAAGGAGGCCGACTTTACTTAAGCAATTCCAATATGTGATACTATACTTCTAATCTACTATCAGTGGTAAACTGTGGCTGATTAGATTCACTGGGAATTTACATGAGGTCACCAAACCTTGTTTCCAAATATCAGTGATAAAGTTGTAACTCGCCCTGCAACAAACTGACAGTAGAGTGTGAGAGATGTCAAGCTGAATCTGTGTTCACCCATACACTGTTGAAATGAGGTCTGATCAGGTCTGTATCAGAAAATAACAGAAACCATGCATGTGTAGGGTTTTTGAGCAACAACACAGTATATATTGTTACTGAGCCTCATCTCTACCAGTTATATTCAAATGCTGCTTTAATTCTAATAGACCTCTAACAGACACTGAAATTCTGCATGTTGCTACTTCTGATGCTTCAAATACAGCTTTTGCTGATTATTCTGATGTACTGAGGTATAAGGGGGTTCAACACATGGATACCTGATCCAAAACACAAGAGTGAACACGCCTGTGCTCAAAAACAATGCAGCGATTGTTAGCTTCAGTGATAAAAAGTTCATGAGAAAAGATGCCTGAATGAACATTGTCATTCAGGTGTAATAAAACAGGCATAATAAAAAAATGTTTTTTAGGGACACTGGTGTATTTGCCATGTCTAGAGAAAATTATTATACCCTATAGAACGAAGAAAAAGTAGTGGAGTGTACAACAGAGGGTCACTAATTGAGAGCTAACAAACATCCCCGCATTGCAAGCAGGGAAAAAATGTGTCTGCACAAAGATGAACAACATTACCCGGTTAGTGTCCCATAGGCCTGTTTGTTTTGTGTTTTTCATTACACATTATATTACACTTTACACAAAACTCCCTGTGCAAACACAGTAGTGAATAGTGAATGAGGCATTTTTTTTAGATGAAGAGATCCTGGGCTTGTGATTACCTCCCAAAAAAAGCATTCTACAAATACAAAATGAATTGTCATTATACTGGAAACTAATGCAGTTCCCATTGAGGCCCAGTTTTCACACATGGGTGACTAACTGTGGAAAAACATTTGCATATTTTAGACCTCGACTGAAGTCCTTTCCTTGCACCAAGCAGCCATATTAGCAAATCAATATGAGCCACTTAATGCCGTCATTAGAGAAGATTGTGACCATGTACAAGAATAGATCCCTCCTACTGGTTCCTGACACTGTCTTCACTGTGCACATCATGCACAAGTCGGATGTATAGATATCCAAGTTATGAGTGTGTGTGAGTGGTTATAAACACAAGCAAGAGTCTCATCTTTAAAGCACAGACAATGTATCTTCTTTAAAGGCACATGGAAGTGAAACTGAAGGAAATCAGTGCTTTTCAAGACTTTTAATTTATGTGCAGCACAATAAGGAGAACAATGAGTACAAATGTTGGAGAACAATAGTGCTACTGTTCATAGACGAATAATGGATAAAAGCTGGCAACGTGGAGCTGTTGGCCAGTCGTCTGTGCTGGTGTGAACACATACAGTCGGTGCTGTGGTGCCATCTAGTGGTTAAAAGAGATATGTTGATCACAGCCAACTAAATACTTGAAGATAAGATATTCCTTTATTCATCCCTCAGTGGGGAAATTTACTAGTGTGCTGTGCATCCAAAAGTCTACTTTAAAGAATGACAGAATGGAATAAATAAACTCCAATAACTAACTATTTAAGGCTCCTTTTTTGCTGATTCTTCTGAGACAAAAAAAGCTCACAATTAGATAAATGGGAATTGATGTCAATATCATCAACTAAAGACTCTCTATTCCAACATGGTCGACTGGAACTGCCACTAACACATGTCCAGAGAAAGCATCCACCCCCTGTACAGCTGTTAGTGATACCAGAAGATAAATAGTCCACTGGACTTGTTTACAGTGCCCAGCAATAAAGCACCAATCTATTACTCAGCTCTTTTCATACTAAATTAGTAACTGTTGCTTGGCACTTTGCAATTGTTTTCTAACACTAAGGAAAAACAGGGAGATCATTGTGAAAAATTCTGTATATAACGATAAGTGATAATAAATGATAATGATATAACTGTATAAGGAATAAACAATACTAGGAGTCTAACAGCTCACTGAGGCCATCTGTTAAACACACTGAAGCCTGTCAACATGCACCCAGCATGGATTTATTTAAGAGATATATTTGTACTATGTATGTATGTAGGTTGTCATGTTTGTATTATTGATGATATTGATGATGATATGAGCATGTTGATGTTGAGCAGGTATGATGTTTATTATGTTCATTATCTTAGTTCAGTGTGTTGCTATCGTTTGCAAATCACTACAAAACACAACATGTAGCTGAAGCTTACAGGAATGTCATTCGTTTTATAGGTATTTAGTCCTAATTGTGAACCAACCAACAGTCTGATATTAAGCATAGAGTCGTGTTGTTAGGGTGGCTGATGAAATAGAAGTGATCAGGATTGAAAGGCATTGTAAAACATTAAGGTAACTGCGGCACAGTGGCTGTTTAAATACATACAGGGAGGCTGATTCTAATGTCACTGATATTCCCTCCATCTCGCTGAGCACCAACAAGCAAACAATCTGTGCAGCTTGAATTCCACTGAGCTCATTGTTTTAACATTGTTCTTTTATTGATCAAGTGGTAGAGTCATCAAAATAGTATCAAAGATTTCCAGAGCACCATTCAGTGTGTGCAGACACCTGTTCATTTGTCGCCCAGGTCACAGAATTCAAATTTATACAGCCAAAACAAAGAAACAATTAATCAACACACAAACATGTTTTTTATAAAATACAGTATATAAAAATGGAAAAAATATCCTCATATACAACAACATCTAAACATAAATGAAAGGCAATGAAGAATAAAATCTGTACAATATTTGTCATAATCAGTGTCTATGAATAACAGTCACTTGCCTATAGGTGGCAGAAGAGAGCTGAAACTAGAAAATGAAGTGCTGAAATTTGCCCCTGAAGTGTAAGAAAAGTTGAAAAAAATGCAATTTAAAAACAAGATTTTAAAGATTTTGTCAAGTCTTGGCACAACAAAGAAAATATAATAAAACATGTTTTATAACATATAACATAACTGTAAGCAGATATGAGAGTAGGAAACATCTTCCAACCTGTCAATGCATGAATGCCAGTGTTTTAGAAGCTACAAGATTTGTGCAAATCCTGTTTAATGCTTTGCTTTTGTTTGATGTTTGAAGATCTGTCTGTCTGCGTGTTCGTCCCAGAAAGCAGCGAGCAACCGTCCAAAAGCGGTCGAGCAACTTTCCAGCACATCGCACAGTGAGTGAGTGCACACGTTCGATTTTGGATGGCTCGAGTGTTTCCCCTTCAGATCATGAAGGACTGACTTTGTTTGTAGTGCTTGAGCTGTGGAGAGCAGAGAGACACACAATGAATCATTTCCTTTAATCAGCTCGGGATCAGTGTTGCCATCAGCTTATCAGCGGAAGTTAATGGCAACCAAAATACATGGCAGCGAGCACAACAGGCCCTGACATGATAAAAAAACCTCCCTGTGATCACTCACGCTGCGGATTGGAGGAGGAGGAGGAGGTGGAGGAGGGTTGAAGGACTTGGTGCTGAAAGACAAAGAGTGGCAGATCAGTCTGAGCTCAAGCGGTCAATAACACATGGCTACAAACCAAACAAAAGGTCGGACTGAGAAGCTGAAGCCTCACCTTTTTGTTTTCTTGTTCTCTGTTTACAGAAACGACAAAGGAAAAGAAGTTAACATTTTTCATCATTACTATCAAACTTGGCAGAAGAAGTTGGACATTAGAGTGATCTATCTGTTGGCAGTAATTAGTCAGATAGTAATTAGTACACTTAGTCAGGCATGCATTAAGAATTTCTGTCCACTGGACTAGTGTTAGTCCATTATTCACTCCCTGTTAGGTCTCCTGATGGAAATATCTGCCTCTTTAGCTGCTAAATGCTTTAAATAAAAACAATGAGCTGAAAAACATTAAAACAGTTCCACAAGCTGAGGGAAACTTCGGTGACAGGTGATAATTATCTGTGACTTTCTCACTGTGAGGCTCAGCTTTTACATTCACACTGCCATTTCTACCTTGTTTATATAAAATGTTGATGAGGGCATGTTGCAAATGAAGATTTTGAGTGTAAGAAATGTACTTGCAATGGAGCATAATTTCATTTTATATGTGTACTTCCTCAATGACTGTGTAGCTTAGCACACGCTTTGTTACAGCCTGTACACAAATCAATACTCAGTTTATATCAGTTTGATATTTTAAACTTTTGCTTAGAAGATTCAAACTGAGAGAAAGACATAAGTCAATGCTGTCTTTCAAAACCAGAGTTGAAAAACCTAGGTTACCTTTAAAAAAAAAAAAAAAAAAAAAACTTATTGTGTTACTGATGACATGTCTGTAATCCTCAAAGGCAATCAGATGATAAAGATTTAAAAAATATTTTCTCTGGTGTTAAATGAATTTTTGTTTCACAAGACCTATCATCACTCCTTGACCCAAACAAATATGGAAGATGGAAATCTCAACTGCTTCCTGATCTGGTCATGTTTGTCATGCTTTTCCAGGTAAATGAAATACACCTTGATAAACAATTCACTGTAGACAAAAGGGAATATTCAATGTAAATATTAATATAATGTGAAAATATATGTAAATGTAAAGGTTGAGATTTATGGCTTTTACAGGTTCATCAAATGATCAATCTACCTACATTCACTTTTATCATTCATCTCTCTGATTGGAATGTTTTCATGAACGTAAACATCTCAGAAGTCAAAGCAATGATTACATGACCATCACAAACTGGTCATCTCTCTCTCACACACACACACACACACAGCAGCATCACACTACTCACTCTTGCAGCAGCCTCGTCGTCTGCACACGCACACGCAGATGCAGCAGAAGATGATGAGGGTCCCAAAACCTGCAGCTCCTGCTATCAAAATGGTCAAATTCAAAGGATCTAGAAGGAGGAGAAGGAAGAGATTATTTTCTCAGTGTTTGGTGAGCGGAGCATGACGTGTAAACTCCAAAGAGGAGTCGCACCAAAACACACTTACAATCAATAACTTTGAGGTGTTGGGCCACGCAGCTCTTGGGCGCCCCCACACTGTTGGAAGACTCACAGCGGTACATCCCTGCGTCAGTTTTGGACACGCTCTTTAACTTCTGCTCCAGACAAAGACAAGGTGAAGGTTGAATTACAGAGAGAAACAACTGTGCATGCATGTATATTACGGTGCTAATACACTCCTGAATCGTTACCTCCACCAAGGAGGTTTTGTTTTTACCGGCGTTGGTTTGTTTGTTTGTTTGTTTGTTTGTTTGCAACATAACTCAAAAAATTATGAACAGATTTTGATGAAATTTTCAGGAAATGTCCTTTCTGGGACAAGGAACAAATGATTAAATTTTGGATGTGATCCGGAAAACCAGCATTACAGAAATGTCGATTTTCAGGTATAACTATTAAACTTAAAAATGATATCAATGTGATTCCAATGGCAAAGGTTATGTTTTTGTGGTCCAGGAATCCATTGAAATAGATAAATCAATGGTAGGACTAAGGGTGTAAGTCACAATAAGCTGGGGGACCTGTGCTGCTTGGCGGAAGTCTGAGCTCTCCGAGTGCTTTTCTAGTTGTGTATGTGCCTGTACAATATTTGCATGTCCTCACCAGTGTGCCCTTGCTGGCGTCGATGCTGTACGGAGTGTCTGCCGTGGCCGTCAGAGCCCTGTTGTCTTTGTACCAGCGGTAGGTGGCAGGAGGCACGCTGAGCTTGTCCTTACAGTGAAGCTCCAGGCCCGAGCCCACGAACACAGAGCCGGGCACCTCGCAGGACGGGACATGAGGAGGCACTGAGGAGGACAACAGCTCAAGTTGCAGCAAAAAGTGATTTGCAAAAATAGAGCAAGTGATGCTGACAGCAGTTCACTTCATGGTCATTAATGACAAGAATTTCAAGTTTTACATTCTATCTTTAACACCTTCATATATGCACACAAAAACCCAGAGAGGCCTCTCTTCATACCGAGGACATTAAGGGTCACAGTAGCCTCGCCGAGGTTGACGTGGTCCTCGCTGGCAGTCACCTCACATCGGTATTCCCCCGAGTCTTTCTGAGTCACTGAGTGTATCGTCATGGTCGCTCCCTCTATCTTTGCCCGTTCTGCATAAGACTCTATTGTGGAAGGTTGATGGAAACATGATAGAGGATGGACACAACTTAACTAAGTGCTAGATAAGGATAAATCAAAGGTAATAATGAAGGGGTGATGGAGAGAAACACAGCAAGAGATCAGATTTTTTCAGTTTGGAGAAGTGAATTCATGCAGTGAAGGTTTGCCGTCACTCACTGGTAAATTTGTGATTGAAGTACACGAATGTCACCGCCTTTCCTTTCTTCTTCCACTCGATTCGAGGGTTCTGATCTTTCTCTGTCCTGAACTCACAGGAAAGAACAGCATCTGGATGGACGGAGAACAGAGCAGCAAAATAAGGCACCGATATCACAGTAGATTTCCAGGTATTTTTTACCATTATTTTTTGGTAAATTTGTTGCTTTTTTTTTTTACCTGTGACCTCATGAAAACTGATATAAAGACAACATGAAGTGATACTGAATCAGGTTTAAAAACAGTTCTACTGTGCAGTGACTGCTCTTTGAAATGAGATATTGGCTGTTTTTCCTTTTATCTTACTTGTTTTTCCAGGAATATATTGTTCAAAGACAAATAGATGATCTCTCACCTGTGTGTTCATGGACCTCCACTTTGGGTTTACTGCTGCTTACTGTCACTGACAGACACACAGGACCTGCAAGGGGGAGACACATCAGTCTTTAATGTTATACTTTCACAATGTGGGCACAGACAGACATGTAAATAGGTTAAAGTCACATAGCTGACAGCCTATGTAAACCAGGCTACATCCTCACCATATAGTTAACATGTACAACATACATTTTCCACAATAGAAGATATCCATGTCTTTTTCTGTGAATGCCTGCACACACACACACACACACACATAGACAAATGGAGTGTGTAGAAACATCCTGGTGGTGCCAGGAGCGGTGGTGTGTAGGAATGCAGGTGATGGATGACTCTCTGACAAGCTGCTTTATCCCGACCTGATAACCTTCTTTTAGCAATCTGTCCCTTCAGTCAGCACACACATACATACACACACACACACACAGAGCACAGCTTCCATTCTTCCACAAAAATGCATATAAGTATACAAACATACTGTATGTACAAATGAAATGTTTAAAATGGTAACGAAATCCTTTGGGTATGAAAATAGATTAAAGGTTGTAAAAGGTTTGTTATTTCCTTCACAGAGATCAGTAGCAGTGTGACAAAGCAGCCTTGCCTCACACCACACGGCTGAGCAGCGGAGAAGTGGATAATGCTGCAGATTTATGTGTGTTATATTGATGTTATGCTGCCGTTTATGATGCAAAAACTTTAATCTACCATAACTCCATTGTAACTATCTTATATTTAAGTTATCTTCAGCGGTTGTTTTCTGTGAAGGACAAAACCACTTTTAGCAGCCTCCATTCAAGACGACAGGGAGCAAATGATTCAGTGACTGATAGAGAGGATAAAATAAATTCTCCATGGATAATCACTTAAGGAGCTTTTCTTTGAGAAATATTAATGCGTGTGTCTTGTTAGGTGTGATGAAGAGAAGTCGAGGAGAAAGACGTTCACTGACTGATGGTGTGTGTGTGTGTGTGGCACACACACGCATGGAGCGCAAGCTTTTTGTCTGCAGACAAAGCAGCTCTTCATGACAGTAACTTTATACTTCTCAGCTGGCACAACACACACACACACAGATATCTGCATTACACACTTGTGATGATCTGAATCCTTAACCCTCACCCTCTGCACCCTATGCTTTACTTTGACCCTCAGTCAAACCAAAACCTGATTCTGATTTTAACACTAGATCTGAATCTTTGTCTTGGACATAATCTTATCCAAACACATTTGAACATACAGTACATGCTATATCTTCTAAAAAAAACACTACTAAAATATATGTGTAGATTTCATAGAAATATGAGTATTAATGCAGTATATAAAAGCATTAGAAAGTGCTTGAAATCGATATCAAACTCAATATCACCGATGGAGCCCAAAGTATTCAAAACACATCTTTAACCAGCCTTGTCGTAACTGATAAGGATTTCAGTCTTCTAATCTCTCTCAGAACATTCAGTCCTCATGAGTCAATACAAGACAGATCAAAACACAAAAGTCAAAGCTGCAATTATCTGCATAAGGCAAGTTGTTTGCCTTTTTAAAATTCCCACAGCAACTTCAAATGCATTTCTCCAGATAGCAAGTGGTGGTTTTCATCTCAGTCCAATTAACAGCAGGGTCACTCGGGGGCCATCATCAAACTGAAAGGGCGGGATCTCAGACTCCTCCATGTGATGGGACTCATCAGCCTGTGGATCTCGGGTTCAAACGGCATCAGAGCGGGTTGAGTGTAAACATGAAGCCCGGCCACGACCACTCCCTGCACAATCTCAGCCCCTGGACAGATCACACCTCCCCCCTCCCCTGCCTGCATGTGGGCTTAACATGCAGAATCCTAATCACTCAAATTAATGATCAGTAAAACATTATAATAAACCAATCAATCTGCTTCATGTTAAAGGAGTTATCACGCATCACTTCTTGTCAATATGCAGTTTAATCCTCAGCTAATCTGTTGTTAAAGTGTCTCTTTGATCAAAACACTTTTCTTTATTTACATCATTATCCTGCATTTCTGAGAAGACTTGAAAAACTTGATTTCTTTTTTGAGTCTTTCAACTTTTTAACTTTCCCCTTACAGATTATTTGTGAAAAAAACATATAAAAAAATTATTTGATTAACATAGTTCATTTTAAGTTTGAATTTGTGCCTTTTTAATGGTGAATTGAGTTGTATCAATATTGTTATATCATTTTGAGATATTGGGGGAAGATTTTTGCAGTTTTTTCCCAAGAGGAGATTCCAAATAAAATACATGTTTTTTCGAAGAGGTCTACAAGCTTCAACCCTCCTCACTGAAATTTCATACTAATTACACATCTCCTTTGTTATAGGATTTACTTTTCAGTACAAGAAAACAGATTCCCTTGTGAAAACATCCCACATCTCCAAACACACCATAGACTGTGGAACTGTGGCTACCAGAACATCAATCTTAACACATATTCCTATTTACATCAATAATTGGCCTTTACAGTACATACTGTTAAATTAACCTAATGCACACAATAAGTTATATTATGTTAAATAAGCCCATCTCAGCATCTTCTGCTTTCATTAATAAAATCAGTAAATTGTTCGATAAAGTTTCTAAAACCAGAGGAAAAAAAAAACTCACAGTGCAATAAAGTGATGAAAAGAGGCAGCGCTAACATCTTCATGGTGTTTGTGTTCAGTCACGCTGAGCTGTGATCCGTCCTCAGGTCTGTGGCTGTCCGCTGAGTCCAGCTCAGATTAGTTTCACTCCAAACTCTGAGAAGCTTCTTCGAGCTGCAGCGAAGGCGAACAGGCGGGAGAGCTGCTGCTGCTGAGACCACCAGAGACCACTGCCCTCTGAGGAGGCAGAGCCAACAGGGGACATATGAGCTCCTTTACTGGCTCTTTGATCTGCTCTGTTAGTGATGTTAGTATCTCACACAGTATCATGAGGACAATCTTCAAATGTGTCCGATATTTAGTTTGTTTTTTTGACAATATGAGAAAGAGAATATAACTTTAAAAAGTCTAGGATGGCACAATAAAGTCCAAGATGTTTTTTTTCTATTATTGGTCCATGTTGCAAACAGAGAGATAGGAGTCCAGGTGTTGGCAGCATCAAACAACCATCAAACTAGAGCTGGAAAGAAATGAAGCTCATTACTCAGTGGATATTTAAAAAAGCTCTGAAAACCCACTGTATACGATCTGCTCTGGTTAGCAACTCACTGATGAACACTGTGGAGCATTTACAACCCTGGCTCCAAAAAAGTTGGGACACCATGTAAAATCAAATGAAAACAGAATGCATTGGGGAAAATTGTGTTTTGCTCATGTTTTACACAGCATCCAAACTCTTTTGGTATCAGGTTTTAACAGCTAAACATTCAGATATTTCTGTCAAGAATTAAAGAACAAAAACTGAGCTAAAAGTGAGATCAGCTTAAAAGGTGATGATATGTCAATGTTGTGATTGCAGCATCGTTCTGCTGCCTCCAAGTGGCCAAAAATATCAACACTTGCAGATCTAAGCACAAGTATTCAAGACTAGTACATAGGTTTTCCGTTTAATTCTAGTTTATATTTTTACTTCACTATATTTCACAGTCAAATATGTTAATGTGTTCACAGCGATAGTCACTGCTTTACAGATTCAGGTTTAACTAACAAAGCACATGATGAGTTTCTAAAATCATACACTGTTCTCTTTATTGACACATGCAGAGAAAACAAATTCATCTTTTAAGGAACTAATAAATACAGCCTCAGTTGGATCTCAACTACCGTTTGCATGTATTCTGAAAATCACTGCGGTCAGAGTTGTGAGCTTTGCACATGTCAACAGAGATGAGTGTAATAGGAGGTGCAGAGTCGGGGCAGCTGCTGCCTGAGCTACTGTGTCCTTGGCTATTAGGTTTCTCACCACCAGCGCTCACACAACACCACATTGTCCCTCACTCTGCTTTATGCGCACACATGCTTACATTTGTGGCCATATGCACACACAAAGACGCACACAGGGGCCATACGTGCAGACACGTGTGCATAAGTGCACACACAGAGAGAAAGACGAATACAAACTCTCATGATCTGTGCTGCAGCACCTGTTCACAATCAACAATCCCAGCTGCCCTGCTGATGTCATGTTACACACAGCAACACACTCATACACACATATCCATAACAGCAACTGCTCACTTTACACAAACATGTTTTACATAAACAATCTCTCCCACATAGTGAATCTTATATATGTGAAGGGGCTGATTTAAATGCATTGTGATCTGTCATGACCACAGGGCCACTTCGACCATCACTTAAACCTGAGATAGGCAGGGGGGGGTTTATATCATTGGACAAAAATTTCACAACTTTTCAACATTTTGTAATTCAAGTGATCTGAGAGAACAATAGTCTTCTGCCTCTTGGCACCATTTTCAGGCTTCAAGAAATCAAGTCCTGGCAGGAGGTTTTGCAGAGGGGGTGTTCCTATTGGCTTCTCTACAAATGATGGTGATTCAGTGATTCAAGTGGTGAAAGCCTGATTCAATGGCAGAAAATCCTGCAACTTGTGAAAAATTCTGATGGCGCTCGTATTGACAAGTGGTAAAGAGGCATGATGACAGACTGTGGGGGCGTAACTTCTGGGGAGGGATGGTGATGTGTGGGTGTTTGTGTGTGTGTTGTACTAGCCTCTAATGCTGCTAGATGGCGTCGTAGCTGCCTCCGAAGCCGCATCTTTGGGTGGACGGGTTGCGGTGAGAGGGACCAGGGACTTGGCGAGGCTCACGCCGAGGAGAACTGGCCCTTTGAGGCATGAGGTTTCGCAGGGCAACCACCTCCTTCTACTGCCATTCCAAATTGTGGGTTTGGTGGGAGGTGCTGAGCCGAGTCATACACGGCTGCAGGGAGAGGAGCTGAGGGTTTTGCATATGTTTGCATAGGTTTTGCCCACTGCAGCTTTGAACAGTGTCCTCCTCACACTTCGCTGCCATTTGCTCCAACTAGAATTACATGTGGATTAAAGTTCATTTCATTGATTCTGTCGCACCTCCGATTTCACTGTGGTCTTGCATGTCATTCTCTCTTTCTTCTCATATTTTCTGTCTGCCTCTTCACCATAATACACCTTTTTCAAAGCAGCCATTTTGCTTTGTCACAGCAGCAGAGACACAGGTGTAACCCTTTACATTAACAATGGCTCTGTCCCTTGTAAGGGTTCCAGTAAGTGAGAGGGGTCTGAACTGGCCAAGCTAAATGGTATGTGGCCATCTGCCTGTGCTTTTCCTGCTGTGACTTGTCAAAATGTCAGCTGTACAAAAGGTCTTTCTCAACTAAAGGGAAAAAAAAGCAAAGGATCAGGCAGCAGCCACACAGATACCAGCCAGTATGCCATATAGCTTCACCCCTCCATAAAACCAGCTCAAGGAAGTTTTGCTGATATGACTCTGATGTTCGCCTTATCTGATTTGATTGTGTGGTCAGAGATTTGTCCCACGTGTCATCAAATCACAACCCAGAACAACACATTTTCAGGACATATCAGAAAGCTACAAGATGAGGAGGATCACCAAAACTGGATGATTCAGTGAAATCCACTTTCTGTTGAGACATGCGGGTGTGAGGAAATACCTTGACACACATTTAACCCATTAATATTTATGCACACTGTTGTGCCACAGTGAAAGTCCAATTTTACTGATAGTTTCCTCAACTCTGCCCGTCGCCATGTTTTCTATACAGCAGGCATCCATGAGAGAAAGAAAATACAAATCAGTTTTGGGAGCACCAGTCAGGCCAGAGATGAAACAAAATACTAAAAATACCACTGAAAAGTTGTCATTTGCGCAAGCAGGGTAGCAGGAATACAAGGGACTGGACCCAAATGCAAACAACACAGGCAGGACTGGGCAAAAACCAGAAGACAGGCCAACACATGCAAACAAATCCAACAAGGAAAAGGCAGGGAAGTCTAATCACCAGGCAAGGTCAGGGGAAACAAATCAAAATCCAAGAACTCCACAGGCCTTAAGACTGGGAACAGACTGGGATGTTTGACACCTGACATAAAGACAAACCGGCCCAGAGTGAAGACACACACATTGAATACACAACCAGGTGAAACCAATCAACAATCCTAAAGGCGGGAAGCACAAAATGACAGGAAGTAAAGTAACTGAACACACCTGAGGACACACTCCTACAAAACAAACTGGAAATACAGAAAGTAAAAACCCCAAACCAGAACAGTGAATTATTATCTGGACTCTCACAGGTCAGAGTCCAGATCTAGATAACAGAAAAAGTGGAAACTTGCATGTCAGTTGTTTCTGTACTAAACTTAGTTCAACTCCTTTTGGAGGTCAAGCCTCAAATTTGTGTCTAGTTTATTATGTCAACCTTGTGCATTTTTTTTTCAATATTATCTCTTTTCATTAGGTGTCAGTTTCACTCTTTGGTGTCCAACAACCTTCTTTTGTTACCCAGTTTTAATTCAAAAAACATTTATCATCATCTATACGTTCAGTATTTTGTACACGTGTCTGGCATCTAAAACATATGAATGTGAAAACACACATTAACTTTTATATCTCTACACTGATATGAGGTATAATTGTTTAATAGCTTCACAGCTGTGTAGTTCTTCGGTAGAGCCATGACAAAGTGAACTTCTTACCCTCTTAATGATGACTGAACACATGCCAAGAGGAAACAAATGAGGAAAAAAATTAGGTAATATGAAGGTATTATTACTTACTGATACAAGGAAAAAACAGGCAGGGCTTATGGTGTTCATAAAGATTAGAAGTACTGTAACGATTAGAAGTACCATAAAAAAAACAGATAAATAGCAGTCGCAAAGAGAAGACAGTGGTAGTAGGTCTAGAGTCTACAAGATACAGATACAAACACAGATCATACAGAATTTGTCATAAGATCACGATGAAGAGGCTGGTATTGTTCTCACTGAGTCTAGCAGGTAAGAGACTTCATTAATATTTTTCCAGGAGTGTGTTCATTAAAGGCTGGTTTCTACTTTGCTTTTCATTGTGGTTTGAAAATTTGCTGTATTAAAGTTTGCACATACAGTTGGTTCCCACTCACTGTTGATTTTAGGTTCAGTCTCAAACACTTATTTGCTGTAATGACTGGTGCTAATCATCTATGTGTGATTTGGTCTATAAGTTTTGTGACGTTCCTAAAGAGAGCTTTGTTAATCACTGATGACCTCTATTATCTAATATTTCTGTTATTTGCAATTGCTCCGGATTTAGCACATTAATTCATTCAGACTTTAGCTGCTTTTGAAAAAAAATATATAAATAAAAGTAAATGAACATGAACATTTGAGCCAATCACATTTTGTTTTAATTAAATGTTCTTATCTCTTATTCATCAACTGCACAGTAACAATAACATCTGGTTATTCCTGGTTTATGATGAAATGACTTGAATCAACTCTTGACATCTCTTGTTTGACAGTCAATCAAATGATGCAAGATATAAAAATGACCACAAGGAGACACAAAACAACAGCTGTTTTAACTCATTATCTCATTATTCATGCAAAGGTGCAGGTGAGAGAATCTGCCTTATTTCACCAGCTTTTTTTATTTCTAAACTTTCTCTTTGCAGTGGCTCTGGCTCTGCCAACATTTTCTCCAGGTGTGGCACAAAATTCTGCCCCGACTGAAGAGCTCCATTGGGTGCCAGTGGACATGCAGCAGAGTCAGAGTATGGTGGAGCAAGAGGTCAGAATGAAGCCACAAGTTGGAGCAGAGGGTGATGTACAGACAGAGGTGAAGAAGGAGCCTGAGCTCAAAGCAGAGCTACAGAATATACCAGAGTCAGAGGTTAAACCAGAGCCAGAGGTTAAACCAGAGCCAGATGTTAAACCAGAGCCAGATGTTAAACCAGAGCCAGAGGTTAAACCAGAGCCAGAGGTTAAGATGGTGTCAGAACCTGAAGTGCAACCCACATTTAACGAAGAGCAACAGGTTCAAGAGATTCAAGACAAGTTTCAGGTGCAAATGAGCCTCGAGGCAGAACCTGAATCAGGTCAAGAGTTCAACAAGAGGCTTGTTGACAAGGAGGAAAAATATGAAATGGTAGAAGAGCCTGTGAGGGCAGAATTTCGGAACAAAGATCCTGTCATTCAACCTGTCCTTATGGAGCTGGAGCCTGAGGTGAAAGAAGAGCAGTCAGATGCTGCAGCCATGGAAGAAGGGCCAGCACTGGATATTATGGGGCAGCCGATTCAACCTTTAGAGGAGTATATCCCCAGTGAGGAGGCCAGGATGGAGATGGAGCCTGACACTCTCGCAATGGAGAGGTCTGACTATTCGATGATGGAGGAACCAGGGAGCGGGTTTGTCAGGGAGGAGCTGTCTCCAATAGTTGACATACCATCCTTTGAGGAGGCAGCAGTGCAAGATGGAGGTGTTCAGACTTTGATGAGGCAGGAAGTTCAAAGCCCTGTCCAGAGAAGATCATCAGCAAGAGAAGACAAGCAAGGTAAAGTGTAAACAAAATATTGTGCACACACAAACAGTAACTGGTTACACTTCCACAGGATTGGTTCACAATTTTAAAAGTCTGTCTTAAAACAACATTCGCTTGCCCATTTGTACATTGAAACTGTGATGTCCCTCCTCACCATACTGAAGAGATCCCGTCTTCAAAATACAAAATACATCGCTTGTAACTCAACCTCAGAACAACCCATAGACACATAGCTTTCAAAACTGTAACATAAAACTGAATTCAGGTTATGATGTGACAGCGTCATGGTTTGGTTAGGTTTAGACACAAAAAGGACTTGGTTGGGTTTATCAAAAGTAAGAATAGTTTGGGCTGAAAAAAGGAGTTTGTCAGGGGACTTTCATACTGAGGAACAATCATAGCCAGGCTTAGGAAAAAGCATTTTCTGTAACAACCAGCAGTCTCTCATGTTAAAGTCCAATGTTTTGTTGCCCCATCCATTCAGCACGGACTTTGTAACTCTAACAGCACCTGACACTTCCTGTTGCTCCCATTGAATGTAAACTGAATGTAAATGTTGTGAGTGCTGGACGTTCAAAAGCTTTAACTTTAAAAGTTGAATAATACCAATAATGTATGAAAGATGTGCAATATTTCAATGTTTTATATCAGGTTTGTTGAAAAGCTGACACTGAACTGCAGCATTTAATTTAAATGAAGAAACAATTGAAGGAGTATGAAAAGTCGGAAAAGTGTGAAAGGATCAAATTAGCATGAAGTGGATTAAAACGTTGAACAAAAGTCATAATGAAATGAAAGATGTGAAACATTACAAGGATTAAAGGAAATTTGTAGCTGAAAGTAGCATAGAGTTGAAAAGGGATGAAAAATGTCAATTTTGAACGTATGTCTATTATTTTAAATGAGGAAAAGGTCAAAAACAAGAATAGCGTGCAAAGACACAAAAACAAAAGAAAAGAAGTGTTTTTTTGCTCATAGTATATAACTATTACATAGCCAGATACTGTACATATTAATTGATACAACTATTGATTGGAACTGTATTTTATATGTAATAATAAAATTAAAAACTGAAAGAAAAATTAAATACAAAATGTCTTCACTCTAATATGAATATTAACATGCTAAAAACATTATAATTTTGAAGATACCTCTTTGATGTTTCAAATGCATATATCTTGCCCCACATCCAGTGTTGGGAAAGTTCACTTTCTATATGAACTAGTTCAAAGTTCAGTTCAAACCTTTTAAAATGAACTAGTTCAGTTCATCGTTCATAATTCAAAATTGTGAACTAAAGTTCATGCTTCCCCAAAAAGAACTATTTCGTTCTTTTTTAGTTCTTTTTTTTTTTTTTTTTTTTTTACGTTGCCACGAGCTACGAGCTAATTCCCGACTGTATGGGAATTAGTTTCTCAGTAAACGCATCCTTCTTCCTTGCACACATGTGAATTGTGACGAGACTGACGACCGCTGATGACGAAGTTGGTAGAGCGACAGGCAGGACTTGCGGTTGCCAGATCGGGTGGTTATCCGCGACATTTTAATGGTCGTTTACAATGTGTTTTTACTGTTTTAGCTTGGTTTTTCTCCGAGGGCTCTTGAAATCTGGCACGAACGTAATCTGAACGAAATCAGAGTGCCGTTCAAGAAACAGCAGAATGAGTGCGTTCACAATTTAACGTTCATCAAGCAAAAATGAACGGGACGTTCACGTTCACCCAAAATATGAGTTAGTTCATGAACGAACGTTCTTTGAACGCGTTCGGGTACAACACTGCCCACATCACTTGCACTGGAATCATGTTACAAAGTGATCGCTTGATTGAAAATGTTGTAATTTCACCTTCCAGACACCAGGCGGAGCTGTTATCCTGGTGTGGTACTGGAGGGGAAGTGTTACCTGTTCTTCAGAGAGCGAAAGAGGGCTGCTGATGCTGAGGTATTCACATGATATCCACACTCAAAGTTAGACACACAGCCCATAATGTCACTGTCACTGACACTGTCTGACTGTTTCACTGCAGTTCTTCTGCCAAGCACGTTTCCCTGGTGGCCACCTGGCCTCCATCACGAGCCAGTACATCCACAGACAGGTGATGAGAATGATCCAGCAGCAAAATGGGGCCTTAACACGCACCTGGGTTGGTGGACTACGATATCTGGAGGTGTGTTCAGTGAGGGAGAAAGAGACCATGAATCAAGTGTTGATAGTTCAAATACTAGTCTACATTACAGTCCTGATCATTTTTTCTATTTTACCATTTTTACCTTGTTCAGTATCTGTTGTTTTGTCTTTTTCTGTGCTAGTACACTGAGAGCAATGAAATGCTTCAGAGTCAGTTTCCTTGTGTATGTAAACACACTTCGCTGATAAATCTGATTTAAATGAATAATTTAGCCGTCACTGTTTGTATCTGGAGGATGAGTTAAATAAACAGCTCCTCCATCTAATTGCATTAATCTTGTGTTATCTGTCAGACCGGTCATTTTATCTGGCTGGATGGATCCCGCTGGGGCTACGCTGACTGGCTGGTTGGGGAGCCCAACCACACGGCAGGTCTGGAGGACTGTGTGGAAGTGCTGGCACAGGGTAGGAGTCAGATTGTTGTTTAAAGCTGAAGTGAAGGCGCAAGTTTTTATTTTTATGTTGCGCCAAATGTGGATATTGAAAACTGGGCCACTGAGTTTCTGACCTTGTTGTTTGCTTATCTTACAGGAAATGGAAAGTTCAATGACTTCACATGCTGGGAACGTCAGGCTTTCATCTGCTCCTACCCAGTTTACTGAATGTACAGTGAACTCCTATATGCTACCTTATCTGATTGATGCATCTTGGAAAGCAAATGGACTGACAACACACTTGCTTAAAGGACCACAGCACAGGACTTCTAAGCATGTTGCATTATATATTCAAATATGGCTTATTGATATTTTATAACAAGTTCATATTCTGTAAATAAAGGGAACATGATATTTTATGCTGTAGCTTGTTGTGATTATTACACTTATGAAAAAATATGTGTATGTACTTATATATTTAAGGTTAGTTCCATGTGTACTCATGATTAAAGTACATGAACTAAGAGTGTGTGTGGTACGTTTTTCCCATAATAAAAATATCCACCGTAACTTTATAACCAATTTGAACATTGTAAATAAAATAGGATGTGATAATGAGTTAATCCTTTTGGACATATACTCAATTGAAAACAATAAAAAGACAATATATTTAATGTTTGACCTCATTGATTTTTGTAAATATCTGCTTATTCTCAATTTAATGGCAGCAACATGTTTCAAACGAGTTGGGACAGGAGCAACAAAAGACTGTGAAAGTTGTGGGCTGATCCAAAAACACCTGTTTGGATCATTCCACAGGTAAACAGGTTCATTGGTAACAGGTGATAGTATCGTGATTGGGTATGAAAGGTTCATCCTGGAAAGACTCTCAACAATCCTTGTTCTTGCTTTTGTATTTTAAACCTTCATATTGCAGGACTGTTGTAGTAGACTGTACTGGTTTCATCCGGGTGTATCTAATAAACTGGCCACTGGCTGTTCACTATATTCCCTCTCAGTCAGAGCAGCACTGTTGGCGTGCAGCATGGAGTCTTATTGAGATTTAGGCAATGAGTATTTACCAGGAAACTAGGACACAGCCATCAGTGCACTAGGTGTGTCTGAACCTCCAGTCCATCCAGGACCCATATACGGCAGACCCACCTCAGTCAACCCTCAGTCTGGCTCATTTTGCCTGATCGGGGAACTGCTCCGTTCGAGACAGCGATCTGTTCTGGTGCCAGAAATCTTTCAGGATACAAACTGGTCACACCCATATTCAGAATTAATGCTCACTGTCTGCTCTCACATTGCTGGTTGGATAAGCTTGTTTGATCAAGTTCTCCTGCCAAAGTGGCATCGAGACGCATTGAATTCCAATCATCACCTAGCCTTTAAAATTACAGGAGCTTAGCACCCATTAACTGATATACTGACACACTCACGCTGCACATGCGGCTACTGTAAAGTCGACACTCACATGTTGCTGTGTGTGACTGTGACTCATTTTCCACTGGCCTACACAACCTTTTCCTGACCTTTGGATGTGGAGGTGAGGATTAACAACTCTAAGGTGATGACTGGCAGCTCTTTATCCTTCTATTTTAATTGACAACTGTTCCACATAAACATACATCCACCACCCACACACACACACACACACTCACTAATATCAATATTCAAATTCTATGATCCTATATAAGCTGTTGTTTGAGAAACACAATCTTTGGCACACGTGAGCCTCGCAGATTCTCCATTGTTCCCGTACCAGGAAAAGTGACTTTTGCAGGATTTAACAGATCACGGTTGAGCGTGTATTTCCAATCTATTGTTGGAGGGATATCTTCAATAGCTTTGCTGTACATTGTGTGGGTATAATACAAGAACATATTTTTAGACTCAGTGCACAATCAGACGTAGTTGGTCACCATCATATTCTACAGTGAAACAGATGAATTAGAAGCTAATAAGGTGGCATTTGTGCAAAGTCTGTGCAAAATATCATTCATCAACATACGTGATTGATAAATTAAAAAGAGAGCGGTGGATCCCTGGTGTCCAGATCCTGCTGCTCTGGCAATCCCATAATACCTTGACTGCTTATTAGTGTTGCTGTTTAGATGAGAGTGAGTCAGTGTTGCTGCTTGCCATCTGTCAGTTCAAGTCATTTTCTCACTTCATGCAGCACAACCAGTTGTCTGCTGGCTTGTGAGTGTGTGTGTGTGTGTGTGTGTGTGTGTGTGTGTGTGTGTGTGTGTGTGTGTGCGTGTGTGTGTTCATGCACTGACCCTGCAACCCAGCTTACAAACACTTGCTACAGTGAATACCACCTTATCCACGTTCAGTCCTGAACTGGATTACAGGATGGTACAAAAACAGATTGTAAACAGTGTTTACACCACAGCCTTTTATAGTGCAGATACATAGCAGCACTGATCTGGGGGCTTTTCAGTCGACATGTCAGCTCTGTGTGGGCAAATAACAGACCAACGCATCTTACTATGTTTCCTCAACTGTGTGAAGTCAGATATTACAAATAGTTTCAAGAAGAAAATACCTTCACTTCCTAAGAATCGAGGACCATGCCAGTGTGTTCATAATATGGTTTTTGAAAATACACTTAGAGGCTCATTAAACTTTCCTGAGTTGAGATATTTATCACAATGATGCAGACGTGATGCTCACTGTAATGTATTACACAAATCTCCCTGGATGGGATTTAATACCACAAAGAAATACATGCAACCCAACGTATGACTGAATTGGACAAAAACAACATTAAAACTTAATGTTTGGTAACAGTTGTATATATAATGTCTCATTCTGCACAGCATGCCACTGTGTTTTAGAGCCTCAAGTTTACACACTTATATTTCTTTGTCATTTCATTAAGCTATTTGTGAATTTGTTTAGGAATGTTTACAGAGGTGTTGTCATCTTGATGAATAAGGAACAACATGACGCAACATCTTTTCTTTCTAGTATGTAAAACAGCCTAATTAGCATTTATATATGAACTGTCTGCTTCCCTTCTGGTGATTCAATCTGTCAGTCATTTCACTGATGCAGGTGTTTGGCATATGTAGGTATTTTTTGGGAGTATTACATGTATCTATATTGTAATTTTCATCCTTATACAGTATTCTGTTTCTGTATTAGTGTCGTATTAATGTCACTGGTGGAGAATGTGAGAATTACAATAAGAAAGCATAAGAAACATTACACGTTCTAAATCTGATCCAAATGCAGATCTGCTCAACTCTCCAAGGATGAGCATGAACATGTATATGTATTGACAGAGAACACAGTGTGAATACATGTTTTTCTCCAGTGTTTGCATGTCGCTACAGACCCACCTGAAACTACTGCTTAAAACCAGATGTCTGATGTCATTAAGGAGCAGAGAAGGGAAAAATGAGAAGCTTTCTGCAAATGTTATTAAAAAAAAACTCGCTTCAAAAAAGGTTGGAACTCCAAAAAAGGTTGGAAAAAAGGTTGTGTAAAACATAAATAAACACAGAATACAATCATTAGCAAACAAACTGTGTTCACAGACAACAATTTGACAAAGTGTTGAACCTCTCTCCATCCTTGCTTTAGAATAACTGAGTCTTTCCAGGATGAACCTTTCATACCCAATCATGATCCTATCACCTGTTACCAATGAACCTGTTTACCTGTGGACTGATCCAAACAGGTGTTTTTGGATCAGTCCACAACTTTCGCAGCCTTTTGTTGCTCCTGTCCCAACTTGTTGCTGCCATCAAATTCAGAATAAGCAGATATTTACAGAAATCAATGAAGCTGACGAGGTCAGACATCAAATACATTTTCTTTATCCTGTTTTAAATTGGGTTTATGTCAGAAAGGATCAGCAGATTATCACAGTTGTTGTATTTATGTTTTACACATGCATTCCAGCTTTTGTGGAATCAGGCTTGTACACACTGACGGCAAGAGTTGACGTTTAAGTGCTGGGAGGGGTCAGGACTGTTCGTCTCTCTGTCAGACATTATATATCTGTTCCTCTGCGTCTGTCTGTCAAACCTGGCTGTCAGACGCTCCAGAGACCCCTGCCTCGTTCAGGGGTGTGTCACAGACACAAACACGAGAACACAGCAGAGAGACGCACAGAGACAAGAACAGAGGAACAAGAGAGCAAACAGGTATGTCTCACACACTCTGAGGAGCATCTTAGTTGTTTGCTAGTTTTATAGTATGACTTTCAGATGACAGATCAGATGATTATTTTTAAATCATATCAAACTGTGTACTTCATATTTGCATGGAAGTCCAGCTGAATGTGATGTGCATCTGAGGTCGAGGGCGACCCGATGTGTCCTCTGTATCCCTGTATGTAACTTGTTGACCTGAGAGTTTAACCAGCTGTGTTTCTGGGCTCCACACCAGAGTCCAACAACAGCCTCAGGGACTAGTGGACTAAATCTGACCCGTTCTGAACCCTTTCCAATTTTGCTGATCTTAAAATAAAGTCACAAACACACAAATCATTTAACAAACATTCTAAAAATAAAAACACAATTCCTAACCAGACACTCATCATAACTATGGGGAAAAGATATGCGGCTCACCAACACAGCTGTAATACTGAATACCAAGTGAATGTGAATTCAATTGTGTGAAACGCTATAACACATATTCATACTTGTGTTGTATTTATATCACGCAGTTTAATATGTTTACTCCTTTAAAAGGTATTATACAGTTATAGATTACAACTGAGGCTTAAAAAATTTTAATGAAAAGTTTGTGTTACAAATTGGAAGCGTGGGGTTTGAAAGATATGGGTGTTTGCCAGGAAGTCTTTTATGAAAGATCCTATTAAGTTGAATTATAGGTAATGTAGGATCCTGTAGTTGCCATTTCGGGAAGTGCAATACTAATTTGCTGGAGTAGCCCTTTAAGAAGCCATAATGATTATTCAATGAACTATTTTCCCTTTGCCAGTATTTAATGGTCATGGAGAGATTGTCCGCAGTCAGCCAACCCATCCAACAGAAGCATCTTGGAAAGAAAAAGGAGATGGATGGAAAAAAACAGGATGGGAGACTACAGCTGGAGCAGGGGACCACCGATGAGGGTAACTTTATGTATGAGTGTGTCACTTCATATTGCATTTGTTGTAATCTGCACTGCCATCACGGGTCTGGTTTCTGAATTGCAGAGGAGATGAACAGATGGACATTTTTTTCAAAGCACATTCGTCACATCGTTCAGTGCTGTAAGTCTGCAGAACTGTTACCTGACTAACACTCTCATCCACAGCGTTAACAGACCAAAAAGTGATGGCAGGAGAAGCTTTAGACAGGAGGAACATCTGGGAGCCGAGTGTGTACTACGCACTGGGAAAGGAGTCTTTTTATTTCGCTGGTCACGACATCAGCATCCGCGAGTCTATGGATAGTTATGGTGCTCTGATCTGGCCCGGGGTACGTCCTGCCTGACTGTACCTGTACATACTGACCTGGTGGTTGTACATGTGATAACAGGCTTTTATTTTGTAGGCGATAGCTTTGTGCCAGTTCCTGGAGAATAACCAGCAACATGTGAGCCTGATGGACAAAGCAGTGCTGGAGATTGGAGCTGGGACTGGTTTGCTCTCAATAGTGGCCAGTCTGCTTGGTGAGTCCATGATAATGACGTCCATTTGCACTTTACACATCATGCCACCAGTAGGTCTTGACACTGAAATTCTAAGTAACAGCATAGCTCACAACAGGCTTTTTTTCCAACTGTAATGCTGTTACATGCAGATGGTGGCAGAACAGTGGTCGTACTCTTTGACTGTGACGGTTGCAGGAAAGATGTGTTTGTACCATTGAGTGCATAAATATGGAGTGAATATTTTAACAGATATCTGCTCATCTTTTGTGTAACATGTACATTTTGGCCTTGAGGAAACATCAGAGGGTCACTCAAACAGTGGGAATTATTGTCTGAGGACCATGCCCACCCACCCACGCCAGAATCTTTGCATTGCACACAGGCCAGCAGTCGTGAAGACAGCTTGATAAACAAAGGGATTTTTGGGCTGATGTTGCCATCCTTTGGTCAATCCATTAATTACACAGTGGAAACATGTCATTTAATTCCCTATGAAATAAACCATCTATTCAAGCACACAAGCGTTACACAAGCATGGCTGACCTTCCAAACAGACCAAGTTTAAACACTGGTCTGCATGTCCTCTCTCTAAACACAGAGTTGGTTCTGCCCACATTATTACCTCCGCCAAGGAGGTTATGTTTTTGCCGGCATTGGTTTGTTTGTTTGTCTGTTTGTTTGCAACATAACTCAAAAAGGTATGGCCAGCTTTTGATGAAATTTTCAGGAAATGTCCTGTCTGGGACAAGAAGGTGATAATGGTGATGGTGATAATGTCAAAATGGAATTGCAAGTGTTTCTCATCACAGTAATGATTTGAGCGAGTCAGTACATTTCAAATGAGAAAGAGAAGCCTTTCAGTAACCTAAACTCATCTTTGTTTTTGTTTTCTTGGGGATATAAATTTCAAGTACAGATACACAATAAGTAGTAATAGTGCAGAAATCTCACAGCACAAAAAAGCAGAATTGTGCTTCAGAGCTGTAAAACATTTGCATATTCACATTATAAGGATATTAAATTACCAAAGTCATAAGGATTCATCTTCAGAGGAGCACGAATGTCTGCTAAAGATTTAATGGGAATACATCTAAAAGTTGTTGAGATATTTAATTCCAGGCCAAACTGCCACATTTCAGCTGCCTTCTCTCTTCTGTCCTCTTGTCCAGGTGCTTGGGTGACAGCAACCGACCTGCCAGACATCCTGTCTAATCTGACCTTCAACCTTCTGCGGAACACCAAGGGCCGGTCCCGATACACCCCCCAGGTGGCTGCTCTCACCTGGGGTCAGGACCTGGAGCGAGACTTTCCCTACCCGTCCTACCACTACGACTACGTGCTGGCAGCTGACGTGGTCTATCACCACAACTGCCTCGAAGAACTGCTGGAAACCATGCGTCACTTTTGCCAACCAGGAAGTCGAACGACGCTGCTGTGGGCCAACAAGATCCGCTTCCAGTCAGACTCCAGGTTCACAGAGTGCTTTAAGAGCACCTTCAACACCACACTGCTCGTCGAGCTCCCGCAAGAGGAGGTGAGGATATACAAGGCCACAGCCAAGGAGTGACGGAGCAGCTTCAGGAGATGGAGGTTTCCTGGGAAAAGGGAAATTCCATTGTCATTTCACTGGTTTAAATGAATGCATAGAAAAATATGGTTCTGATCTGAGTTTTTAGGTTGACATTCCTGGACAGCGCTGCAACTCAAGCAGAAATGAAGCTCCTGACTCAAATTCCCATTTCAATAAGCTATTTTATTTGGCAGTACTTTTTCATACATCTGATATTACTGACTTTATCTTTTGCTGTTGTTAAAAATAAAATGGTTTGCTGTTAACATTTCTCTACATTCAAATTGGTCTCATAACAACTAGACTATAATACATGAGCCTTTACCAAAGGTGCTCTGCTCTTGGCTATTTGTGCAAAGAGTGGATTATGAACCATGAAATAAACACATAAGAAAATGGTTTTCAAAAGTATGAAACTTTGCATTTCTGGTGTCTTAGCTTTTGGTATTTCAACAGCAGCAGTTTATTTAGCTGTATGTCATAAGAACTGAAATGGCATACACTCTAAAGGAGCATATATGCAGTAGAGGGAAATCTGTCACTTAGCACCAAACATACCTCATAACTAAACCCCTGCTTTAAATGTGACTTTTTACATCTAAAAGCATTACAATCATTTAACGAATGCACACAAAAAAAGAGAAGAGTCAATGGATTGAGAGACAGATGAAAGAAGGGCAGAGGATATTAACATCAATACAATTCTTTTTTCTTAACTCTTAAATCTATTCTTAAGTCCATTCTGGGTCAAAAATCCTCCAGCCTGTTCCTGTTGTTTTCTGTGGTCGTCAGTAAAAGTTTAGACTTTCCAACTGTTGAAACTCTACGATCAGAAAGTTCAGAAGAGACTTGTGTTCATCCTGAGTGAGTCTTCACACCGTATAGTCTAAAGAACTACAAGTCTGTACACTGGATGGTCGATGTTTATTCAAGGTGTTTGAATGACTCTATGATACGCAGCAGGTTGAAGACTTTGGCTGCTCTAGTATGGACTCCCTGCGCAGGTCGTCCGGGAGGCTGCCTTCAGGACCCCACACGTTGAGCTCTCCGTAAATGCCCATGTCGATCATCTCCTCCTGCCAGGGGATGGGGATGTTGCCTGAGGAAAACTCGTCAAAAAAGGTCTTGTCAGTATCCTCCAAGGCCACTCCCTTCACCGAGGAGAAAGCCCCGACGTCATCCAGACTTTTGGCGTACACCCTTTTAGGGTCAGGGACAAAAGGAGGAGGCAGAATCCCTGAAGAGGAGAGAAATAGAAATAAAAAATCACATCAAACTGGAGGAGAATTGAAGCCATAGAAACAAGCTTTATGCCAATGATTAGTTCTAGAAGTTATACAAAACCCTGAACAATACAGGAAATGATAGAAAATAGATGGTACCTGCATTCAGTTTCCTCCAGTTGATGTCATTGAAAAATGGGTGTGCTCTGATCTCATCACAGCTCCCATTCTTAAAACCCATCCTCTGATCAACCTCTCTGGCCATCAGCCCCTCACACAGTGACTTTGCATGTTCGCTGAAAGTGTCGGGATAGGTCACCACCCGAGTCAGCAAGCGCTCTTTCATCTCCTCACGATCAACCTAAACAAGAAACAAGCATCCTTAATTCTCATTGATTTCTCACAGTTTTACACACACACATCACACATTTTTGTTGCAAAGCTCCAGGTTTGATAAAAGGAGGTTCACCTTTTCCCCTCTGTTCCTGAATGGGTTCTTAGCAGCAATAAACTCAAACAGGGTCACACCCAGAGTGAAGTAGTCGACTGAATTGTCGTACTTCTCTCCTTTCAGCATCTCCGGAGGCATGTACCCTGAATCAAGTCAAAAAATTCTCAGTAAGTATGTAAGCAGTGAAAATACACCTTTAAACAGGAAGCTACTTCACAGATTCAGATGAGACCCACCTGGTGTCCCAGCATATCCTTTGGTCATTGTTTTGCCTTCTTTCAGCTCAACAGCAAGACCCAGGTCAGATATACGCACATTCCCTGGTGGACAACATGCAGACAGCTTGTTCAGCTATTAATTACACATGGGCAATGTCTTTTTTGCTTCTAGTGTTTAACTAAAGATTGAATACCATCGTTATCTAGCAGCACGTTTTCTGGTTTGAGATCTCTGTAGATGATTCTTTTCTGGTGAAGGTGCTCCATGCCTTGGATGATCTGAGCGATGTAAAAACAGGCTCTGGGCTCATCAAAGCCCGGGTTGTTCTCATCCACCAGGTAGATGTGGTACCTTCAGGGAACAGAGACCAGGTGAGCTTTTACTCTGTCATGTATAAAATATTTTCAGTATTACATATACTCATACATACAGCTTGCCAATACTGTGTTGTTACATGGGTTTATGTGTAATACAGTTACTACAGTGTTGTTGTGGAAACACTCTCATTTTGAAATCCATTCTGCACACACTAAAAACTGATTTTCTTGAAATAAATGGATTTTTTATAATGGTGAAATCTCACTCGTCTCACTCAGTGATGGAGTATTTTTTTATAATGTGACTCTAAGTGGCAGGTGCTTTTTGAGGAACCACTCTGGGTTATTCTCATGATCAAAATAAATTCCTATGTCTCTAGAGATTAACAGAACAACAGCTAAATTTTGCATAACAGTCCACAGGCCAGTGGATCTTCAACAACTGACTCTGAACAGGCGTCTTCACAGCTTTTTTTTTAACAGCAACCAAATCTGCACAGTGTTACATATAATCCATGCCACTGTAAAGGCACTGTAGTTAGGAGCCATCAGAGATGAATCGTGGCAGTTTTGGGAGATACTTAAATGTCGTCCCACTTTGTGGATTAAAGTATCTCTTTCACGTCAGTCTTTAAGTCGACTGCACACCTTCTGTTGGAGATACTGAAAACAGATTGTAGAAAAACATGTTCTGCCTGTCTGTCAAATTGCAGGTTGTCAATAAACCTGCAACATGGCAGCAAATGGATGAGGAACATGTGTTCCCACGGTTTCATCAATAAGCCTGTCTGTTCTGTTTGTGCTTAGGTAAATGAGAGTTTTTCAGAATGTGTAGTTACTTGAGGTCTCCTCCGTTCATGATGGTCATGACCAGACAAAGTTCATCCTTTGTCTGGAAGGCGTATGCCAAGGACACAATGAAGCGACTGTGAACCTTCTCAAGAATCCTCTTCTCCACCATCGCCCCCTATAGGAGTAAATTGGGAAAGGCAAGTTTGAAAAGCCACAGAGAGATTTTAAAAGAGAAAAACATATAACTACAGAGACTTTTTTCCCAGAAGAATATGCTAATATATGACATTTGAAAAAGAGGTAAAAGTCCATTTCAAACAATGACCTCAGACAAGTCAAGGGCAAGACATAACTGTGCCAAGAAGTTCCATTCAGAAGAGCTTTCCACTAAAGCTCTCAGTAATCACTCTATCCCTGTCTCAGTTGTTTAATACTGCAGACCAAAGCCAAACAAGACAGAGGCAGGGACAAAGACGATTAGGTCCATCGCAGGGCACTTTCTCCTCCACATGAAAGCAACAAATACTTTTATTAATCAAATCACTGCGTGCATCACCTCTGAAGGAGCCATGACATCTAATGCAAGGAAATGCAAGAATCCTGTACTCATGTTGTGGTACATTATGCCAACTGGGGCTTTCTTGTTTTTTCTTGCATGTGTTTTATTTTGTCCTTTACTGGTTTTCTATTTCAGACATGTTTGGGCACAATTGATGGATTTAAAAAAAACAGTATCAGTGTTAGTGCAGTGCCTGTTTTGAAATTATATGTTAATCAAAGTTAAAGGCAGAAAACAAAAAGACCAATCACATGGTAAGTCTCACCTCATAGCCTTTCCTCTTCTTCAGCCTCTTCTTGTTGAGTTTCTTACAGGCGTACAGTTTCCCTGTGGCTTTCATCTGACAGGCAGACACTTCCCCAAACCCACCTTTCCCCAGCACGCGGAAGTCCAGGAACCAGTCCGTATCCATAGGCTGCATCTCCAGCCACTTCCACTGCACGAACCTCTTCAGATACATGCTCTCCATGAAGAACGTGTAGGGGGCTTCCCGGAGATAGTCCAAAGTTATGGCCAGTGCCGCAGTAAACAAATCATCGCCTACAGACTCCTGGCTTTCCTTCACCTTAGCTATGACGTCCTCAGGCAGGAACGGGCAGTAGTGTTTGGCAGAGGGGTCCATGTAACGCTGGACAATCTTTGAGGCCTTCTTTGCCCGGTCAGAATCCTCGGCCAGGTCATAGTCCTCGATGTCTCTCCACACGCGGCACGCCCCGTGATACTCTTGATTTGCGTTCAAGAATTCCCTAAAGAGGCGTTTGCCAATAGGCTGTTGCACGCAGACAGAGTCGAAGGCCAAATCCAGGGTATCCCTCAGGCCCTCACACACAGTGATGTGGGGCAGTTTCAGGCGAGAGTGGTACTTCTTATCCCGGGCTGATGCAGAATTCGAGCCATCGATGCTTCCACGGGCATTGATGTAGGCAGAATTCGCTACCACTGTGGTCAGTCCTCCGATATCCATGTCGAGGGTAGGCGACTGTTAGGCAGCGCAAAGAGGAGACATTGCAAGGAGAGAACAGAGAATAAATGCTGCTCACTGATGTGCAGGAGGGAGGCAGTGAAACGGTGAAGCCAGGGTGAGAAAACAGATCACAGAGGCAGAGAAACGGGAACGTGAGACAGGCGTCTCAACTGGATCCCAGCACACTTTGAGCAGTGTGTACCACCCTCATTCACACACACGCCTGAGTCAACACCTTTCGGTAATCCATTAACACCCTAATGCCCCAGACAAAGTGTGCGAGCACATGCTGGAACAGAACATCACAGGCAGCGTATGCATCCGGACTGTCACCAGTCAATCAACTGGGAAATCACAATTAGCAGTGGGACATGCAGAGGCTGGTCACACAGTTGGATATTAAAGGCTAAAGTTAGGTTTGGAAAAGCAATCATGTTTGTGATTAACTGAGATGGCAACAAATAATCACAAGATATATATATATATGAATTTTTTTTCAATACATCTGAATGTGTTTGTATTTCAAAATTATATCAAACCCTCATTTAAAGAAAACACTTGGTTTGGCTAGGTAATAACTAATTACTGCTTTGTGTCACCTTCTTCCTGCTGGAGCTTAGCAAAGAAACACTGAGGGTGCATAAGGAAGAAAGCCTGATATTAGCTTCAGCTGAACATTAGAATGTAGTTCTACATAAAACTGTGTACTCACATTTGCACTGAAGTCTAGGAGATTGTTTTGCAGCCCCCAATCCTTATCCTTACAAAGGGAACCCTCCCTTTAATATGTTCAAAAACATAGAAAAAAAAAAATAAAAACCAAAGTGTGCAGTGCCCTTGGCACGTGCTTGGGCCCTTATTTGTTCTCCATGTCAAAAACATTTGGGCACTCATTAAAAAAGGAGCCCAGTCTCAATGTCAGCAACTGCCCTTGAAAATCCATCTGTACATTAGGTTTATAATTAGATGAAATTGTAGCTTAATATAAGAACCAATGCCATGGTGAGTAAAGGAGCATATGATCTTTTGTTCTCACCTCACCTTTCGTCTTCAGTGTCTAGCATGTAGTTTTCCTGTGGCTTTGCTCTGAGAAGCAGACACAGACCTCCCCAAACCCACCTTTCTCTAGCACATACAAGTCTAGGGACCCATCTTAATCCATGGGCTCTCTCTCTTTTTTTTTTAAGAAGTCCCAGAACCACAAATGAGTTGAGGGTCTTAAACATGAAATATTCTTCTACCAGGTGCTAAAGTGGATGAAATATTTGAAGAATACTGCAGCTGATAATATCTAAAAAGTCTTGGAGCTTGACGTTCAAAAATGAAAATGATAATCTGCGAGATTATAAATTCATTACAATAATAAGCAACCTTGTTCCTGCATAAAACCCATATGAATTATAGATACAAAATTATTAAAACAATCTATATTTTAATTTGCAAACTTATATTAGATTACAGAAAAGGTATTTGGAAGAGTCAGTACATGTGTTGCTAAGTTTTAAAAGGGAGATCTTTGAAGGGAGTACATAAAGACCTATGCAACCACACTTTTTTTTTTTTTACATCAATAATTTTTGAAGGTCTATCTTTACCACTGGCCTCTAAAGGATACTATAAGCTACAATCGTCAAAGGATTCATATACGTAATTCACAAAAAAAGCTTATTTACCTATTAGGAGCCTGGGTTATAAAAGTCTTTACCTTGCTGGTGCCATTATTTTGTAAACACTACCAAGGCGTTAACAGGGTGGTGATGGAGAATTCCTCAACTCCAGAATACAAAAAAAAATAAACAAAACTAGCAAACAAGATCAGGAAAGCAGCTGCCTAAAGAACAGAAGGAAGCCAGCCCAACACAATGGGGGATAAGAAACTATTTCAAATTATTGCCCGGAACACAAAACAAAAAGTATCAACACATCTGATGGAGCCCCATCCGGGGATGCCATGGCTACTGTATTAGGCCATTCAGAATCCATGGTGTTGCACTAACACAGCATGTTAAAGCAGACACTTTGGCCGTCGAGGAACATTTGATCATCATCAAGTCTGCCATATGTAATTGCAAAAACAATATGAATAACTATTCAAACAAGTACATTATACATTCTCCAACAGCAGTAGGTTTTACAGAGGTGTTTTTTAGTGGGATGGCTTATTGAGAAGTGGATTAGACATAGAAAGACTTCCGCGTGGAGGCCCGGGCCACAGACTACAGTTCCCTTGGACGACACCTCCCCCAGAGCTGTGGTGCAGGTGCACGAGATTCAGGAGCAGAAAAAAGATGGGTGCAATATACACCTCTGTTCTTCCAATATTCATCTACACCCCTGAGAAAGCCAGACAGAAATACAGGCATGGGAAACGGGGGGGAAAAGTTGAAGAAGCACACACAAAAAAGGGACTAAATTCCCACGGTGAAGGTGGTTTGAAGGACTGTGCTTGTTGGAGTGCCGAGGCGTAGACCGATTAGTCTTCATCATCGTTCTCATCATACTCGTCCTCGTCGTCATCATCCCCCATATAAGACACTGGGGTCTCCACGCGAGACCCGCTGTAGTGAGAGTCATTCGAGCTGGAGGCCATGGTGCCATCAGTGCAACCATCACTAAAGGAAAGAAAGGAGGAGTTATTATTTGTTCGAAGTGAGTCGGGTAAAAGGTGATGGAGCTTTCTGTCACATTTAGAGGTTGATTACAAGTTAGACCTCTCACCTTGCCGGGTAACGGGCTCCATTGGCAGAGGACCCTCCAGTGATGTACACATTACTGATGGGACCCTTTGCCATCTCTGGAAAAAGGGAAAATACTTCAGCATAACAAAATACCCTGATGACGTCGAAGATCATCCCTCTCTGTGCAGTCACACCACTGTTAACAGTGAAGTGAGAAAAGTCGCCTCTTACGTCTCACTCACTGCTGTGGCCATGCCAGTGCTCGCAAGGCTATGGCTTACTCAATTTGTTACTTTGTTTCAAACAGCACTTTGTTTTCATCTGTAATACTGAAAGCAAGAGACATAAAATAGAACCACTGACATTCATCCACTGCAGGCACAGACTAAAGTTCCTGATCCACCCACCAGGGCATCACTTTTTCTGACCAATTGGCTCTAATGTGCTACAGAAAATGAGTAGGGGCGAACTTTGAGTCAAACTCATGGGTCTCCATAATTGCATCAAAGCGGTATGGAAGTGCAGCAGCTGACTGCGCATTTATCAAGATTATGTAAGTCAGGCAGAGACAGAAATCAAAACACTCATCACCTTCCTTGTACTGTCACACTCTATGTAATTAATAGGCATACCAACAGAAAATCAGCACATCAAACCTCTCTTTAAAACATGCAATTTTATGGTGACTAAGTTTAGTTTTAACACCTTCATTAAAAAAAAACACACACACACACACAAGACTAGGTGAGGGTTTTCTTGCTTTGGAGGTTAAACAGTACAACTTTATAGCATTTACTCCGTACTAGTTATCCATACAAAAGGAGAGACGCAGCAAAAGCTTAACAGGGTGAGACATAGAAGAGTAGAGAAGTCAAAACCTTTACAATGCAGATCAGAATTTAACCAGTTCACTGTGGTTGCTGTCGCTTCTACTCTTCATACCTCTGAGATCTTTAAAAGTGACCTGACAAAAAAAGCTCTGAAAACTGTTCTAAACCTATTCACAGTTCTGGTACCATCTAAGGCTTCACTACCTGCAGCTGCTTTGCAATATAAGGCTTTCAGTTGAATACCAAGTAAAGGCTATTAATGTGAAAATCATTATGTTTGGTTTGTATTAACAGCTTATCAGTAACTAACTAATAACTTGGAGTGAGCGTGCGGTACACAAGGAGCAGTGACACTGACCTATAACATAGGGCTCCAGAGCTTTGGGCACCAGGCTACGTGCAACCTTCAGATCCTCTGGAGAACACTTTCCCACTTCCAAACCACAGGCCATACCCATACGTTTCAGCACCTCAATGTCATCGTGGATCTCAAACATGCTGTCAAAATTGAACAAATACTCGAACCTGCAGACAAGAAAGAGGAAGAACAGGAGAGAAAGGGTGCATGAATTTAAAAAAATCAACTTAAAACCACAGAACATGTTTCCAATCTAACTACAAAGGAACTACAACTTTCATTTTGTGCTGATTTTTGCGGACAACAGCAACGGTGTTTCCTGGTGTAAAGGTCCTAATCTGGTGAGCATGAGAAGAAAGATGCAACTTATGCATAGCAAAGAGGAAACCTATCTATTTGGTCTTAGGTCTTTTCTTTTTCTGTTTGCTGAACCAGCCCCAGTGTCAAACATAACTAGAAAATCTTACATCAAAAGTAAAATTCTCTTAAGAAAAATCTCCTCCTTTCTTTTAACTCGTTAACATACTACTCATTGAGAAAAATTACCTATGAAAATGTAAACATAAGCTTTTCTGGTTTGCGTGCCTTAAACCAGTTAGTTTGATTTTGCTGGGAATCCAACCAGGTGACAGACATTAAGAAAAACTATAAAGAAATCACCTTCTCGCTAATGGCCTCATTTGCTAATGTAGGTCAAATAGAGGCATCAGCATTAAATTGAGATGGTTTCATAACCAGTACAAAACATCTTGTGGTACATTTAATGTAGTTGAGGAATTTTGTAGTTTGAGGAATTTGAAAATATATCCACCGTGTTTTAAGGAGCAATACACTGAAGAATGGTGGCAATCAGGTAACACGTTATGGTTTCATAGTAGGTGCAAGAAGGTGATGCAGAAGGTGCAATCCTTTATAATGCCATATACTTCTCCTTTAAATCTACTAGCTGGAATGGAACAGGATCTGAGCAGGACAGAACTGTTCAAGCTCCATCTGCTGTTACTCCTAAAAATACCAAAAGCCCAGCATGACACTGGGCTTTAAAAAGTGGACATGTTTTCATTCTATATTATATATAGCCTAAATGATTACGCCGTGTTTAGATGCAGGTAGGATGGTCTTACATTCAAAATCAGGAGCTAAACGGCTACATACTGAACTGTTGAGTCATCCTCTCAAGACACTGACAAGTTAATCACACTCAACCTGATGCCCAACCTTAATAACTTGGCACTCAGGTTTCAGCCAGCAAATGATACATTTGACTTGCCTAAATGGACACTAAATACAACTATGTCACATGATGTGTATTGGACTAGGGTACTGCCATGGCTAGTAAGTAATCATCGTTAAATTCAAACCTGACTTAAAAAGGTAAATAATATAAAATATATCCCTAGAATATAAGGAGATTAAAGGATTGGGTCAAAAATGAAGGTTAGCACAATCACATACTTGTCATTAGAGATGCTGCAGTCGATGACAGTTTTCTTGCTGGTGTTGACAATAATGAAGGGAAGGTGGATGATGGAGTTGGGAGGTGGAGATCTGTTTGCCTGTTGCTCTGTCTGTCTGTTCCTCTGGACCAGGTTCTTAAAAGCTATTTGCTGTAAGACAAGATCAAAAAAGATGAAGGAGCTTCAGGGAGTTTTCGGTTATACTGATAGCACATTCAAAGTTTCTCTGCTACATTCTACTGTAATGCTTTAGCTGGATAAAAAACAATTTAGTCCTCAACTAACACATGTTAATTCTAATGCAGAGGGGTTTCAATTTCAGTACAGGCATATTACTGAGGTCACAGTTAAAGGTTGTGTTGTACAGGACGCCATTATATTGAGGTTTTCCAATTTTTGTTCTTTTATTTACATAGATGTGCGGGCAGAATATTAGAAGCACCTCTGAATACAATGCAGTCCAGTTTAACACTACTGCAAACTACAACATCAATACAACACAGGTGTACCTAATAAAGTGGCCACTGTATGTGCATTATTGCACTCAGGTTTGTGCTTTTACAGAGCCCTCACTTAATTTGCTTGATGTCGTCATTACAGTGAACGATCATCACCAGCAGAATTGACATAGCTACAGAGGCTGCGTGTGAAAGCCACTCTGAACACAAGCAGTAAGTTCATTCCCACCTGCAGTATGAGCTCCTGAAGCTGCGATTGTTTCTGCTTAATCCTCTCCAGCCGCCTTTGTCTCTCCACCTACAGATGAAATAAAGGGATAATGATTAAGAATTACAACACAGGCAAAAAGGCAAGATATCACTGACAGAATGCTCTTCACTGTGTGTGTCTACCTCTAGGTTTTGGCACTCTTGCGCTGAGTTGGTGGGAAGGCCAATCCATTTGATTTCTTTCTTCTCTTTTGAGATAATGTTCATAGCCATGAGCACATTAAGTGCATCGTACACACGCCGCCGAATGTTCTTCTGGTCATACACATGCTGAAATGGCAAAACAAGATTCAAGGTAATAGCAGTTGCTGAAAGCTAATTGTAAAACATAGCAATATGGTATATGAACTTGATTCAAATATTTTGGTTAGGTGTTAAACAAGTTTGCATCCCTCTGAGAAAATGCCATGCAGCTGCAGCACTCACCGAGTCATTGGGTGACATGTGGTTGTCTGAAGAGCTGAATTCTGCGACCAGTTCATCAGCCACTTCATTGTAGGTGGTGACTCCTTTTTTCTGCACCTTCTCACACACTTTCATGGAGAAATGCCTCAAGCCCTTCCCATTCTTTTCCCCTTTCTTACCACGTTTCCTACACACAGAACAGATCCCACACATCGCTCAATTATTAAATCATTATTGTCTCAACCTTACTGCATTTCTTTTACATTAAGTGATTCTAGACTTGATACGTGGTAGAAATACTTGACTTATTCTCCACAGGTATCCACAATGATTCAAGTTTATAAACTAAAGGACCTTTAGAAGGCTTACCCTGATGACCAAGGAGAGGCATCGGATGGTTGACTCTGAGTGAGGAACTGGGAACTGGGTGTATGTGGACTGTTTACCAAAATGGTATTAGATACTGTAGGCCTCTGGGGTGTTCCAATCACCTACAAAGGACAGAGTAGAAGAAAGGAGAGAAAATATTAAAGAATGCATTCAGAATTTTGTGGTCGTGTTCAGGGATCAGAACAAACTCTGGTTATGTGACCACAAAGGAATTTGGCAATTTTGACTTTCTACATAGTGAAACCTGGCGTACAGTCATGAGTAGTCACCCCTTGCCCTCCTCAAGTCAACAATTATGTCTTTTGTCTTATCAACATTAGAAGACAGGTTGTTGTAGGCTACAGTCCTTTTGTTTATACAAGTGTGGGATAAGCTTATAATAGTTGGAGGGCTGCATGAAATTACTCTCGATACAAACTACAATTATTTGCATTTCTGACTATTGAACCATTTGACCATTAGTTGAATACTGACAGGTGGAGCAGAAGCAGAACAGTTAGATGATTTTTTTTTTTTTAAATTGGTGATTAAACAAATATCCAAAATCAAAATTTATATAATGAAACATATTTGGAGTGTGCAGCAAAAGTAGAAAGAAATTACATAAAATATATACAAAGAGAGAGAGAAAACACATAGTAGTATTTCAGTCATCTGAATTCCCTAATTGTTACAAACATGGCTCATGATTGAAGAAAGAAATTGCCCAAAATGTACATCTCTAATAGTAATGTGAGGCATCTACGAGGTAGGTGATCTATTCCTTCACTAAGGTGTTATCTAAGCTGATTTCCGTTATGTATACATTCCATGTATATAATGGGATGATGGGTGTAATCCTGCTGACTGTAGAGTTGATAAGCTTAGGATCAACTGCCTCCACCTACCCTCCACCCGGTCACCTCACAATGATAAAGAGGGGGCTTACACAACAGCAAGACACAGCTGAGAAAAACAGCAAGCAAATCTATACACAAATGCATCTGCAGGTTACTGACAATTTAGAAAGCTGAAATCTTCTATATCTAATGAAAGGTTGGTTAAGAAAGCACACAAGCCTGAAATTATACAACCATACACTGTGGTAGTTGTGTGGAGCATCACTCACCATATGTGGCACATGTTGCATGTGTGCAGCAATGTTCACATTGGATGGCCCAAGAGTTTTGGGCAGGAGCTGTTTGGCCACAGGGGCAGCTGTAGGCTGGACAGTAACCAAAGATAGGACACCTAATGGAAGACATGAAAAGACCAGTAATGAGTAGAGCTCTTGAATGATGCTCCATTGCCCCCTATCGTCCAACTACAAGCACATAGGCCAACAACAGAAGAAACAGTGTTTCCTTAGTGGGACAGGCAATCAATAAAACTAGACTGTAGGTAAAGAAAATACTGTGCACTCTGTGCAATTGCTGAATAAAGGCAATTACTAGTAACTTATACCTTTGCTAGGGCTCAGATTCTGATCGATGAAAACCTTCAGCTCTCCATTTGTTTCAATCAGACCAGCCTGCAAAGGACAAGAGCTTAATTTACTCCAAAAACACAACATTAAAGACAAAACATGAGTCCAGTTAAACAAGAGTACAGAAGAAAAGTTAGGTTATGGGAGAAGTATTTGGGTGTAGCACCTTAGCACATCTGCCTTCATCTAACAGGTTACAGGGCCAAGGAGGTTGCACATCAACTAAAGGACTGTTCTCCACTAGAAAAACATGCATGTGGTTACTTACATCTTTAGCCATGATCCCAAAGGACCGGAGGAGTCGAGCTTCGGGCTAAAAAGAAAATGTTCTTCTATTCGTCACTGTTCAGACCCCTGGAGACAGAAAGAAGGCAAAGTTCCTAATGTCACTCAAACATCACATTTTTCCCACGATAAAACAAAACACATTTTACTCTCATTTTTGGGTTAAAATTAAACAGCAGTTATTCCTGAGGCCCATTTGAATTGCTTGCTGCCAGCACAGTGTACAAAGCTACATCACTCTCGTTAGCTTGAGTTACCCGGTATTCTTCTTACAAGACGAAACTGATGGAAAATATAACATTTTTTCGACCAATTTCACTTTCAAGAGCCTTCAGGAGACATTTCTGAATACATCATGTTTGCAGAAAACCGTGTTAAAGCATCCCTGGATGCTCACAACTTTTACTACGCTAAGTGTGCACAAGGCCTACTTCAGGTACCGAGCACGTCCGGAGGAGAGGCACCGTCCAACTTCTGCTACAGGTCACGCAAACATGCTAACTTTATCACAATAGCGCAAAACTATGAATTTAACTAAATGTACAGCACCACACGCTCACAGATATTACTGTTGCATATGGCTGTAACAACATTCACAACACACGACGAGAGCAATTTCCATTCTTTTGTTGAATTCAGCTAGCTAACTGTTACTGCTAACTGTTAGCGTTAGATTCAACTTGCTGGCGCTAGCTAGCTAGTTAGCTTATGCACGCTTTGAAAGGATTCACGTATAATTTAGCGATAACTGGTTCCGTGCGCCAGGTTCCGAGCAAATTTGAGTTTGAGTTGATATTCAAGAAACGTGTGTGCATTTCGCACCGTGGTCGAAAATAATATAGTGATTATGTGCACTTACGAGTGCACTCTCCTGTTTCTTCGACGGCTGTTGTTATTGGCATTTGAGTATGGAGGAAGAGGAGGTCTAAATCCCTACCAAACAGGAAACAAACTATGCAATGTCGAAGTACTTTTCAATAATTATACAGTTAATACCGGGGACTAAATATTTTATTAGTGTTGGGGATTTAACTCTTGTTTATTTTTTCCTCAACTTTCTGTCTTTTGCCGTCATACAGTCAGTATTTGGCTGATGGTCGAGTCCTGAAGCCGCATAAAAAGTGATTGTTTTCAACTGAAGAGAGCCGAACGACTGAAAAACAAACCACATATTGTTACCAGTTAAATAGAAATAAGGTGTGGTTTATTCAGATAGTGGATATAATGATGGATTTAAAAGGCACACCCAAAATATTTCGACACAACTTTTGAGACACTCGTTACTTACTGGTAATTAGATTACTGCTGTTTAATTGTAGTTTATTGACAGTCATGGATCTCCTATTTTCCGTCAACAACCACACAGTGAGCTCGCCCACCCGACCTTACATTCAGAAACTCATATGTATTTTTTTATTTTAATGTATTGGAAAACATATACAACTAGCCTGCTTATTTTACTTTGAATGAAATGAAACCTGCTTAAAATAACATTATTTGTGTGATTTGATCAAATGTTTGAAACACATTTTAAACATTTGTTTTTATGTTGTTTGAGAACTCGAGCCTTTGTCAAAACTCTAATAAAAAGTGTATCGCTTAATATGAGACGAGCTGACTGTATTAATGAAGCCTGATCGATCACAATCATCGAGGGCCGTTAAGTTAAACTAACCAAAGCCCTGCTAATGACCCTGCTATCCTTTGCTACATACGGTAAGCTAGCAACTTCTCAGAAGATTCATTAAAGTAAGCACACAGAGTACAACAACGACTGGTGCTTTGCAAGTTAGCGATGCCTGCTGAGTATCTTAACAACGCGCTACATCGAGATTACGACTGAGAAACCAGGACCACCGGCGCTTTGTTAGCCAACTGGCGATATGCTAGCTAGTAGCTTGTGGACGAGCTAATCCACAGCTGTCACCCACAACACTGCCACAATTAGCTGCATTTTCTTTACCACGGTTAGCATTCCGTCTGCTACCAGTATATTTTCAAGACATTCAAAAACACAATAACTTGTAAAACATATATCTAACGTCATGATCTTTATTTTGCGGCAGCTGGGAAGCGAACCACAAGTCGATAAATGTGGCTTACCGGTGCACTGCACAGTTAGCAGATCGCCTGTTAGCCTGGTCTGTCCGCTGCTTGCTAGCTTCGCTACAGCAGCGCGTCTCACAATCTGATCTTGGCGGTGTCTCGCTTTGGACGCGTCTGATTGGAAGGCATCGATGTGACGAAAGCAAAGCAGTCAAAGTAGTTCCTGTCCACAACCTGTATCCCTCTCACACATATACCGCCATCTGCTGCTCAGGAGGATGAGGGTATGTTTTACTCATGTACTTCTCTTTGACATTGTTTCTCTAAACCTGCAAGTGAGGTTTGCTTGTATCCAAAATGCATTGAGGACAAATCAAGATTACATTTCTTCAGTCACATTCGACGTTGGTCAGGGATGAATGCATATGGATTCAAATGACCTTCACCCCTTAAGCCGAGACCTGCTTTATTTCTCTTCGTCTACCACTGAGAACATCAAGATCATGTCTTCTGTATAGTTTCTGGCAATTAGGAAGTTTTTTTTATCACTTTAGGAGGAGTTCACATTCTACAATTACATAAAAACTACTCACTCTGAGTTTTGAGACTTTTGCCTCTCATATTTAACCCAAAACAGGGAGAAAACGTTTCATGCATGCATTAAATTAAAGCAAAATAGATGGATTTAGTATTTCTAATCTAAACCCTAATACTAACCAGAATGATTTTCTACCAGTGAGGTGAAGGCTTTGAAACAGCCATTAACAATCATCATTTAAATTAATATATATGTATATAGATAACACAATTGCCTTTAATACGAAAGCACTTTTACAATGTGTCTTTCATGCATCCATGGGCATGCCAGTGACAGCAAGACATCATGCAAAATGCTGACATGCAATTCAGGTCTTACTCAAGAACACTTTCACAAGTGCACAGGAGGAGCCTGGGATCAAACCACCAACCTTGCAATTAATGGATGGCCTTTCAAAGGCTTCTTTGACTACTCCGTCACACATTTGTGAAAGGTGGTAACATGCACTGGAGGAACTCATGACCTTGGCTACAGCCTTGACTGTATGTCAGGATGCAAAATGTGTTATTTTTCCATAATATAATATAATAATATAAACAACATTAAATTTGAGATGGGAGGGAAAGTTAAGTAACACATGGTATGTCCAGATATCTGAGATGCAATCTGATGTTGTGTAAACTGCCACTCATCTTAACTGGATCTGATACAGATGAAATCCAAGAAGGTCTGAAGGGTCAACGGTTAAAAAAAGAGAGCACAATCCAATATCATCTCAACCACCATACATATCAATCATACCCAAAGCTTTAAAAAAGAAAAGGTGGAGCATTCCCCCAGTAGTGATCAGCCACCCTCTTCCAGAAAATAACTTTGTAGGATGAAATTAGTGGAGGTGTTGAATTTTATTAGATTATACAAAGGGGTGTTTTCTACTGTTATTTACTATCTGAATCATGTCCATGAATGTGTTTCATAACTGGGATGACTGACAGGAGTTTTCCCTCTACATAACTTACATGCTGCAGCCTGTGACTGAACTCCGCTGGAGTGAGTGACTCAAATCAGACTGTTATTCAGACATTTTTTTCACTGTTATGCAAAAAAGGAAGCCTGACGTCCACAGATATTCAGATATCAGCAACAGAGCAGTGGGTGCTATTCACACTTGAAGGGTGTATTCATTTTCACATGAGATAAAACTCAGATGAGCCTGAGTCAGCCCTACAGACAGTGATATTTTATTTTGCTTGAAAGGAGAAAAATTGTGTGTGTGTGGGGGGGGGGTTTCTCCTGTTATATGGGAACTAAAATTCCCTACATATCACACAAAAGTGAAAACAGGTCAGATGAAAGATATATCTTTGATTTAAGAATGTTTCTAGCTGGACAGAAAGAACACCTGTCTGTACTAGTTGACTACATTACACATCTGTCTCTCAAATTCAAGTATGTATGTATAAAATATGTTGTACAAGGTTTACAATGTGAGTATAACTCAAAATGTTAGAAGAAACTACAGCAAAATAGTTTGCACTTTACTGCTCTATGTATTTACTTTTCACTTTAGAACATACACTTGAACATTAGGTACATTGATAAACCCGGGGGGGGCAGAAAATAAGCTGCTGGGCCCCCATTATCCCCCTGACCCTCATACTCTATCAGTCATCATGCGCCAGTGCAGAAATACTCGCGCTAGGTTTCACTAGAAAGATAAGGTTGATGGTAACTGCTGTATTCTTATTTATTGTATTTGTAATTATTTGTTAAATTCATTCTTGTGTATGAGTGTGTGTGAGAGAGAGGGACAAAGTGTGCATTTGTTCTTTGCCTGACCCCAGATATCCTGTGTGGTAAATTGATGAAACAGTCTCAAAACTAGATTTGACACACGAAGGGTGGGACCTCAAGATTTAGTAGGACCCATTTATCATGTAAGATGTTATTGTGCATCTTCAAAGAAAATTGACTATTGAGTATGAACAGGCTGACATGAAGAAAACCTGAAGAAGCTTTTAGGGGCTCCTGGATTTGTGGAGCCTCTAAAATAACCACTTTGCTGTTCATTGTAAATTCTGGAAGAGACATTGTGTGTTGTGTAGTAGATAAGGGACTACTTTTTATAGATGGGGAGGGGGCGTGTATGTGTATGTTGGTAGTCAGATTGTCTGTAGAAGCAGGTGGTGAAGGTTTGGGGATCTGTTTTATTTTTAACAATGTTGTTTGCAGTTTTGAGGGGTTCTCCTGTGGTGTAAGAAAGAAGAGTAAAAATCTTACTTTCTTATTCTCTGTCTCATACACACACACACACACACACACACACACACACACACACACACATACACACACATACACAGAGACACATACACGAGGATTATTTTAGCAAATGATTACAAATAAGGTAAATAGAACCAGAGCAGTTCCTGCCATCCTCATCCTTCCACGGAAACCTAGCTGACCGGGTACTTCCGCGCATGCGCACAATGAGCGACAGTCGGGCTACCAAACTGGTCAAACAGCGGGTGTGAAAATGGTAGGTAACCAAAATAAACACAAACCCAGGCTTCGGCTTTGGTGCCATTATGGCTTACCTTCACCACTATTGTCGTGTTATTAAAGTAGGTGCTGTGTCGCGTTTGGGCGAGCCGACAGTGCTCAGCTCCTTGTGTTCGCTGCTGTTACAGGGAAGGTCAGTTGATATTTTGAGAGCAGCTAGCTAGCTACACGTCCCTTTTTGGCAGTCTGGCAACTTCGTCTGGGAGCAGGTCAGCCGCTGGACCTGAAACACTGACACACACGGGGTCGTTTGAGTGAAATCCTGAGAGATCTATAACCATACTGACAGTGTGTTCCCGTCACACTGCATCGTTAGTGTCAGTGATACAGTCTGGCTAACTTAGCTAATGTTAGCCAGCAGAAGTTACTAGCTGGTTTTGTGTAGGTAATGCTAACCTGACGTTACCCATCTGTTCGCACAATAATCCGTGTTGTCTGAACAGCAGCCAGCTCAGACTTCATGTGGTCATCATGAAGAGAAATCAGTAATGTTTGGTGAACCCATTAGCAGGTTGATGAACTCACAGTTTGAGTCTCCGGTTTCAGGAAATGCTCTCCAGTGAAGTGCAAGTATTCACATACAGCAGCTGGTGTGAGGAGGCTTCATTGTGATTTTTCAACAGAATGATCTATCCAGAATCTGGATAATATCGACCAGTGCTCGAATATAACATTGTTTTGATCATCAACTTATCCAGTGTGTGTTTAGACAGTTCATTGTTTGGTCTACAAAATGCCAGAAAATCAGTAAATCCTCACTTGTGCTCACTAATTTGTGCAGCTGATCACTGGAATATTGGCATTTTTGCTTTAAAAAATACTTATCCGATAATCAGTTATCAGAAATGTTGATTAATTTCGGTCGATCCACTAATCAATAAATCAATTAAGCATAACATTGATATAGTGTTAAGACACTAGATGTACCTGGAAATTGGTTTAAAGTTTGACAGTGGCTTTAAAGCTAAGTGTTGTTTATTACTGCTCTTTAATGTATTGATGCACAGTTTAATGATCCAGCGTTCTGAATTTGGCTCCAGCTGTGTGAAATGTACACCGAATGCCATTTCATGCTTGCATTCATAACTCATTTCTCAAAGAGAAATTTAAGCATATGTCTCATAAAAGTGCACATTTCCAAACCACAAAATGTCTTCACACATATATATAGTATTCTGACAATACTGTTAAATTAAATTGTATCTTTTTTTAATATTGCCAAGTATATCTGGCAGGGTGCTTGTGTTACACTCCAGACTTGTTGCACCTCCAGGTCCTGGTGATGGCATCCCATTTCCCTACTCATATTACATCTATGACTGTAGTTATCTGAGGGGCCCTGCCGGGTTTGCACATGCTTTGGGAATCCACAACGTCCACCTTCAGAAAAGTCCATGTTGCTCTTGGACAGGACAAAATTACCACCACAGCGTCTTGGCTCACCACCTATAACGTGTGTTTGTCAGTGTGACAGACTAACCTTGTGAAACATGTGTCAGAGTGTTTCTGAGTGTCTCCCAGTCCTTTCTGTCCTCTTCACTGTTGCCTGAATGCCTGTAGATGTGTGTGTCTCGCTGTGTGTTTTTGTCTGTGTTTCGCTCTGTGTTTGCATGTTGTTGTCTGTGCTCCCCAGTCTGATTGCACCCGTGTCTGACAGCCCCTGTCCTGTACTCACACAGCATAAGCTGAAGTCTTCGCAGAGGGACAAGGTACGGCAGTTCATGTCCTTCACACAGGCTGGGGAGAAGACAGCTGTATACTGCCTCACACAGAATGACTGGAAACTAGAAGTTGCTACCGACAACTACTTTCAGAATCCAGATCTCTACTGTAAGGAATCCATGAAAACGTTAGTAGACCGGAAAAAGCTGGAGCAACTCTACAATCGCTACAAAGGTAAGTGGGATAAATCATAGTCGGTGTTTTACACTGTGACTTAAAATATTTACGAGAGTTGTTCCAAAGAGGATTGTATTATTTATGAGTTTTACAACTTGTTTAAAAAATGTGTCAGCGTAACAGTTTTTTCCTTGATAGATCCTCAGGATGAAAATAAGATTGGTATTGATGGGATTCAGCAGTTTTGTGATGACCTCTCGCTGGATCCAGCCAGCATCACTGTGCTGGTCGTTGCGTGGAAGTTTCGCGCTGCCACTCAGTGCGAGTTCACCAAGAAGGAGTTTCTAGATGGAATGACAGAGCTCGGGTGAGTGTTGACATCAACAGCGTGTGACATGCTCTAAAGTGGGACGTAAACACTGTGCCCTGAAGTATCTTTGCATGGTGACTCTCTTAGTGTAGCTCCAGGGAGAGAAGGCTGTCTATATATAGACCCACTCCACCACAGCTTGAGTATTCTGTGTCTTCGTGGAATGACTCAATGGAGGAGCTGCAGTGTTTTGACTGTTGAGGTTCATGTGTCAACGTTAACTTTAGCCAATTTCTCACCAGCATCAAGACCATCATGTTACAACTGTGCCTGTGTATTCAATTAATGTGTGTTTGTCTATTTATTGCTTAAATTGTCATGTCTTAATTTTTCTAGGTGTGACAGCCCAGAGAAACTGAAGGCCCTTTTGCCAAGATTAGAGCAGGAACTCAAAGATAGTGGGAAGTTCAAGGACTTCTATCAGTTCACCTTTAACTTTGCCAAAAATCCTGGACAGAAGGGTCTAGGTAAGAAGAGAAACAATAACAACTAGGTGCTGAATGGTATCACTGAATTGCACACTGTTCAAATTAAGTGGTCTCATTTTTGTCTATGTGCAGACTTGGAGATGGCTGTAGCCTACTGGAACCTGGTTCTGTCCGGACGATTTAAGTTCCTTGATCTTTGGAATAGATTCCTTTTGGTGAGTCAAAGAAGTGAAATTAGGGATGCACCAATCAAACATGCTGGATTGGTATCAGTGCAGATACATACCTTTTTAAAGCAGATCAGACATTGGCCATAATGTGACTGATCAATGTACAATTTCTTTGTCAGTGTCAATTTCAAAAATGTCTGTGTTCCTGGTGTTAGTGACATTCATCGAGTCATGGCAGGCTGTTTTATGGTGACAGTAATCTCTGGGTTTGTGCTGCCTTACACAAAAACAATGCCAATAAAGTTAAGAATACAGTTTTTAAAATTAGGGGAACAAGAGAACACTGGTATGAGATTGGTTCTTGGTATCAGTACAGACCATAAGTTGAGGTATCAAAATTGATATCAGGTGAGAAAAAGTTGGATTAGTCCATCGCTCATTGAAATCTACTTGGCTAAGGCAATGCTGGCCTCCATTTCACTTCACTGATTAATACAGCCCTTTTGACTCTGTCAAAAAGGGAGGATCAGCAAGTGTAGCCAGATGGTGTTTGGTTAGAATGAAAACCTGTGTAGTATTGGACCTGCAGCACACATGCTGGCCCACTGGTCCTTGAGTAATTTGGACTATGGTGTTATAATGGCAAAAATGGTTGAAGAGATAGAGAAACTTGAACACTAGATGTGTGAAACCACTTTTATACCAATATGTTCACCTGCACTTGTTAATTACAGGAACACCATAAACGATCCATCCCAAAGGACACATGGAACCTATTGTTGGACTTTGGTAACATGATTGCAGATGACATGTCAAACTATGATGAGGAAGGTGAGTTTGGATTGATGAAACTTTTAGCACTGATCCATTTCTTTTCCAAGTGATGATGAATATAATACTTTCCTACAATCCGGATTCCTAAAGAGTTGGGATGCTGTCTAAAACATAAATAGAACAGAATGTAAGCATTTCCTAATGATTGTAAATGATTGCATTCTGTTTTACACAGCGTCCCAACTTTTCTGGATTCGGGGTTGTATAAATCACTGTGACACTAATGATATCTTGGTTGTGTCTTTCTCAGGAGCATGGCCAGTCCTTATAGATGATTTTGTGGAATTTGCTCGACCAATTGTAACAGGATCAAAACGTAAAACTCTCTAAATCCAACCCCAACTCTGGAAAGCCAGAATGTTGTTTCTTTTACAGTGACTTCATAGTTTTTTTTAAGACTTGTACAATAAAATTGAAAATCGTAGACTTCAGAGAGAAAACAGAAGCACTTGAAACTGTCAGGAAACCACCTTTCAGGGAGCTGAGTAAAAACTATGAGAACAACTGGCCACATTTTTTGTCCTCGTCAGACTGAGGCATCACATGGACATTGCCAGATTCCCCTCCGTCTCTCCTGCTGGATTCTCAGTATCCTGGATGCCCCTCTGCTCTGCTCCAGGAGGAGCACTACCTGTCAGGCCACAGCCCTGTAAGTGGGGATAGACACAGCACTGAGAGGAGGTTCCCCTGCTGTGTGTACTCTAAAGGGACTGGAGAGGAGAAAACTGTGTGTTTTAAGATTCTTCCTAGTCAGCATTGTTTTGTTATATGAAGCTCTGAGTGATTGTGCAAAGTTCCCATGTCTTGCTCTAACTTTGGGACAGAGTGCTCACTACACCAGCACCAACAGAACTGTTGCAGTTTTTACTGTACATACTGTATCTATTGGGACAGTTTACAAAGAAAGCTATATGAAGAATAATATAAATATGTTCAATTTATAAATGCAAAAGATGATTCTTTTATGTACAGTAAATGCTAAGATCTCTAACAGGATGCCTCAGTATCATGAATGATATGCTGTTGGTTTAATTATTAGGTGGATCTGTCAAGTCATGGAATTGTGAGCTTCTCGTTGAAAGCATGTTAAACACATTTTACGTCACCTCGGGCTGGTTTCACGAATACATTTTCACTAAGTGAAAAGCAGTGCTTTAAGTTAGATAATGATATTGATGATATTGGTTTGTGGTATTCATTTGTCAAGTTAATCTCAGTTGGGAGTGGGTCTTGAAGCCTAAATGTAACATAGTCAGTCTTTTCCACAGTACCACCATTTTGCTTTCAAAAGACAATTTCTTTCTAACTTGGGAAAAGAGTTTTGCTTTTATCAGGTGATCCCTCTGAGACATTAATGATGCTAAAGTGACTATTGAGCAGCATTTAAGTGAAATATAAAGTTAAGAAGTTACAGACCCTTAGGATTGCATGGCACATATCTGTATGTTATGTCAGTGCGAAGCCCTTAGATCAGAAGCCAGGACACTAAAGAGGGCAACAACAGGACAACAAATTAAGCCTTAAGAATAAATATCTCTGTTCAATATTTATGTTTCTGTTTCAAGCCCATCTGTCCAGTGTTACTGAAGGTAGTGAAAATTAGAATATATTGTTGATACATCATGTAAGTAGCCTAAGTATATTGTTCATTTAAGAAAGATGAATAAAGCATGAGTTTTTTTCCATAATCGTACATGAAAATTGTTTTTTTTGTTGTTGATGGGTTAGATGATGGACACATGTATCACATACAGACTTAGTATAAAAATATAATTATGATCACCAGTGTGAAGAAGATTTATAACCATACTGACATTAATATGTTAAATCCAGGGCCGTAGTCAAGTCCACTTTTATCTAGTCCAAGTCCAGGTTTGTCAAGTCCAAGTCAAGTCAGAGTCCATAAGGTCTATATCCAAGTCCAAGTCCAGATGAAATCAAGACCCTAAGACAGAAAAAAATATTTTCAAGACCACTTGTAATTTTTGTGATGCTAGAGATAGTCTTCAATTGCACTATAATTTCTAATTATCCAAAAGAATGTGCAGTGTAAAAACACTGTAGGATCAAATTACAGCAATTTCATCATTATACTCAACACTCTCCTCAGACAGCATCTAATCCACACTCTGAATAGGGTGTTGAAAATGTAATAATGACCTCGTGTGTGCAGATGAACAACAAAAACAATGTTGCTTTATTAAGCGATTCTCCACAAAATACATATCTCCTATATAAGGACTTTATCTGGATCCACACCAAACTACACATTCATAGATCCTAACATAACATTCTAAATGTGTCAGGTTGTTTTTGTTGTTGTTTTGAGTTGTTGTTGTTTTTTTTTATCAAGATCCATGCATGCACTGATAAATAAACAATCTTGAAAATGTAAAAATCTTGCAATGTTTGCACGGAAGTGAAAATAAATTCAGACCATGCCTCCACTAACTTTGATGAAAATCAGTTCAGTACTTTGTGTAATTCTGTTAAACAGACCAACAAACTCGCAATTAGCTTTAACCTAAGTTAATATTTGGCTTGGTAATTTTAGTTAGTGGCACAAATTCCATTAAAGATGTGCAAGTAATTCAATTACCAAAAGGCTGTCTGTCTGTCTGTCTGTCTGTCTGTCTGATTGGCCAAAATGCAGGTCATCACCCTATCCTCTTAGAACAAATACATGTAGGAACGATTTTTTAAGTAGAGGATGATAATATTAATGATGATTTCCTGCATCCTTATCAATAAGAATGACCCTGATCAATAAAGAATTATCCTAATAATAATAATGATAATCGTAATCATAAAAATAGCTTCATTCCTTTACCAAGACGAGAACTGCAAGTCTTAGTATTAATGTACTCAGTCTTTGACTTTTCACTATACTTTTCAGTATACGCCAAATATACTTCGCTATACTATTCTTAAATAAATAGAATATAGTATATAAAAAATAAACTTCAAGTACAGTGTCTCAGTCTTATAGTACACTAAATTACTTTTTGCTATGTGTAGTCTCCTAAAGCTAAAGCAACATTATGCAAGAATTTGTATTTTTTCAACTTGTAGGGCACCAACTTACCACTGATGGCAGGTTATTGATAACAAAAGTGAAAATCCAGTCGCAGCAGTGTATCTACCATTTATAGATACATTTAAAATTTCAAGCCTCACAGAAAAATGGTCAGCTGTCCAACGACTGTAGATCCATCAATTAGAGCAGAAGTGCTTTCAGAAGGGACCTTTTAAAAACTAGTATGAACTGGAGGAATTAAAACAAGTACAACAACCGATGGATGAACATTCATCTCCCCATGGGTTTGGCTGCCTGCCTGCTGCTGGGAAAGAGATTGATGAGAGTTGTCCAAAACATTAACATTAATGTTGTGGGCTGCAAAACCAAAACAATGAGCTGACAGATGCTAACACACCGCCACTTTAGAAACATTTAAATAAAAGTAATACAGAGCATTTAGTCTTTCTTCATGATGTTGATATTCCTGGCTGTGAGGAGCTTTTAAACACCATTTATGTCATGTTGGGAGACAAAAATACACAAAAACTGTTAAAACACACAATTGAATATGTACATTTCTGGTAGTCAGTTAAAATTGGAGGAGGAATGGTGTCTCATGACTAGTTTGAAATCCAACTCTGCTTCATGCTTGTGAAAATGACTGCTGTCAATACCACTGTTACCATTTATGCTGCTGCTACAAGTACAACCAATGCTCACCATACACAGTAATAATGTGGGGAAATACAAGCAAACATCTCTGTTTCTCTTCCTCCAATTGTTTTGCATACAAATAAAGCACATACCTGTGGATGTTACCTGGGTGTTACTTCAACTAGCCCCTCCCCTCTGTGAACATGAGTCACTTGAAACTCAGACCACTTTGTTATTTACCTTGACAGCAGCCGGTCCTTTTCCATCTAATCCAAATGAAATAACCTCCTCGGTGCAGGTTGTTTGTAGCCTGGGTGGACTACTCAACCTGCAGCACCTGACACACCATGGAAAGGGAAACGGGTGGGAACGATTCTCAAGCTCTGACATGTAATAATGGCAGTGAAAGGTGAGCTTTATTGATGATGTGGTGTTCACTGCGTGACTTTGTCTTTTTCTTATGTTTGTTAAATGTATATTCATGTTCTGAATACCAGCTTCTTTCCTCATCAGCTCATTGTATTTGCACTTTTTGTTTTACTTGTATAACTTGTAAAATTAGAAGCCAACTACCAAGCTCAGTAAAATATAGCTCAGAGCTCAGTGGAAAATTTTCTGAGGTTATGTTTTTAGCTTGAATTTTGCTCCTTGCTCCTACCTGTACCTGAAAGTAATTTAAAACGGACTAATCATCCAGCTGGGGCATTTGATCTCCCTGCTACAGAAACCCTATCCGGTGGAGGCTGTTGTAGTGTCTGTCATCAGGGAACAGGAGAGAGAAAGAAGGGTGTGGTCAGTCACTGTCATTTGTTTGTACATGCTACTTGACTGCATGGCTTCAACCCAGCAGGATTGACCCCTATGGCTTTGAGAGACATCACGACTTTGAATCCTATAAGGACATGATGAATGACTATGTAGCCGTCCTCAACAGAAGATCCATGAGATGGTCCAAGCTCCTACAAGAGAAACCACATGTGGAGAAGAACTTGACAGGTACAAGCAAAAAAAACATGCAACCAAAACACAGCCCTGGATTGTTTTGGTGCCTTGTGGTACCGCTCTGTCATGTGATGTAATTGTAACATCTGTTTTGGAAGTGAAAAGGTATGTGCGTAAAGGTGTGCCGAATGAGCACCGCGCCAGGATTTGGATGGCTGCTAGTGGAGCACAGGAACGACTGGAGGGTAACCAGGGTTATTACCAGTCTCTGCTGGCCATGGAGCAGGACACCAAGCTGGAGGAAACCATCCGCATAGGTGCGACAACAGGCCACTATCACAGAAGACATTGAGACATGTCAGATAGGAAAATGAATGATGGCTGAATTCCATTTAGCTGTTTCTGTTTCAGGCCAATGTGCACGTTGACTTACTGCCATGACTTACTGGGACACTTGAAGCAGAGCCATGCTTTTCCTCCCATAACAAGTCCAAATGTATACTGTGAAAAAAGCCTATACCCCTACAGTTCACTGTCTCTCTTTGTAGAAAAGCAGCCACATCTCAACTTGTACCATTTCCAAAAAAGTTGGCACTAAATGTAAACAAAAGCCCAATGCAATCAGTGTCCAACTAACTGTGTTTACTGACAAACACTTTTACAAAGTTAGTCCATGTAGTAACATCCTTTTATCCAATCATGTGTTTAACAAAGTGTTGAACCTCTCTCTAGTCTTTCCAGGATGAACCTTTCATACCCAATCATGATACTATCACCTGTTACCAATCAACCCGTTTACCTGTGGAATGATCCAAACAGGTGTTTTTGGATCAGTCCACAACTTTAACAGTCCTTTGTTTCTCCTGTCACAACTTGTTTGAAACATGTTGCTGCCATCAAATTCAGAATAAGCAGATATTTACAACAATCAATGAAGTTGATTAGAGAAAACATTAAATATATTGTCTGTTTTAATCAGTACAGGTCAATATTGATGTGCAGTTCATGTCATGTTTTCTTTGCAGACATGCATCGGACCTTTCCTGATAACGTCTTCTTCAAGAGCAAAGCAGAGCCGAGCATGCAGAGGAGTCTGTACAATGTGCTGCTGGCCTATGGACAGCATAATAAGGCAGTGGGATACTGTCAGGTGAAGACAACACTCAACACTTTCACAGATAAGAGTTGACTCTTCTCTCACTTAACATAACGTCTGTTTACCTAAAGAACAGGACTGGCTAGCTCCTTCTTTCATTTAATATAAACATAGGCCTTTCTGTGTAAAATACACTGATCCAAATTAACTTCCTGGAAAGCAAATTTAATTTTGATGTATACTGCAGTCACACAGCTTTTGACTAGAGATGCAACCTGAGAACTCTTTAAACCAAATCAAGGCAAAGGAAATTAAACTAAATGTACAAAGGATAGGTGTACAATTAAATGTTTTCCCCAGGCATACAAGTCATCACAAATTGTTTTGACATTATACAAAGTCACACCATTAATGGAACTTTTAGTTGCTGTGGAAACGTCCAGCATAAATTCTGCCATGTATTTGGCTGCATGTGTGTTTTTGTCTGTGAATCAGTGACCTATATTATGCCAGTGGGTTCACACACCGTTAGATCATCCCTGTCTGTGTTTACTCCAGGGCATGAACTTCATTGCAGGCTACCTCATCATCATCACCAAAGATGAGGAGAAGTCATTCTGGCTCATGGATGCATTGTTGGGCAGGATGCTCCCAGGTATGTTCATCAAAATGCTTACACACACAGTGAAGGTACATGCGCACGCCTGCAGGTGTCTTCAAGTGCTCTGTCTGATGAGAGGTCTGCTCAGGATGAAGAGTACATGAGGTCACCAAAGTGGATGTTACAATAAAAATGTTAAAGGTGCGAGAGGTTCAGCTCTCACTGCTGCAACAAAGCTAACAGGTAAGTGAGGGGGATATCAGTCAAGCTCAGTCTGTGAGACGACACCCACAGAGTCCAGAGGTCTCATCAGACAGTGTAAGTGAAAACACCTGTGTCTGTAAACCAAGGTGGTGCAGGTCCTTTGATTAATCAAAGCTTTATTTAGTACATTTCAGGCAATGTGCTTTACATCAACTGAATGTGAAACAATGACAAAGTGAAGAAAAGAGAAAAGCATTAAAACAAAAACAGGATTTTAAAAAGCTTGAATGTACATAGTTAATGCAGCAGTTATCAGTAAAGGAGGAGAAGCAAGAAAGTCTGCAGGGTCACCCAGCACCTAGTTTGTGAAGGCAAATCCATAAAATATTTAGTATAAAAAGTTTTGGAGATTTTAAAACCCCCATTAAAAACAATTTGATTCAATTAAATAAGGTGAACGAAGCACAGAGACCTTAGAACAGATTTGATGTGTTCTTTGCGTTGGTCCAATTAAAGCTATGGCAGCAGCAGACTGAATGAGTACAGACGTTTAGACTCATATAGACTCAGACATGAGAGGAGCAAAGGTCTGCACATTTCCAGTCTATAAGGGGAAGAAAGACAAAATGCTGTTTTGGCTATGTCACGAGTTCGGTTTTTGCTGGACCCAAGAGCAACACGCAGACGCAGGGGGAACTGAGAGAAAAGGATTTATTCGAACACAAAAAACTCCAGAACTTACAGAAAAAAGAGAAAAAGGCTACAAACTAAGAGGAGTCCAGGTGAGGAGCTGCTTCGGTGGCTGGAGGCTGGGAGGTGAGTACTGAGGCTGGATGGAGGAGACATGAAGGTGAAGTTAGGACCGAGCACTGGAGAACAAAGGGGACACTGGAATACACTGGGGAACGACATAAAACACAGAGCACTAGAGATAACTAGGAACATTCGCCAGGAGTGAGGGAATGAGGGACAGATGAGAGAAGGGAGAAAGGAACCAAGAACCTGCAGGCCACACCTCCAGCCACTGAATCAATGCCTGTAAAAAAGGACAAAACCAAAAACACTGGAGCAGAAGACTGAAAAATGCACTGAAAATAAACCAACAAAACACAAGAGGAGCAAACCATGACAACTTATTTGCATCTGAAAAAGTGAAATCAGTAGTTTTAATAATGACTATATAGAATTGTGCATGATCAGCATAGCAATGCAAAGTCATTTCAAGGTAATTAAGAAAGATTAAATATTTGTAGTAATGGCTATATAGGATTGTGCTACATCTGCATAGCAATGCAAGCCAATAACAAAAACATTCCAGTTAAAAATTGTGCTTGTAAAGCCAGCCAACAACTATCACTACTGCAGATATACAAAGGAAAGCATGTGTTTTGTGGATATTGTAGACTACTACAGCCCAGCCATGGTGGGGCTGAAGACTGACCAGGAGGTTCTTGGGGAGCTCGTGAAGGCTAAAGCTCCTGCAGTAGGACAGCTCATGGCCCAGTATCCTGGCATTTGGACACTGGTGGTGTCCCGCTGGTTCATCTGCCTCTACATTGACATACTCCCAATTGAGGTGAGGAAAAGTTTGGGTTTCATGGAAGAGACCAATAGGGAGTTCATGGTGATGTTGGAGCACATTATTTTACCCACATCTTTCTTTTGTGTTTGTACTTGCAGACAGTTCTGCGGGTCTGGGATTGTCTTTTCTACGAGGGCTCCAAGGTCCTTTTCCGTGTCGCTCTGACTCTCATCATTCACCACCAGCCGGAGATCCTGAGAGCTCGCTCTTTGCCCGACGTGTGCGAGTGCTTCAAACAAATCACCTGTGGAGCTTTCACTCTGGACTGCCACACCTTCATGCAGGTGTGGCCAGACAGGACAGTCAGAGAGGCAAATGAGGAAACACTGGCTGTTGTTTAAAAAGCAAAGAATCCACATTTGAGACACTGGAACCAACATATTTTAGGAATCATTTCTTGAAAATGACTGAAATAGTTTATCTGAGTTATTACAGACAAGTTATCTGTAGATCAGTGCTTTGCATTATAATTGGTTCACTGTTGTGATTTTTTACTTAAGAAAGAGAAAGATTCACCACTGAATTTGGTAGAAAACACTAATATAAACAACAGAAGATAAAGTGGCACATCCTCCATGGGAAACATCTTTGACCAAAGTAGACCAGCTTGGACAGAGACTAGATTTCCAAAGGCTACTGATCAGAAATCACCATGACACATTATTTTACATTACAATAGATTAAACCCAATTTATTATGAATGAAGCAGGAAACGCATTCTCTCTGACTTATTGGACCTTAATCCATTTGGTGACATTTTCTCGAACTGTTTTTTTTTTTTCTCCAGAAAATCTTCACAGAACCTGGCAGCCTGTCTATGGCAACTATTGATAAACTGAGAGAGAAATGCAGACAACGAATACTGGAGGAAGAACGTGGACAGCCATGAAGTTCACCATGTCCCCCCAGCTATGAAGAAGGAAGTAACACTGTGCTATCAGGGACAATTAACCTTCACCAAACGGACATACTGCTGACTTTTTGCTTGTCTCTGTTCTAAGTTGCTATAGGATATTATGCTCTAATCCAGCAGATTTGAAAGATGTACTGAAACTTCCCAACTGATGTTTCTGAACTTTGTCTTTTGTTTATTCTCCCATAATAGGACGTCTCTGCTAATAAAGATCCTTCAATATCATGATGCATTGTAAAAAAAAAAAATTTAAAAAGTACCTACATCTGTCATGTTTTTTGTTACTTGCACTATGGTAGTATTACTTTGCTGCTGTAGTATGGGAGTAATAGAGTTTGTTTTCTGACTGTTGAGAATAATAGTTGTGATAATGTACATTTTGTTTTATCTCTTAAAAGCAAATTTATGTTATCAAGAAAATTAGACATCTATAATTTGGTTTGTCCTAATTTACAAAACCTTACGTTTCTCTTTATATTGTTAACTGAAACCTGATATTTGGCCTAATCTCTGCTCTGATGATCTCATAAAATGCTTCTGCCAAACAAAGGTCAGAAGAAGTGGTAATTTCAGTGTTACATGATAGTCGGTTTATTCAGGGGCTCAAAACTTGTGGCTCTTTACTGAGTTCAGAAATCGCCTGAAACTGCTGTGACACTAAAAATCAACTGAACTGTGAAAATAATGTCTCAGTTACAAAAACCTAACAGCTGATTTCTGAGCTCGGACAAAATGTTTAGAAAGCTCTGTTGACCCAGTTACAAATTGATATACAGGTATTTATTTAGTGACAATCGGAGGTCTGTTTAAAAGGCAGGTATTTGCATTACCAAATTTCCCCTATGGGGATCAGTAAAGAATTACATTATCTTACTTTGCTGACTAAAACTTAGAAAGACCTCAAATCTTAGGAGGTTTAGAAAGTTTTGAAAGGGCCAGGCACAAATTTTGTAAAATTAATGAAAATGTGTAAAGACTCGCATTTAAAGCCCAAGTCTTGGCAATAATAAACTGTAGATTATTGAAAGTAATTCAGTGTAATAAATCAATGCCAAATAAACAACTTTGAAAATGAAATTAAATAAATAAATAGCTGCTATTTGTAATTCCAAATAGCCTACATCCAGAGACAGACGACAAGACAACAGACCCCCGCCCCTCCTACAGAGGAGCAGACCAGACTGCCACGTTGTCTGTGGTCGCTTTGTGTCTCTGTGGTCGCTTTGTATCTAATTTTAATCATCTTGCATCTCTTTAATTATCTTGGGTCTCTTTTAAGCCATTTTACATCTCTTTGTAATCACCTCCTTGGTCAATGACAAACATGATACTAACAAGCCAACTGCTTATCGCCTTCTGTCTCTGGTAAGGGGGGAGTGGAGTGGAGCCAAAAGCCTGATGTAAATATAACTTCTCCTGCTTTTAATCAGATTTTCAGTTAGTGAACGTGGTTCTTGTAAAAGGTCCCAGGTGCCTCGGGACTATTGTAACAAGCAAACTCCATGTCTGTCAAATAACTAGAATACCCCTGGGAAACTTTACTCCACCATGCAATTAAAGACAGACCACTATACTTTGTTCTTTGAGCAGTTTCTGTGCCCATATGTGATAAAACTACACAGTATTAAAACATTTTAGTTCAGAATCCTGCTGACTTTCATGTCTCCATCTGCTCCAGACTGGTTTACACCTCGAGGACATAAAAGCTGCATAACCGTAAACCCTTGTAATCAAAACTAGAACTGTGCTTGAACTATTCAAAAAAAAGTGCATTTATTGTGATTCTGCACACAATAAACAGAACGAAGCAGGAACAGGTTTGACAGCTGAACTACATGAAGACAAAACAGAAAGTCAAACAGTTTCGTTCATTCACTTTTATTGACCTCTCCTTTAGAAAACAGTTCAAACAAATCCATTAAAACCTTATTAAATCACTACATGGATATTTAGATGAGGGAAGACAAAAAACATTTAAAATAAAAACAACACTTTCTCATACTACATCAAACAATGCATATGTATGGTAGTAACAGTACATGAAGGCTTTGTCAGACAAAGACAATGTCCCAGACATGACAGCACACAGTGTCAGTGAGCGAGTGAGGACATCTGTGGTATTGGCTTTACTTTAATCCCATCTATATTACAGCTGGGAAGGCACTGATGAACTGTGACCAGAGCATTTTGGCCACTTGAATCATTACATGGGGGCTGTTTCTCAGGACTTTAGTGCAACTTCTTTCCCTTCAGAAACCAAAAACCCAAGTGGACCCATATTCAGGGGAAAGAAAAACAAACAAAAACCACCCAGTGGACTGTAACAACAACAACATTACGTTCTGACAGTGATGTCCTGAGCTTTTTCATCCACCTAAACCAACAGCACTGCGTTTTACTTGGTTGTTTCAGCAGCTCCTATTATGTATGTGTGTGCATTCTAACAGCTGAATTGAAGAGCGACTACTATTAAAGGATTTTTGACATTCTTGCCTAAAGTTAGATGAGATGATCAATGTCACTCTCATGTCTGTGAGGTAAATAGCAAAATACAGCCAGGAGACAGTTAGCTTAGCTCAGAATAAAGAGTGTAAACAGGGTGGAACAGCTAGCTTGGCACTGCCCAAAAGGAACTAAATCTGCCTACCATCACCTTTATAAAGGTATATCTTATCATAAACCTCTCGCTAATAAACACATTAGATCTCATTTACTTAATCTGTACAAAAACTAAAGTGTAAAAACATAACTTTGTGCTAAATTACGCTAACACTTGTTGGCTGCAGCTTCGTACTTAACAAGCATTAAAGTGGTATCAATCTCATCTAACTTAACAAGAAAGCAAATACGTCCATTTCCCAACATGTTGAACTCTACTTGTAAAATGAGTGGAAAAAGGCCAACATGCCCAAACAAAATCATCTTAGGAAGCTGACAACTGCACATCCCGCTCTACAGTCTCCATTTAAAATGTGCTGAGAACTTTTACGAGGGTAAGAAAGACATGATCAATAATCCCAAGAGATATGACTACGATCACTTTCTGGACTAGGTTATGTGTTTTTAGTGTGATCCCTAAAATCTACATACTTAGCTAAATGCAGAGTTGCAATTTTAAAAAAAAAATCTGAGCTTTACTGTCGGAAGTGGATTAAGTTAAACAGCCTGAAATATTCCCTTTACAACAACAAACCTCATTCAGAGACCACAAAAAATGGTCACCCAAAAGCAGATAAACATCAAGAAAAGCTACAGCAGCAATTCCCTCAAATCCCACAATCCCTCAAAATTCCTTTAACAGAAATCATAAATAATACAACACAACTTGAGGACTCTGACGGACCCTCTGATCATCATCCATCCCCCACTTAACATAGTACCAGTAATGAGTTTTGCCTCTTTCATTGCAATCTCCAAACAAAGTTCCCTCCCCCACCCTGTTTTTTTTTCTTTACATGAGGGAGCAGGTGAGTTCAGAAAGATCATATCAATTTCCACAAAGTGATAATGACTAGTGTTACTGATGAGGGCAAAGAACAGCACACACTGAGGCAGGGAGAGAAGGGATGGAGGGATAGATGGGGAAGGGGAGGGGGTGTTAAGTCTCATAAAACAGTGGTTAATCTCAAGGGTGGGTTGGCGCCCTCTGGCTTTTGGGAACATGAGAGTGACAAGTGACCTCAGATGGTCTGGTAGCCAGCGTGGCTCCTCTTCCTGCCAATGAGGTAGGCCAAGAGCACAATGAGGACAAGACCTGCTAAAGCTGCTCCCACTATGATGGGGATCAGCATGTCGTCTTCATCCAGCTGGCATTCCTCAGCTAAGAGTTATAAAAAATAAAAAATAAAAAAAACACCAGAGAGGAAGGACAAATTAGAGCAAGATCACAGTAGATATATTTTATCATGTTCTACTTGGCAGAAGTGTTTACCTGCTCCAAACTGATCTCCAGAGAGACCGAAGGGCTGCACCTGCACCTGGAAGGTGTTGATGGACAATTCCGGGGCCACATTCAGAGTCTGCTCTTCACGGCACATGTAGGAGTACCCCAGGGTGCCTCGCAGGTAGTCCAGGCTGCGGTTCTGGACCAAGAAGCGCTCTACAGCAGAGGATAGAACAGGAAGTGATTACAGGAGAAAAGAGGGCAGAACATGAGAAGCGTGAAAAGAAAGAACCGATTTAAATGAAAGGAGGTCAACTTTAAGGATGGTGGCAAAAAGAGAAGATTTCACAGTTGTTAATTCATTTTTGGCATCGAGAATTTAAAGGCAGTTCTGTTTAAGTACTGCTGATCAACAGAAATCAGACTCATTTGAAAAAATGATCAACTGTTGAAAGAGCAGAATCGCTACTGATGTGCCAAGAGAAAATACTGCATGTAATTTATGTTTGATTCATAATTCACGTTACTAGCTGTAAGTTTAAGTCACAGTTTTTAGGTGTTACAGAGAGAATTACAGGAGTGCGCACGGTGGCCCACAGAGTTTGACACACTGCAACATAAGAAAACATATGCAAATAGACAAAAAAAGAAGCAAATAAGGAAAACATCTTCATCAATTTGACAATACATGCAATACACACAAATATTCACATCCAAATACACGAATGTGCTGCAAACACACACGAAACCACAACACAAGTGTTTCCAGAGGACACTAAAAAAGTGATAAAAATGGCTCCAACATGCTTATGATTGCCACCGTTTGTGACTCATGAAGCTTGTGGGTCCATGAGGGACCATGTGGCTGTGCATTGTTTTTCTGTTATTTTGTTTTGTACTGTTTCTTCGCTGTGCGCATGCAGTATACACTAACCTCACTGGAGCAGGCAGTTTGTAAAGCATATGTGTGGGTCAAGGAATTTCAGGTTCAGTAGCGATGACAGACAGACTGTAGCCTGTTATGAATGTGGAAGTGACCATGTGCACATAGAAAGCAATCAGCTAATCTGTGATGCACTATGACAATACATTAAAGCTCTTTGATTTGAATTCCAACATACAAATGAATAATCTCATTCCCTTAGATACAATGATACTGTGTGATGTGTAACTTTTAAACATCAAAGCTGAGGTTGTCTCTTTATCATTATGATGCTTGGCCTTCTGTAACTTTCATAACATATGTCAGGCTATATCTGGTCTAATGTCTATATGATTATCATGCAGGCTACAGGTGTCGACACCGGTGGTACGATAGTAGAGGTTAATATCTTAACGTCATAAACACTAAATCTCCTCACAAATTATTACAATTACACTCTGCAAGGTCCTGTGAGGTGCAGTCACTTTCAGTGCACACACAGATTAGAACAGCAGTAGCAGAAGTCAGAAAGCCTTCATGAGTCACAAACCGTGGCTGCAAGCAAGTCCAAACTATGTTCAACACTTTGGTTGGTGTTTTGTGTATGTGCAGCATGCAACACTTCACCTGTGTTGTCAAATTGATAGAAATGGCCTCTTAGAGATTTTTTGTCTGTGACAGTAAAAATGTTTAAACCACATTTCACAATGATGCAGTTGAATAAAATCCTCTCTGACATAGATTCAACAAAAACTGAATATGTCAGAATGGTAGGATTTAGTACAGGGCTGCTGTAACAGACTGCATCATATCATTTTACATCATATCATATTCTTTTTCTGTTCAGAGTAGATTTTAAGCACCAAAGTGTTCAAAAGAACAGCTTAGGTGTAAAAATGTTCCTGTGTAAAATTTGCTAAATATTTTGACACCAATTCACAGTCAGTTATAGAGTTGCATAAGGCACGGTTAATACAATGAGGCTCACAATATTTATATTTATTTTCCGATTGCCTCAGTGAGTTGCAGTTGTGGTGCCAACCTTTCCCTCATTTTGAGCCAAGAAAAAACCTGACGACAATACAAAAAGTGATGTGGGTTACAGGATAGGTTGGACACATGCTTATTAATCTGGCACAAGGTAGGTCACATGAATCCTTGGAGGTCAGGTTCACTCACCTTTCATCTCTGACCAGGCTGCTGACAGGGAAATTTCACTCAGGTGGTATTTATTGGATGTAGTGTTCTGGAGAAAAACAGCAAGAGCACCAGAAGTCAGTAACACTCATAGAGTGCAAGTAAGCACCACCTCCATCTAGTGGCTGTCTCAGGAAGCACACAGTGAAAATAAAACAAGATAAACAGCACAGCTGTTTTATGCACATGGTTGTGATGCAGGAAGGGCAGATATAGTCACTTACCAGGGTGAAGGACAAGGTGAGGTTGGTCTTCTCTGCATCCGTTGTGAGCCTCAGGGAGGCGCTGTCTGGGTCACATGATCCAGAGCTCTTCGTCACATTGGGCTGAAGGTTCACGACTTCTTGCACAGTCTGTAAATCAATGTTGGAACATTTAGCATTTCAAACCGGGGGATATATCTCTATCTTTAGCTCCAACAGTATTCAGAGTATTGTTGAGTGTTTGTATTTTGGCACCTTGTTTGAGACAGAGCTGAAGGTGAGGTTGAGCTGGAGGCCCATGGATGCCAGTAAACAGGCAGTGCCATTGCTGCTGGTCACCACATAGTTTCCTTTTTCAGGTCTGCCAGGCGCCTTGTGAGGGGCAGCAGTGGTTTGGGCAGTTGTGGGCGGGGCAACAGTAGCGAAACCCTGGTGCAGGACGGCAGCTACAAGAGGTCATTGAGTTTAGTATCAGAGATGCCAAGGGTTTAATACTAAACAATGGCTATAATAATAAGGTTTCTGCATGATTCACCGTTTTAGATTAAAGACTTTTTAAGGCTCTTAAAATTACATAAATGCAAGGTAATATCCATTTCCCTAAGTGTGAAAGGTCATTTTAGTAAGCCTTTTAGGAATGGTTTATTTCATGATCCCTCTTTCATCACTGTATTTAAATGTTAATCAAGACAAACAGGACACAAACATTGACGTCATTTGCCGTTTCTGTCTGAACAAACAACCATCTGTGCCATGCACCTCCTGCTTTGCCAAAAGACACAATGTCTCTGGTTTGATCATGAAAATCAAATATGTGGTTTTCTTTTGGTTGTGTTCAATATACTCATCATGACATGTGGAAAGAGTTGTCAATTTCTGAGTTGTTCAAAGTGGTTTTAACCGACAAAGCTAAACTTAACTGTCAAAGAAGTCAATCCTTTAGGGCACAGCAGGTTTTAATGTTATATGGGTCTATTCTAATTACAGTATTTCACTATATTAATGTGGCAAGGCTTACATTTGAATTCAACATTTAGATTTTCTTTACCATTTGGTTGTAATCTAATCTAATCTACCCTGATCTAGTTATGTTATGGACTACTTAAAACTATTCAGATCCTTAACTTGGCAATAACAGAATGGAAAATACTTTTTTACACTTTTTATTTTACTTTCTTATCAGTATCAGTCGATATTGTCAAATTTGCAAAACAGTGGAAAATGAGAGCAAACCACACACACACACACACACACAAACACACACACACACACACACACAAACACACACAAACACACACAAACACACACACACACACACACACACACACACACACACACACACACACACACACACACACACACACAAATCCATTGATCACCTGTGTGACCTTTCATTGCTACATCACAATCTGCATGTTGTAGATGTGGCTTTGTCTCTAATGCAGAACACTATTTCTACCAGACTATACCAGTAACCACAGTCACCACATAAATGTACTGGAGTGACAATTATAGTGCTGCAACTAACAATTCTTTTCATTATAGATAAATGTCTGTGATTAATCATCTGCTTGATGAAAGAGAGAAAAATGACAAATGAAAAAGACTCCAGTTCATCATGTTTACTTTAAATTGCTTGTCTTGTTAGATAATATAAGATACAGCTTAATTCATCCCACAGTGGCGAAATTTACACATTTGTTCAACCACCAGTTGAAAACCTAAAGATAGAGTCACTTCCCTGGCTTAAAGGGGTTAGAAAATCACTGAAAGACTTTTAATTGATTATCAAAACTGAGTCAAAATGTACAGTTTGACTTTAGAAGACTGCTTCCACATCCGTCTGCTGAAGCATTAAAGTTTCTCTGTGCTCACATTAAATCTCAGACTTGGTCATGCCAGATGATTTTGTAACATCAAAACTCATTTGGAAACCAATTATGGTCCAATAGGCAACCTACACAAGTGTGATGTCGAAACTTGAAACTGAGAAATTTATTTTTTAGTTAAGTGGGAGACATCTTGTGTCCAATGTCTTAAAATGTGTTTTGGGGATCTTTGACCTACAATTACCTCAAAACTATATTTAAAGACAAGAACTTGAGTTTTATGTCTCCATCCACTATTAATAGCACACCTCCATTTTGTTTATGGATTATCAAAGAAGTTGAGTCAACTATTTTACACTCCTGTTCTCCACTTCATATCTCGCAGGACAAAGGACAGTTAGTGAAGAGACAACAAGACTTTAGCATTGATCCTCTGCGACACCTTTAATCCATGATTGTTTGATTGATTGCGCAGGCGCAGACAGCAGAGAATGACGCTAATTTGCGCCACAATGAACTCAGCATTTTCTCAGTGAATTAGTCCAAACAGTATTAGTTATTAAGACTAATACAGTGACAGAAACTAGGTTAACTAACATATGTAGGCCTGATAGACTAATCAATACAATAACCTACACTTCCTTGTGGTTAACTACCTTTCGAGGAAACATATCATTAGCTGGTCAAGCATAAAAGTTGTCCGTTAACTAGCAATTCCTGCTGGTTGATGGCAGGTTAAGTTATCTGTGACCTTCCGAGTTGGTATTGTTTTCTTCTCAGGTAGTTAAATGTTGGTCAAACCCGATCGATACTCACCTAAAATCAACTGTAACGTTACTCCCAGGCACCAAGACTGGACACCGGTGATCTGCGTCATGTTTGTCCGGTTTGTGTCCGAGCTGCTACGGATCTTGTCGGGACGAAATCACGGCAACACAACAACAGACGGGGCGAAGCTAGTTAGCTGGATGTTGTGCTAGCTCGGCTAACGTTAGCGTCACGACAAGGGGTGAGAAAAACGCCGAGAATTGAAGAGATGACAAAGCGTCGTTCTCGCTAACAAACTCCACTAATGTACCTGCTAACGAGTTTAAACTTTTTAAACGCCGGTCGTGAGGTTAACGTTGCCCGACCTGTGAGACTTTATCGCCTCCGCCGCTGCAGAGACTGACATCAGGGTCATGTGACAGACGGTTTAAGAAACACCCAGAAGGTCACGTGTTTAGCAGCCGCTGGACACAACAACACTTTTATTGAGCGCCGAAGAAGAGTTAAAGGCTTCGTTCCTATGATTAATTCACGCTTTGTCAAGTTTTTTTTAATAAGTTGATTCAGTGGTGGAACACAAATTTATTATGGTGCGTATATTCATTAAATGCAGCTTTACATTTCTTCTAGAATACAGGGCGAAATATTGTACTTTTTAAACCACAAACAAATGTACTCTGTAATTACTTCTTAAATAAACATCTGACAAGCTAATAAATTGTTAAAAATTAAATTTTCAGCCTTTTTTGCTTCTTGTTAAAAATCAATGTTTAGTCTGGTGTCTGTGAGTTCTCACATGGTTTCATTTTTAATTACTGTTCAGGCCCAAGAGGTCAAATCATCCAATATTTGACAAAAAAGAAAGATTAGAGAAGAGTTAAAAAAAAAACAGAACTTTGTGTTTTCCTCTTTTCTCCCCTATTAATCATCTCACGACCCCTCAGATAAATGTTTTTGCATATATAGAGTTAAAGGTTGCAGTAATTGTTCCGGTCCGGTCCTGTGTGTACCGATCTACAGTGTAAGTTATTTAGGGATCTAGGCCTCCTGTGTGTCTTGAGAGCAGGGAGATTTTCTCCAGAATGGACACAGATGGGGAACACATAATTGTCTTTATACTACTTAGGGCGTCTGCATGCACGGAAATTGTAATGCAATTTTGTCAACGCATATGGTCCACTGTCAACTGGCCCGAGTGGCGAATAATGAACACATATAGACAAATACATGATATGCATGTTGAGGGACAACTATAATATGCACCTCGTTCTCATTTGTTCCCTATAGGCTAAGTAAGAATGTTTTTGGATGATACCTGGACCCGATGGTGCTGGAAAGTCACTAAGCCACATTTATTCAACTACAATATTTAAGTACAATTGTGAGATAAATATTGTACTTTTTAAATGACGCATGATGCATTTAATTGACAGCTATACCACACTTCCTGGTTTCTTTGCAAATTAAGATTTCACATACAAAACATAATAATTTGCACATTACGGCAAAGTATGTAAGACAAAATATAAATGTGAATTGAAAATGTATCATATCCAAACCTCATCGTTTATCCATCTTAGTTTCATGTAGTTTTGTTGCTGTGTCTTTCACAGGGCAATAGCACCCACTTGATTTGGAGTCCAAAAGCTTGGATGTGAATTAAAGGTCGCTAAGGTCAGACCTCAGTCAGAGCAAAATTTTACACACTGGTGTCAAAATGAAGTCTCCTCTCTGTGCAACTTAGCCCAGCCTCAGTTCTCTGCCTTCTGCTTCAATAGCTTCCTTAAGAGTCACAGATCAGCGTGATTATGCAACTGGAGACACAACACTCTGGAAAGATGCAGAGGGCTCCTGTCTGTAACCTCTTCCTGCACACACACACACACACACACACACACACACACACACACACACACACNACAGCCAGCGCCTCAGTCCATTGCAGGTAGTCAGTTCAGCCACTTCCTCTGATCAGAGTGAGGGGGGAAGAAGAACAAGGCAACCAGAAAACAACGAGGAGAGAAAGACAGAAAGAAAACCTTGTTGTTTCACAGACAGACAGACAGAACATCATGGACGCACTGAGGACAGGTGTGTTTGTGCTGCTCCTGCTTCCTGTTTGCTGTGAAGGTAAGTGATGCAAATACAACACAGCTATTTGTTTTTCAATTGTGTTTTCTGAGTTTTATAAAAGGACCAAATTTTATATACATATTATCAAGGATACCCGTATGACCAGATTGATCGAAGGATGTAAAGAGACTGATGCTGAATTAATTTAAAACTCCAATGTGTTTTATAAGATAACATAAACCTTTATTTGTCCCACAGTGGGGAAATTCACCCTGATATGGAAAACCTTGTCACAGGCCTTTTCTGCTCGGATAATTGTCAGTCAAGAGAAAGAACTGCTGCACTCAACTCTTTAAATGACTTCAAATCCACAGTCTATGTACTGGGAGCAGTCAACTTGGGATCACTTCTCTGATTTATTTGTTGCAAAAGAGCAAGAGAGTCACACAGGAGACTAGAGGAAATACTTTCTCCGCACAGCACTATCTGACGGAAAAAGTAGAGCTATTTGAGGTGTTATTGCAAGGCAAGGAAGACATGAAAGAATCATTTTCCATTCACTGGTTGGCCAAAGGTTGTCTATATTTGGAACACTGGAAACAAAATGACACACCCCTGTTTTTACTGAAGAGGCAAAAATGAAACACACAAAATATCAAAATCAAGTTTTAATGCTGCTTTACATATGACAGAGGGAATTTGGTTATTCTATTATTCACACTCAGCCTTTAATAAGCTGCTTCTCAGTATAAATAAATCCATATGTGGCTGATCATAATTCAAAGCAGTGTCAAAATAAAAGTATACAAGACTGTACTGTCTTTCTTTCCGTTGGGTTGAACTTGAGGAGTTTGATGAGCAAGTTTTCATGAGCAGACGTTTCTGTGCATTTGATGTTTCCCAGACTTTCTCTTTTATGTATTAGTTAAGGGAGGGGGGGTTGTGAAAAAATATTTTCAAAATGATCAAAAACTGCTTTCAACTTCCGTCATGTATTTAAGTGGGATTCATCATGATGGAGGTGTTACAAGAAAGCATGCATGAATAAATAATCATCCTCTGTGTGTGAAAACACTAAAGGTGATTTTCCATTGTTCGTGTTCCACAGCAACTTGTGATGTAAGGAGATAAGACATCAAAACTCCCACAGCAGAAAGAAACACACTATTTGTGTATTGTGTGTTCATGAGAACTGCTGATATGGACATATAATATATTTAGTACTTTGCTGTATGCTAGTAACTTAAGACCTTTTGATAGCCAGGATTGATTGACTCCTACTTGCTGATGATGTGTTACTTTATATCAAGACATCTCAATCTCTCTCTCTGTTTATTATATTTACCAGGCTGAGTAGCAGCAATTGCTAGTATTGTAGTAGTATCAGGAAATTTGTGAAGTGTTGGCTTTTACAATGAAGATACCAACCATTTAACGTATAGTTTCCCCCTTTTGACTCTTGAAGGTTGTTAAATTCACTGTCTGACCGTATAATATGTCAATCGTGTATCATCTTGTTCCAGCTCTTCATTCAGGTAATATGATGTTTACAATGAGGGAAATATTCAGACCAGCAAATGGAAGTATTTAGATGTTTTGTGCATCGCTTCACACACATTAAACACATCATGAGTTTGTGATAGCTGATCAGCTGGCTGTTCCTTGTTAAAACGCATTTAAAGGAAACTTTTGACATATTGCAAAATCCGCTTATTTGCTTATTTGCAGAGAGGTCAAAGGTAACAAAATTCACCTACCAGCAACTATAGAGCTCACTAATGGACACTTCATATTTGATCTGTTTAATCCAGACCATAACAGCCGACAAACAGGCTGGATGTTTCCTTCTGTTGGTGCTTACAGTCTTTGTGCCAAGCTTTCCGGCTGTAGATTGTATTTAACATTTTATCTTTAATTCTGCTGGAGATAAGGTTTCCAACAAAAGTAGTCAGGATGAATTATGGGGAATTTTCTATAACATAATGCGTAAGAAATCAAGAATATTTTCATTTTATAAAATGGCACAGCAATAAAAAAGTGGAAGCTTGTGTTTATAAGAGTTGTATCACCCTCATTATCTATAAGCAAATTTCCAAAAATGTCAAATCATTCGCTTAGAAATTACAAAATTGCAAATAATTTATATAAATAAGAATGGAAAAAAGAAAACTGAAAGGTGAACTCAAAATTGGCAAAAATGTCATGACACAATTTGCATTCTTGAAGTATAAAAATAATCTGAGACTAGAAAAAGTGTTACATCCTGAAGCAACATCAGATGACCTAGATGTGATGAGGACGTTGTAGTTTCAGTGAATCACCACCACCATTTTCATGATACGACTTCTGTTCCAACCGCACACAGAAACAAACAAGCCCACCACAACCAGATGAGACAGGAAGACACTTTACATGGTGCAGTGTAGATATGTGTTTTGTGTCTTATTTCCTGCTTCAGGGGTCTTATTCAATTCTCTCATGTGTCTCTTTGTGATGCCTTTTTCCATCCATGTTGCTAAATGGACATCCTGTGTGTAACGATTCACTCACACCCTCAAACACACGCAGAGGCCTTAATGTATTTATATAGTTTTTCTTCGTAAATACATGCCCATATTATAATGTGTATAGTTCATAAAGTACAGCTACTTGTTTCTGCATCAATTGCATTATTGGACATTTGCTTTGAATATTCATAGTTGTACAATTCATTGATATAGTCTAATGTGATGTATTAATCTGAATCTATATAGCTTACATCCAAATATCTTTTTGTTTTATTCTTATTTTATTTTTTAATATTTCATTTATGTATGGTTCTTTTTACACAAAAAGAGACATTTATCAGCAGGAAAGTTTATCAAAAGTTAGTATTTATTGAGAAGAAAAAAGTTCAAGCATCAATAATGAAATTTCCACAAACTGGAGACAGATACAAGGATTTGATTTGTGTTTATTGAGATAAGATAAGATAAGATAAGATAAGATAAGATAACCTTAATTGTCTGTTACATCAGTGACAAAAATTCATCTTTGGCAGGCTCCGAATAAATACATTTAGATTAAAATAAAAATACACAAGACTCAGTACAGACAAACATTGTGCACACAAGACATAGTACAAGCAGACATTGTATAAAATATTTAATTCCAAATAAATGTCCTTCATTCAACATTTGACTTGTGCAAAAGTACACAAGTATTACCAGTAAAATTTAGTTTCTTTGGTGGTGTTTTATATTGTATATATTATACAATTAAGCTCTAAAAACTTTATTTTCGAATCTGTCATTGCATTGAGGATATAATTTTATATGTTTAATGTAGAATTTTTTTAAAATTATATCAATTTGTTTAAAAATGAAAAAAAAAATAAAATAATGAGTGTACTTTGAAAGAAAGAATAAGGCAGTTTGCTGCACTAAAAATTAACATTATAGAAAATATGAGGAGATGTTTTCACTTAAAAAAAACCCTCAAAAACCTAAATATGGATTTAAAAAATACTCAATAAACAGATTTTATGCACTGATTCCTCATATTTTATAAACCCAACATATGACATATTCGGGGTCCTTACATTGCTGGCTCACTGTCTCACTGCCACTTACTGGGACACTTGATATATATGATTTTATGACAAGTCAAACTCTCCACTGTTAAAAAAAAAAAAAAAAGACCTTCAGATATCGTTATGCACACAATACAATGGCTTTTTTTCCCCATTTAAACAGTTCTCTTATCTGTTTACCAATCAGCTACCACAGCACTGCCTTCTGTGCTGCGGTGGCATGAATTTGCCTGCTGGGGATAAATATAGTCTTATCTTTTCAGATATGGATCTGCAAGCTCAAGTAACTGGTGTCTCCATCTGTCAGATAAAAGCGGTGGATTAAACAGAACATTTCCCTGTGAAATGTGTAGTGGAGGAAAAGTGGAGGAAAAATGAAGCATGAAAGCATTGTATGTACTCAGTCAGCTCCAACATGTGTCTGCAGTTACACATTCCTCTCCTCTGTTTGTCTGTCTGCAGCACAGGTGTTTTTCACTGCACCGGTCATCTGCTACTTCCTGGATGGGATCCTGATTATTTACTGCATCACTGCCACTGTGTTTTATTTCAGAGAAAAGGTGAGTGAAAGCACAGGAAGTGCAGGCTTCAGCGTCACCAGACCGGTGCTAAGTAAAGATAATGATTTGATTCATTGTTTAGTGATTGACAGAAAACCACTTGATGACTTCATTTAAGTCTTTCATCAAGTGAAAATACCATTTTTCTGATTAATACTTCTCAGACCTGCTTTATTCTTTTGATTTTTACAAACATGTCATAGCTGTAAGTCTTTTGACTGTTCAATAGAGAAAGTAAGCAATTCGAAGCAAGGTCGCAACTAACAATTATTTTCTTTATCAATTAATCTGACAATGATTTTTTGAATTCATTTTGAGGAATCATTTAGTCCAAAAATGTTATGAAATAGTAAAAAAAAAAAAAACAACAGAGTGGCATCTTCAAATTGCTTGTTTTGTCCAACCAACATTCCAAAACTCAAATCTATGTAATTTATTTATCTACAATGACACGAAACAAATAAAAACAACAAATCCTCACACTGAAGAATCTGGACTGAGAATGGTTGACATTTCCTTTCCAACAAATGAGTCGAATGAATCGGTTCAGATTTGAAGACATTCAGTAATATTGATCATCCTTGACTTTTTTTTCTTCTTCTTCCTCTTTGTGAAGTTTTCTTCCATCCCATCTGAGGCTGCTGGAGCACCTGTGAGTCACATAAACTCCTCTCTGTCTTTAGAGTTGACAGTAAACGCTCCTGATGATTGATTGATATACATTGTGTTTATTTATATAAATACGTGTGTATCTGCTTGAATGTGTGCATTTCTATTTTCTTGTGTATGTCTCACTGACTGGACAGGAAGGTGATGGAGGCATTTACCAGGTAAGGAGAACTGATAATGTTTAAATATGCCGCTCTGCTTTCAGGTATTTGTTCATAATGTCATATTTCTTCTGTAGGAGCTCGAGAGGCCGATGGATGCGGATCCTTACCAGGTGCTCGATCCCTCAAAGAAAAAGGTAAGCCACATCCTCTGTTGATGGAGACTTTCAAATGTCACGTCTTCACCTGTTCTGCCGCCTAAACTGTCAATCATTATGTTGTGTTTTATCTCTAGAAAAAAAAAGTTGTCAAGAAAAAGAAATCACAGGTAAGATTTACATCCTCACACGGTCTCTTACAACCATGAATGTTGAACAAAACAATAACGTAAAATGGAAAAATACAGATTGTACATTACATTTGCATTGTTTCTGTCCATTCTGCAAAGAGTAAAGGTAATGTTAAAAATCTCAATTAAAATCTGAACTCATTCTGAAAATCCCCACAGGCCTTTTTCACAGCAGACATGTTGGCTTGCACAGGTGTTACTAATAACATGAACGATGGCTCTGCTCTGTTCAAGTGTCCCAGTAGGTGAATGTTCACAATGTCATGACCCTGAAACTGCGGCAGCTAATTGAACTTAAAGCACCATTTAATTCATTATTTCATTTGTTTCCTACTGTGTTATATGGGCAGTCTTCTTTGGATGTAACTATCCAAAATCAAAGTCTCCTTGAGCTGATTAATTTTGCTAAAATTGATGCTCTGATTTCCACTTGTTGTCTTTGATATTAATCAGTGGGATATCAGTATGTGATCATCTTTACAAACCTATGTTAAAACATTAGCATCACTGTGTATTGAAGCTCAGAGCACTCTTTAAACTCATTGATGAAGTGTTCTCACTTTGTGATCCAGAGTGGTTTACTGTTTTGGGACTTTAGACATGTTTTCGATTCTTGTCATATCTAACACATGACATGGGCCAAAGGTCTGTGTCCATTACAAATAAAACAGTGTCTAATTACATCAGAACTAATGAGCAGAAATGATAGCAAGATACCATTTTGGCACATTTCACTGTTGTGTTAACAGGATCTGGACTTAAAACCTGTGCATTTCCTGAACCTGATCTGTGATCGCTGTCAGTGAAAACGTGCAGACTCGTCTCCCCCTGATGTCATGAGATCAAGAGCTGCTGGTTTAATCAATGCACAGCTTTAACTCTGTCTCTCCCTCTACAGACAGCCCAGGCTGAGGAGGGGGACAAAGACCCCTATGAGTCTGTGCCCTCCAGCACCTCCACTCCACCTCTGTTTCCCCTCTGACGTCCTGCAGGTCCTTCTGAGAGTTATTTCCTGAGCTATTTTGGTGATCAATTCATTGTTTGAGTAGTTTATCAAACATTTTCCAAATCCAGCCTCTCAAAACTGAGGACTTTTCTCTGTTGTGACAGTAAGTTTGATATGCCTGGGTTTTGGACTGTTGGACAAAAGAGCAACTTAAAGACATTGCCCTGAGTTCCTAATATATTGTGACGAGACTTTTTCAGTTTTTTTTTTTTTTTTACATTTTATAAAGATAAAGAAAATGACAAAATAATCAATAATAAAAATAACTTCTGCTGTAAGCTCCTGAACTCCTGACTGACATTGAACTCATTTTTTTGCATTTACAGACATCCACGTTTCACCTTAGAAGAGTCTGACCAAACTATAAGGCTGTATTTAGGCTCAGCTGTTGCTTCAATGCTAATGATAAAAATGACAGTAGCAGGCTTATTTACCTTGTCTACCAATGAAGAAATGTAAATTTAGACCTTATGGTGCCAAAAGCAGGCTTGATCATGTGGCTGGACACCAATAAAAGACAAGGCACATGTCAAAACACTTGGAAAATGGTTTAATGGTTTACAACAAAAGAAAACTGTACATTAACAGTAAAAGATTATCTTTATATGTGTATAAAAACAAAACAAACAAAAATACAGCAGACAAATGCATCAAAATCTACTATGTATCCTGATTCACATACTTAAAACTCCTACACAATCTTTCAGTTCTACGCCGCCGTGACTGCAGGCAGGCTTTTTTTTTTTTTTGTTGGTTTTTTGTTTTTTCTTGTAGTCAGATCGGATCAGTGTCCCTCAGTGTTGTTGTCCATGATGGAAACCAGAACTCTTTGCATCAGAGTACTGGGAAGACAATTCATATCAGACTGCAGAATAAGAAAAAAAAGGGAAACAAAATCTAGGACACATTCCTTTAGATGAGCCCAAGCTTCCAACGTGAGTAGTAAATGTTTTACATAATGCATTTCTTGAGATACACAGACATAATATGTACATGGTTGGTGTTTTCTTTTCTTTTTTTCCTCATTTTTCTCTCTTGTTGAAAGCCATGGTCACTTGGGCTTGTGAACTGATAAATCACACACATGACACACCCAAAAACATACAAAAATACTATATCTTTAACCTACCAAGAGTAAGACAGTTCTGCAATTAGTTCCATGCTGTGACAGAAAAAAGAGAGATTACAACAAACAAACGAGAAACAGACGCTTTTTCACGCAAGTTTTTCTCAGAAATATACCAAAATATACATCTAAGCTTTGGAATCACTGAGGCTAGGACTAAAGCCAGTGCTGGGTTTGTCTCTTAATACACATGCTGCAGGGTGGAAGGGAGAGAAAAACAGCGAGAGAAAGACACAGGACAGAGAGATATCTTTGGTATCTGCATTTGTCAAAAGTTAAATATTTGGATTTTTGCTTTGGGATAGCGCTCGCGAGGTCCTACAAACCTCACTCGGAGTAAAGCATTAAACAAAGTGTCACTGAAGCCCCTAGGCCAGAGGTCTGAGCCCGAGGGACACAGTCCATGCAGAGTGAAGGACCATGATGCATAGTGTCACAGCTGATCAGAGTCTGTAGTGAAGAGACCATGTCAAAAAGGAGAGAGGGTGGAGAGGAGGAGAGGAGGAGAAGGAAGAGGAAAGGGGGGACACAGCAGTGAGCTTAAGCGACCGCAGGATGTGTATTCCTGGAGACAACAGGGTTAATGTCCTGGGACTATACAGTGTACAGATGAGGAGGAAGAGACAGACGCACTGTGAGAGGCAGGAACAGCATTTTCACCACAGTCCTTGAGAGAGAGAGAGAAAGAGTGGAGGGCAACAGCACTCAACACAGACAGACATACAGAGTCCTGAGCATGTACAGTGTGCACAGGATTGACCCTCAGTGTGTATTAACAAACATCACCCAGCTACCACCAGATTGGTTCGTGTGTGTGTGTGCCGGAGAAGCCCGCTCAGTCCCCCCGGTTCAGCCCCCTCCGATCCCCGCCCACAGGCACTGAGACCGCAGCACCGGCACGACGCCAGAGTGTTTCCGGGCCGGACACACATTCGCATGCAATAAGAAGCAAACTGTTTACAGGTGAATGGAGGATTCGGGCGAGAGCCGGGGTTTGATGCTGAGCAGTGAGGCGGGGACGGGCGAGAGACGGCGTCGTTCATATACAATCAAGTTAGAAGTCTTTGGTTAACGTTGGTACCGCAGGAGAGCGAGAGCGGGCCGCGACAGCGCACAAGTCACGTGGGAGGACGCGTACATACCTGCACGTGCTCAGGGTGAGATGAGAACTAATGCAAAACAGGATTGTCAAAACTTAAAAGAAGTGTTCAAACGTGGTGGGGTGCTCAAAAGCAACTTTCAGTAAAGGATTATAATACATTAAAATAAAACTTTTATCAACAAATCATTTCCATCCAGAGCTGACATACGTCAGCGTGCAGCAATACAACACCAAATTGTGAAAGAAAAACAGCAGACATTCATGAGTACTGGTATGTATTCTGTCTCCCCCTTGTGGTGGCTTTTCCCGCAACCCATCACGAAGCTCAGGTATGAACGGGCTTCTCCACTGACACAAGTTTGTGTGTCTTCCTTTTTTGCGTGTATTTTTATTTATTTTTTTTACATTTTTAATTTCTTAAGTAGATTAAAGCAGGTTTCACTCAGTCTTGAGTTAGAAATGAGGTATACAACAGCTCCTTTTACCTTACTGGTGCTCCGCACTTCCTATGTCAACGTTAAGAACCAGCACACCAGTGGGTGGGCCAACATACTACAACTTGATGCATGGCTGATCCACAATCTTGAAATCTCACCATCACGTCAGGAAACTAAAGCATTGAAGCCAAGCCAGTGCCAACAAGATCATTAGTTTGACAGTTGAGAAGATCAGTCGCAGAGATGAAGCAATCACACTATGACCACAAACTGTACTTTCACCTTTAAAAACCAAGGCTTGCTCAAAGGCTTTAGTTAATCAGTAGAGACCCCCCTCTGGACAAAAACAAAAACAACTCTCGTGTCTCACCATTTTTTAAAAATCATCCTCAAACATCCTCTGGAAGATGGGAAAAAAATGCACCATAATGGTTTGCAGACTGCCCTCCCTAGTCTCTCCTTTTAAACTCACACTCTCTCACACACGCGCACACAAACACACACCCACCTGCTGGAATTATTAGTAAAGCTTTTCTCACAGGTATCCTCAACCTGTCTGAGTCACACCTACAAAACATAGGTAGCAACATAATCACGCTCCAAAATGCCCAAAGTACACTGTATTGTTTCAGTGAAAACAATGCACCTGGTGAGCCCAAGCTCTCACACACACTCTCACACATACAACAATGCTACAATGCTCATGTCTTCTACATAACAATAAGGCATAAATGATAATGTTAATCTTCTTTGTCAAACTAAGAAAGCCAGTGATCTTGCCCTCTCACACTATACAAAACAATTAAAGGCATAAAGTAATATAAAAAAAAAAAAATCAAATGATTGTTAAAGACAGCACAACAAATCAAGTCCACAATGACTCCAAAAACACAAAACAAACCCCCAAAAAAGTATCTATTAAAAGATTAAGATCAGATGCTTCCGAGTCAGGAGCGCATGAACGAGCTCCTCCTGTTGAAAAGACCTCGCAGATACAAGACAGACAGACAGACACAGGTGTCAGTGACTCACATGCCACTGAGGCGTGCTCTCAGATTTCATCTCTTATTTTTTGGTCTTGACAGTTTTCAAAAAAAAAAAATGCTTAGCAATAATAAAAAAGGAAGATTTAGGGGAGATTTTTTTTGTTTGAGTAAGCATGATAAACACTACATTCAGTCTTGATAACATACTGGTTCAAATATAAAATATGAATATCTTACAAGTGTTTATATATATATTTATATGTATAGAATTAAGAAAAGATCGTTTCTCTAATTCTTAAGTCTTTCCTCAGATAAATATTTCAGTAACATCCTATGGTGCCGATGGCAACTGGTTCATCTTGCTAGCACATGTTCAACTCTTAAGTAACTACAAACAGCACTGGAATAGGACTGAGTCCTGTAGGCCCACTGTGGCCTTAAAGACAGGGAAACCAGCAACATGAGCAGCCAGACACCCGCCTAGCTGCAAAGAGAAAGGCTTTTACTTTGGCAAGAAGGATCTCAAAATAACATTTAAACCTGGAAATACCCCATAAATAGTAGTACTAGAAAATAGCAGTAGTAGGTTGTCCTTTTATGTATGGTTCTAATGTATGGTTCATCAGTATAAACTTTGAATGGCGAGCCAGACAGTACTTATACATTCTACACTGTTCTATACACAGAAATGTCTAAAGGTGAACCTTATGTTTAAGTGCTGCTGAGGTATATTCAGTCAAAATAATTCAACGACAGAAAAGAAATACACAAGAGGATAACGTGGACAAATCTCACTGCTTAGTCTCAGTGATCTTGCTGTGGTCATTTGGTTATTTGGAAGCAGCAGAACAATGCTACTTCTATGTGGGGTTTAGTTGAATATGTAGCTCATAACAGTACTTAGCCCAACGCTGTGTTGGGTAAGAGATTTGGGCAAAACTAGTCCACATACATATTTAGGGAGCAGCACATTGTTTCATAACATGCTGGTTCAGAATGGCGGGGCTGAGAGGAGGTGTAGTATGTTATCTATGCATTTACATAGGTGAGCCCTCCAGAAGAAGAGGGTCTAAATCACAAAACCTGATTTTCACAGGATGTAGTCATAAAGCTATAGCAAAGCATGCAGGCCTCTCAACAGCTCAACTCCAACAGGAGCTTCAGCAGCAAGTTGTTAAAGCTAAGTTTCTGTGATCCTTTATCCAGCAGCACCATGTTGGCAATATCAGGTACTGACTGAGGTGGGAGAAGAGGAAAAAGAATTTTGTCAGCAGTGTGGAGAGTGGAGATCGTGTGAACGGCAACTTGTGTGCTCGGACAGGCACAGCAACTACTGAGGAAAACCACTTTGGTTCAAGCTGTTGTTTTATGGCTGAATATTAGTACAAAACCAAAAAACAGAACCTTTCCACTATGCTTCGGAAAAGTCCGAAACTGCTACCAAAACGGCCAAACAGATGAAAAGGAAACAAGCCATCAAATGGCTCAAAGAAACCCAGAATCAGGCGTTGGGGGCAAGGCCCCAGTGATAAAAAAAACAAAACAATTCCTAAAGGTGAAAAGGAAACTACTTTCTCACGCCCCAACACGCCAATCTCTCTCTTTTTGGTCAGTTGTGCTGCCAATTGAAAAGTTGAGCTATGAGACACTTGGTCAAATTAAAAAAAAAGGTCATCTTTGGAAAATGATCATCAAAATATTGCATTTCTATATTCTGTTGACAATGAAGAAAGATTCTGTACTCATAAATATATTGACTAGACTAAGCTACACTGACTACACACAGCAATTATTTTAACAAATATTTTTGGTATATCTTAAAGTACGTAAGCCAGTCAAATGACTGCAGACAAAAAAAAAAAAAAGACAGAATTTCATTCCTCCCAAAACAGGCAGACTGCAGCTCATCAATCCAGTTTTTTGGTACAGATACTGTGCACAAGTAGATACGACGGTACTACTATTACAAAAGAAAAAAGAGAACAAAAACACAATACAATAACCCCATCTAGCCAATGTCACCACACATTTGGTATGACGACCATGCCCCCTGACTAGTCCTCCTCAAAAACAGACCAGTCAGCCGCAGAGCCTTGTGGATCATGCAGTTACTGAACTCTCAGCATCTGCCTGAGCTGTAGACGACACATGCAGACTTCTAATTTCTACCTCTGAATCCAAACATAATATACAGTTTTTCCAATGGACCACCATCCAAAACAAATCACCCTCAAACGGACACAGGACTGCACGTCTGCAGCTCTTCTTAAAGCTCTCATTGTAACGTTTTCAGTCATTTTCGATCAGTGTCTATTATCCACACCCAGACCGTCATTTTACAAAAGCTGGACGGCTACTTCGCCACCGCAGCATACATGTAAAAGTCAGTGTTTCCAGAAAGAGAGACTCAGAGAGACACATCTGGTCCCTCCTACCCTTAAAGCAATGATAACCTTTATATCGGCCACTTATTACTTGTTTTTAAAGCCTTATAACCACGATTAAAAATTGATAGTTAAATCTTAACTTAATATTAGACTTACAAAATTCTGAAAATGTCAAAAAAAAAATATAGACAGCAAAGATAAAAGAAAAAAAAAGTCTCTACAATATAACTTTGATATGATTTACGTCAAGGCCTGTCCAAAAAACCCAAAAGAGATCATTAAATATGGGGTGACACACAAATCCCCATTAGTGATGATGTATATTGTGAAATTAGTAGTAAATCAGTTAAGTTTGAATGTTAAAACAGCAAAATCCTAAAGTTTTTGGTTAGAAGTATTTCAGAGAAAATTCTGACCTGGAAATAGGAGGATATATATATGTATATATATACAAAATGTGAACAGCTTGATGGTGTCGAGGATAGTTCTCTTCCTGGACACTTGTCAAGGTTCATGAGGAGCGGCAGGCCAACAACAGTGTCCATCTGGCTACTGTTTGTGGAAAAAAAAAAAAACATCCAAGAATCATTAAGGAAAAGACAGGAAACAAACTAAAAAAAAACAACAAACCCCAACCTCATTTCAGGCTGTTTTCTTTTTGGTGGCAGCAAAAGGATTAAATAATGATAGATACAATGGAAAGAATGTGGGGTGGTTGGTGAAGCGCAGAGCCTATATCAGAAGACCCCCCTATTCCCTACATGGTGTGATAGGAGTAGTGCACGACATAAGAAATAGGGCGTTCATTCGGGATGCGACCCGACCGGCTTCACTGAGCCTTGGAGGCAGTGGTAATGGTCGAGGCTTGCACAGGCACAGCAGCCGTGGTGGCTTGATGATGAGCGTCGGCGGTGACCTGCAGCCCCCCCGCCCCAGCCGACACCAGGCTGACGGGGTTGCTGGTGAGCAGCGACAGGTTCTGGGGGTTCAGGAAGAGCGGCGTGGTCACCAGGCTAGGTGTGTTGCCAGCAGAGGTGTTGGCGAACAGCAGGTTACCGCCATCCAGAGAAGTGATGGGGATTGTGCCGCTCGATGCCAGAGCTGTGGAGAAGGTAGAAAAGTTGGGTGTATTTAGACTGAGCAAGGGGTTAAAAGTGGGCATTTCAAGTTTCAATGTATGGAGGATGAAAGGAAAGTAAATCAAAATCATTTAATAGATTAAAAAACTTAGTAAATGAAGTTCCTGTCACTGCAGGACTTTTCTTTCCGCAGGATTTGTTTTTCTATCATCAGAATTTATTATCGCTCAGCAGGATTAATTTTTCTATTCATAGAAGTAATTTTCTCTCGGCAGGATTAACCTCAGGGGCGTGGCCTGAATTATTATGCTCTTAATATGCAAATGAATTGTGGCCTCATTAAATTTTTGCTCTCATTATACAAATAATACAAACAATGGGTTATATCTTGATAAACCCATGATGGATTTTTTTATCCTTTTTTTGTAAATGTTGTAATTACTAGTTAGTTATTAGGTTATTTTTGTTCATTTATAGACTCAGTTTCTTTGGTTATCTTATTCATTGATTCATTAATTCATATACTTTCTAAGCTTAGGTCCCCTATATCAAAGATTTCAAAAAACCTGGGCTGTAGACCAGTACCAAGCCTCTGAACATTTGTTATCTGCTGTCGAGGAAATGATAGGATTTCTAAAAAATAGCTGAATAATGACAATACATACATTTATCAATTATTAAATGCCAATTTTGTGGTAAAATGCTTTCAAACATGTCACAGTTTGTACTGTATTTTCCTCGTCACTTCCTTTCATGCTATCAACTTTACTGATTTTCAGTTAAAGAAGCTCATCAGCATTTGATGTAACCAGTCTGTTATCATGACCTTTCAGCATTTAGCAGTACATAAAATCTGGGTGTGGCTGAGAGCTCTATATGTATTTCAAATTTAGTAAGTAACCATTATAACATGATCTGCAAAGAGAACAATGTTAGTTTTGGCTTCCATTTCAGTTTTATGCCTGCCCACTCTTCTCTGTCTCTGCAAAGACAAACCACCCAAACCCCAGTCAGCTGCGCTATAAAACTGTCAATACAAAAATAGCACACAGTGCAAAAAAAACCCCAGCTCCATACCACACAACTGCCTATGAAACTGGGTATGTATGTTCTTTGTATTCAATATGTTGTCATGATACTGGTACATACCTTGGATGGTAGCCAGGGTACTGTTGCTCATGAGGGCAGGACTCAGCGCACTGCCAAGGCCACCAGGAGTCAGACTGAGCAGGGCGCCACTGGACACACAGAAAAGATCATTCAGACCAACAGAGAGGACACCAGTGAGTGAACTCCACAGAGGCAATAATCAGAGGCCTTGACAGCTTGACCAATACTAACCCTGGAGTGAACTGGGAGGAGGCCATCAGTCCTGGGTTGAGCCCTGCAGCAGCAGCCATAGCAGCAAAGCTGCTGGGTAACTGGGCAGCACCCTGCAGTGCAGCAGACAACCCTGGAGCTGCCACCATCACCTGACCCGTTCCTAAAGTGGTGGCTATGGATGTCGGAGCTTGGGTGACGATGGTTTGCGCGTGAGTGCCAGCCTTGCTCTCCGTGGTCGTGGACTGAATAGTCGTCGGCGACGGGCTTAAAGATGGGGAGCTGGTTGCTGTAGTAACCATAGGTGCAGTGGAGATGACGGATGCTGTGTTTGTGGCTCCAACTGTCGTGCCTTTGAGAGAGTGTAGGGAGAAAACATAATTTAACCTTGAAGATTCAATGAATGAATTTTTGAACCTTAATATAGTGCATCTGCTATGTAAAGATAAAGTGGAGTAATTGCAACATGAGCAAAGAATGAAGTCACACTCCATCTGTGTGTGAGTTTCTCTGTTGAATAACTCTATAAAATCAATATTCCAACTAACAATACAATAGCTAAGATGTACATCCTCTTGCTTGCCTACTCTACTTGCTTTATAACTGACACAGTTGACAAAATTTAACATCTCTGAGTTTCACAACACCTTGCTAAGAACAAGGAGACGGGTCGGTACTGGCCCATTCATTTCAGTCTTTAGTGCTGGCACTCTAGTGCGACATCTAGTGGTGGAAAATCTCAAATGTTGAGCCTTTAAATTCTGTAATGTGATTTAGATACACGCATTAAACGCATGTCAAGCACACATGTACACACCTGTGAAAGGCAAACTGGAGACGCTGGTGCTGGTGAGAGGCATCACTGTATTTACAGTCAGAGTGGTGGGCGTGTTAATAGTTGGACTGCTCACAAGGCTTGCTGTGCTGGCCACCTGAGCAACAGAAGAAGAGGCAAGACTGAATGAGCCACAAACAAATATAATGAATCTTCTGAAATTGTAGCTCACTCCAGAGAACAAATAATAAAACCTCCAAAGACAAGCAAAAATCATTCTCAAATCGATTCAAGAACAGGACACAAACTCAAAAACAATGCTTGAAGAATCACTTCAGTGGATGTGCGCCCATCCTTACCAAGGGGCTACTGGGGGTAAAGATGGTTTTGATGGGGGTGTTGCCTCCTCCACTGCTGCCACTGCTGGGGGGATTAATCCTTTTCTCTTTCTGCCGGCGATTGCAGAACCAGACCCGAATCACCTCCTTCTCCATGTTGAGCTGGTCAGCGATCATGGTGATCTCTTCAGAGGTAGGTTTTTGGTTCTGCTTGAAGAGGGCAAAAAAGCCAGGGATTCCCTGTGAGCACTGAAACTATCTTGTCTAATTTTGCTGCATGATGTATATTCTCAAAAATGAATGTCATGATAATCTCACACATTTCATTGATTAAACCAGTAACCAGTAAGCAAATATTTAAATTTCCCTGCTGTATAATGTTAACATCAGGAAAATGAGTTTCTCACCTCCAGAAAGCTCTTTTCTAAGGCCACACGGATGTTGGTCTCAATACTGGTCCTCTTCTTCCGTCTGCGGTTGATCCCCTCTATGCCCATGCCCGGGGAGCCCAGGGCACTGGGGCTGGACAGGGCCTGGTCAGATGTCAGGTTCTCTGCACAAACAGCACGGACACAAAGGAAAGGAAGGGAGGTAAAGACAAGGCGCTGTAAAGATACACAGCCCACGCTGCCCTTTACCCATGGCACCAGAACAATAACAATGTGAGGAACACAAAGAATACATATGCAGAGTGATCAAATTGTTCTCCTGTTCTGCCCTATGCCTCTGTATCACTCATTCAGGTGGGTTCAGGGACACACCTGCATCATTGAGCCACTTCTCCAGCAATGGCTTGAGTTTGCACATGTTCTTAAAGCTCAGGTTCAAGGCCTCAAAGCGAGAGATGGTAGTTTGGCTGAAGTCATTTCCATACAGCTTCCCCATGGCCAGGCCAACATCCCCCTGGGGAGCAGGAGGGGAAACAAAGAGAGAGAAACATGAAAAATGGAAGCACAATTAATTTTACCCGCAGCCAAGACTTGCCTATAATGTGATTTAATTATTGCTACACTATGAATTTGAAATTTGAATCAGAATATCCACTGATGTTCATTTGCAAATAAAAGAAATATATGAAATTCTAAATCTGATCTATTCGGTCTTATACACACCTGTGTGAAGCCCAGTTTGATGCGCCTCTGTTTGAAGGTCTTGGCAAATTGTTCCAGTTCCTCCAGATCACTAGGCTCCTCCAGAGTGGGGGTATCCAACCGTTTGGGTGGTGTCTGACTGTGGGGCAGGGACTGAATAGGTGTGGCTGCTGTTGTGCGGGTTGGAGTTGCAGGCTGCAGAGAACAGCAAAATTTAAAATGCCATTGTTAATAAAGTTTTAGAAGAGCCGGCAAAGTGAAATTTAGAGAAAAATAAAGTGGTAAAAAACAACATGCATTAATAAAAATAAAAAAAAAACACTTTGTGATGTGATGGAAAACCTGGAATAGAGCAGGAAAAACACTGCCAGCAAACCTGACACACATGTCAGAGGTTAAAAGAGGTGCTTCATCATTACCAACCTGAGTTGCAAGGGTGATGCTTGGTTGAGTCGGCAGGAGGTTAGCTTGGCTTTGAGGTAGTTGAGTTAGAAGACTCTGGGCTTGCAATATGTCTGCAGAGTGAAAGAATTGAAGTTATGATTCAGAAAAAAAATCTTCTATATCAATCAACCTGGAATATGTATCTTTTCTTCAATAAATCACTGCAAGTGTTTGACTTACTCTGTTGGGTCTGCGGTGTCTGTGAGATGATGAACTGAGCGGGCTGCAGTGGTGTGGCAATCGGGTGGCCGGGCTGCACCAGAACAAACTGAGGCAGACTAAGATTCTGCTGCTGTAGTTGCTGCAAGAAAAAAAACCACAGTTTTAACTAAAACAATAATAGAGAAAGCTCTCCACAGCACTGAGACTGTGAACACATATCCAAAGTTTTGCTGTGGCACATGCATGATCATTTTTCATCAGACTATAAAATAAATAAAGATAAGATAATTTATAATTTTATTGTATATTGTATATATAATTCTATATCCAAATTATAGATCATTAAAAACTTTTAGGGTTGTGAATTTACACACAAGGAATTCTGCTAAAATATTCTTTAAGCATTTGCAGAAACGCTGGTGCACAAGCGATTGTGTCTTACAGGGGCGATCTGGATGGGCTGTGAAAGGGGCAGCTGGGTAATGGGTGTGGCTGCGGAGGCTGAGATGCTGGCCCCGGTGGTGCTGTTCTGCTGGCTGGCTGAGTGCTGCACGGCGGCAGCGAGGAGCTGAGCCTGGGCCTGCTGGATCAACAGCTGCTGCTGTGGGGTCAGGGTCAACTGAAGAGCCCACAGACAGAGACAGAGATGGACAGACAGGAGGTCAGAGACAGAGAGAGGGGGAATAGAGAGAAAGAGAAAGTAAGTAGCATTTTAACAAATTGGTTTTGTTACATCATAGAGGCTGGATGAGTTAGTGTTGTCATGATACTAGAGTTGTGGCTTCCATACCCATGGAAAGTTATAATACCACAATACCACAATGAGACATTACAAAAAAACGTGTGTATTGCAGAAAAGATTTGTCATCCATTCTGTCTTTACATGCTTCACAAAGGTATCGAAGTAGTATTTAAACTTTACTTATCGTGGCAACACTAATATGAGCCCAGACAGGTAAATGGAGAGAAGACTCATGCAGCTGAGCCAGGCACAAGTGCAAATGAGCATGTTGATGTCATGTTCAAACTCAGATCCACATGCACAGTAAACATTCACTCCAGCATAGCACAGCCGCATTCAACCCCAGTTGGTCTTCTCAAGTACAGTATGGCCTCAGGGAGAACATGGATGGATATGAAATGTGTCATGTGGTCGGCCTGACCATGAGTGTACAGACACATCAAGGCTATGTCCAAACACAGGCCTCCGTGGAAGAATTTGGACATAGCCTAAGAACCACTGAGATGAACAGGCAGACAGGCAGAGGAGACAATCAGCCTTAGCCACAGAATCAGGGCAAGCGATCATTTCATCAGCCAATCTTTTCAGCCAGGGTTTGATTATGTTGAGGTGTCGCCCCAGATACATGGCTATGACTAGGGTTTTAACTCAGAGCAATGAGGCAACAGGCCACTTACTCCAGCAATCTGTCCCCCGGCCAACATTAGCTGGGTTTGAGGCAATACGCTCTGCTGGACGGAGGTCGGAAGAGCACTCGAGTCTTCCGACTTAGACTAGTGGAGGTGAAGCAAAGAGGGGGGACTTAGAGGAGATCTTCCTACAGGCATAACTGAGCATTGTTGACAGCATACTGTAAGTTGACCTGGTCAAATATGTCTCTTAAATTTAATGGCATAGATGTAAAAATAACAAAAAGATCCTACAAAGCAATGTGATAGGATATCTAATTCAGACAAAAAGTAACAGTCTAAATAAACTAACAAATCTACTTGAGTGGCTTTCTGAGAATGAGCCTTAGGTCTTTGAGCAGGGAGAGAATTAAAAAAAAAAGACTTGATAAAAATTTGAATTAAAAATGAAGTGAGAAAGTGGGTGTTTAATATGTGCTGCAGCCTTCAGAGACCAGGAAAGTGAATGGGAAGGGAGGGGAGAGCTGAGATGCTAATTAAAATAACTGTTATGCAGTGCATGTAAATTCTGCATAGATTTGCATATTCTCGGCCATCTGTTTCCGAGCAACCGCAGAGCAGCTAATTAGCATACAGGGTTGATTAATCTGCCTTGTTGCCAGGCGACACAAGGAGAGCCTGGCGCATTTAAATGAACTCTTTCTGCTTGTGCATGTGTGAGGGCAGATGAGCATACCTCTGTTCAAACTTCAAACCTTATTCCATGGTAAAAACAACAACTAAGCTGTGTCACTACAGCAAGAAATTATGTCAAACATCTGCTCCTTCCACAAAAATAGGACCAACAAAAAGTTACTTAAGGTAAAGTGTGTGATGGCGTGCATGTGTGTCACCTGTTGGAGGAGGGCTTGTGCATGTGCATTAGTGATTGCACTTGTGGTCGGCACCGTCTGCCTCTGAAAGTCCAACCCATTGGTTTGGATTCCTGAGGACAGAAACACAAGTTTATGAAACATGCTGTCAAAGGAGTTCAAACGTGTTTTTGATTGTGGCTTAGCTGGCAACATAACCTATTCTGTTGTAAACCAACAACAGCATAGATGCTGTTATTGGTTTAACACAAAAATGAGGAACACAACAGCAGAAGCCCACAGTGACCCTGGAGAAGCATACATAAGGAAAACAAACTGTTTCCAGGTGCAAAGAAAATTGAATATGACTAAAAAACATGTTTTTAAGAATGACAGCATATGTAACTGTAATGATGATCCAAAGTCTTCACACAGCTGCATAAAGCAGGCTGGTGAATCATCACAGAATTAAATATTAACACTGCAGGCTTACACGAAATTTGGAAACATACATAAATATTTACTTGATTCATCATTACACAATAGGAATATAAAGTTGAATGCCCAATCTACAATGTTCGCTCTGAGTTCAATAATTTGTATCACGGAATCACTGAAGCACTGAGACAGAGCAAATTACTGTAATATTCAATAGGCACAAGTGAGGGGAAATTGCTCTGTGAGGTAAACACTTCATTTGACAAAGAGGACTACTCACAAGGATTTTGGAAAGCTGCCATGTCTTTTTTTTTAATGAGTCTTTTTGAGCTTCTTCTGATTTGTGCTGCAAAAATGTTCATTTTGTCTATGAATATGAAACCTGTTGAGCGAGGACGTAAAACTCAGCACAAGCAAAAAGCGAGGAAAAAAAAAGCTGGAGGTCACTCACCGGTGTTCCCGTCACCACTTTCCATTGCACATTTAGTAGTTTCTGACTGATTATTCACTTTAGCATCTGGAAGAGCCAGACAGAGACAGACAGTGAGACAAACTCCCACCCACTGCTGGTACAAACATAACAACCCTGCCTCCGTGATGAAAGAAGTGCTCTCACTCTTGTCACCTGGGTATAAGCCATAATTGGATGATATTTCTATTCTGCAATAACATTTCAGTCACATTCACCATTGAAAGCGGCAAACAACATTACTTAGCAAAATTAATCACCGACACAATCCAACTGTGTTTACAGTCACGGGCAATAGCACCGAATAACGTAATAACTGATGTCACATTAATACAATCAACTCTTATAAGTAACATCTGAAGGCAAAGTGTGCCAGATCGACCTTTGCCGTTTCCCCACAAGGACACCAAGCCACAATGAGACCCAGCTGAGCTCCATCACAGCCTCATCAAAAACTCACCCGCTCTTGCTCCACCTGTGTTTTCCAGCATGGTTGCAGAACCTATCATGGAAAATTGCCTCTGCCGGGCAAACCCTCCAACAGGGTGTCCGGCACTCTGTTCCTCCTCCCACTCCTCCCTCTCTTCACTCTCCACTGGTCAGCAGCAAGCCGAGTTCAATACAAGCAGAGCTACACACAGACACAGTGGCACTGTCCACAGCACGGTTCACTGAGCAACACTGGGATACGCACACTGGGAAAGCCAACAGGGTTTAGGCAAACAGCTCTCCTTCCCTCTCTCTCTGCACTCTTTCCTTTTCTTATAGCTCTGCCCCTCTCTCTTTTACAGTGCCTACTTTGCTCTCGCTCTCCCTTTCTCTCTCTCTCTCTCTCTGTCTCGTGTGCCAAGATTGTCTGTACTTCTGAAAAAGTTCAACCTCTCCCTCTCTTGCTGGAATGAAAAAACGACAAGTGCAGCTGGCAGCCTCGTCCAACTCTGCTCCCCTCCCTCCAACTCTATAATGAAGCATAATCAGTATTCAGCTGATTAAAGCCGTATGCAAATCTGCCCCTGCCTCGTTAGCAATGCAAGGCTTTGAAGTCCTGCGAGCGACGCATTTCACACCGGGCTCTGAAAGCTTTCTGCATAATTTAAACCCCTATAAATATTTATCAGCTCATTAGCATATTAATTGGATGGCTTTTGGAGGACGATAAAAAACAGGGGAATAAGGACGACACAGAGAAGGGGAGAAAAAAGTGCTCAAACTAGCACTTGGCGCAGCGGAGGGAGGGGAGGCAGCAGCACAAGACCAATTATTGTGCGAGCGCACGGCTAAAAAGTAATTAGCTAAGAGCAGGTAAAGGGCTGAAGATATCCCAGAATGCAGTGTGAGGCCTGTCGGCGGTGGTCTGGGCATGTTAGCAAGGCGGACTGCATTAATAGAACGTCTAAGACTGCTCGTTCCAGAGTATCTCCAGGAGTCATGGAGACTGGGCCTAACTGATAAAAAAAAGGAGGGGTGGTCTGGGGTATGAGTGGGAGGGGGACTCGCTCAATCGGAAATAAATAACTCCACATTAATCCACCACAAGCCTGTCATTACGGCTTGACCCCCTGTGGCTAAAGCATTCCACAGCGAGCGACTACAGAGAGTGGGTGGCGGGCTGTTGCTGTCTATGTTTATAAAGTGTTGGGGGGATTAGCATATTTAGATTAGCTTTACATTCCATTAGTATTTCATTTTGGAGCCCTTTTAAATTCATTTTCAGCATGCTCTAAGAGTTAATACAGCTGGGAAACAGCCCTGCGACGGCACCACACAGGTGTCCAGTGAATCAGAATGACTGGACTGGAATGCACGGCTGTATTGTGGTCTACAGGGGAAGGGGCTTACCAGCTAAATCCACAACAACTGCTCCTGGCTAAAGCTCTAATCAACTTCTTCACTTATCCCGCTGCCTGACCAAAGGAATTTACATACTAGTTGACCAAATCAAACAATGCCAAGAGGGTACGGTGGCACAGAACACCCTGAAAAACAAACAGCTTTATCAGCAGCATGAGGACATGAGGGGCAGGTCTTCAATCACTGAGTAATGTTGGCAGCTGTCTGTAAATAGCAGGGACCAGAGACGCTAAACCATCGGTTCACCTTTATTGACTGATGAACCCCAAAAAAAGCCTCATCAGATGAGTTCAAGTACCCCTTCATCAACATTACTTATGTTCCAAATGTGTTCACTGAACCAATCATAAACAGGATGTTATTTAATCACATTAAACAGGGCTGCAACAGGATATTATCTTCATTATTGAATATTCACATTAATCCTTTGGACTATAAATTTCTGAAAATAGTAAGAAGTACCTGTCATAATTAACCAAAAATAAGGGTGACATCTTGTTTTGTGTGACAAATAGTCCAAATCCAAAAGTTATTAAGTTACAAGGATATAAATCATGGGAAAGAAGAAAACCCTGACAATTTGCTAGAACTATTGAATATTAGTTGTTATTGCTAGAAAAATTATTCAAAATAGTTGCTGAAGAAAAGCCTCACACTTGAGAAGTCATAACTAGAGACTGTTTCTTTGTTTAAGTGCTGGAAACTGCAAAGGTATGCCTGTTTGGATATCACTGGCCTACAAAAATAAATGAACAATGCATTATACTCAATACCACTCTCTACTGTTGATCTCTTCAAACAGCGCAATGTTTAGTTAAACTCAGCCTACTGTTTATCAAGAAGTCCACTGTAAAATCTACTATACAGATGCCACACTCATGTAAAAAAAAAAAAAAAAAGCCTAAAAGAGGTCAGACTCTCTGACCTCTTCAACAATCATATCATGTCACTAAATGAGAAAAGAAAAGTGAATGCAAAGGCAGTTATCAGCGGTGCACGTCAACACATGTACAGTTACTTGGTTGAATGGTTTGCAAAACCCTGCTGTGGAACAATGCATTATACAAATATCCTGCGAAGAGAATTTTAAATAGGTATCTCATTAGTACTGTAATATGGGAAGGCTGGCTGAATACTGCAGAGCTGTTAACGTGAGCTGAGAGATTCAACATGAGACAGAGCAAAACTTAATTAGCACATCCACATTCTGCCCTTCTATCTATATTCTTCCTCTTAAACGCAGAATACATCAAGACCACTTTTCTAAATCTCGACCAGACTGAATACTAAGCAGGTTTAGGAACGGGCAGAATGTATGGTCACGACAGATAATCTTTCAATTTGAGGAAATTAATAACCAAACAACCTAAAGCTTTCTAGGTTAATGCAGAGTCTACATGAATATCCAAATAGTTTAAAATAGCTTTAAATGCTAGTTAACATATTAAACCAACACAATCTGACCACAGATAGTACAAACAGCAACACTGAACTGAGCCCACAAATGAATTAATACAGAATGCAGAGGAGCTTGATGAACAGTAATGGGGCTAACACCACTTTAAGCTACTGTGCCATCTCTTGGGTGGTCATTAGTCAACTGTCTATAGGCTAGTTGAAAAAGTCAATCTAGCTAAATTAAAGTTTCTAGTGGGTGGCAAGAAGGAATACTGAATGATGAGCAGCCATAGGAATTCACATAAATCCTAGGAAGCTGCTATTAACATGAACTTCTGGTTATTCATGTGTATTTCAATTTCTTGTAATAGCAAAATACTGTGTTTGTTTCAGAATTTACTAAGGACCCTGTTTAGTGTCAACTGTCCCTTATCTATTCAAAGAAGGCACATTATTTGATTAGACTGGATATTTGTCTTGCAAAGCTCTCTGTTTTCACAACATAGTTTTAATAAAGGGTCAAGACCATCTGTAATCCTTTCATGAAGTTCTGGGAAATGTTTCTGGTGATCTTAATAGTGGCAGACATATGAGAGTCATCACGAACAAAATGGCAATTGTTGTTTGGTAAATGAGACAACTTGTAAGTGATCCGCCAATCAAAAGCTCCTCTGTGTCCACTTCTCCTCCAAGAACCCGTTTTGTTTACTATCTCCTGTTCCCTAATAGTACATCATCCTGGATTCTCTTTTCTACCTTTAAGTATTTCCCAAAATAGGTTTTCCTCATATGAACCCGTTCCAACTCCAAGTTATTTGTCCTGAAACTCTTAACAGATAAATGCCAATCGTACAGTCAAATGTCTGCTAAGGCATTCTTGCTTTGCACTGTTTGGGCCATGAATTTCTCACTTTACTTCAGATCACTAGAAACAAGTAGTTATCAGTTTTGAGCACACCACACAGCTCTGATTACTTATGATATTCCCTCTCCACAGTGGAAAAGCTTGTCTGACTGGAGCCTTCACGGAGGCCTTCTCAGTACTTTGAGATGGCATGTCCTGAATTTATTACTGCGAATGATGCATTATTCATAACAACTGTGTTTACATCAATGAATATTCATGATGGAACTACAAGGCTTGAATGAGGGTGGAACTGTAAAACTAATTAAATGAGAAAAGTAGCCTAAGTGTGAGGATGGCAGAATTATCTCTCATCTGTTGTTTAAGCAGCCTAGTTTAATAAGTTAATTATATATATTTTTTAGACATGTGAGCCTATTTCCAGACAGTGGTTTAAATTTCACAAAATGTAGACAAACAAAAAAAATAATTTTCCAGACTTGTTTGAAAATAAAGTAAATTATTAAACATCATGACTATTTTGCAATATATCACAAAATTGCCTGTAATGTGATACTATCATAACAGTGGACAACGTTATCCTGTGATTCTCCATGTAACAATGCAAGCAGGGGGTGAATTTAGTGTATTTGCATCACAATGAATATAATCGAAATCATTTCTTCTTCAGAACTGTACAAGCTTCTCGGATGATAAGTGAAACATCTTCAAGTACCTACAATAAAATCCAGTTGCTGTTGATTTAACCCTTATTTCTATACCTTGTTGTGGATGACTGAAAACTTTCACTGACATAATCGAAATCACTAGTCAGGCCTGAGACATGATTCATTATTTAAACAAACCAAACAAAGGAGCATAAGAAACTGCAGATCCATTCAAACTCCTGTTTTAACTTGCAAAGACAGCTATGTCCTCCTTAACATTTCCCCCTCAAAACTCAACCACTGAACTGCAAAAAATTCAACATGAGCAAAAATAACATGTATCTTTAAAAAAGCCCACTCACGTCTGATCTGTCACACAGGTAAGATTATAAGCACACTGTTAAGTTTCTGTGTAGGAGCAGCATGAGCTTTGCAGTCAAACAGCAAAGATTCCTGCACAAGAGAAAATAAAAGCTCAACCTGTGTGATCTTACTGCAACAGACTTCGGATTGGCTCCTTTGAAACTAAATGGATCTACATGGAGTAAAGAAGAAAAAAAAGGTGCCATCAAGCTGGGTCTTGCCCGGCCATGAAACCTGCAGAGTGAATAGTAAGAATGTCCTGCCTGTTATTATTGTGGCCTTCCGGAAGTGGGCCTCAGCACCCCTCCCTGTGCCCGAGGGAGGGGGACAGGTACAATCTTTGTATTCACACCAGGCAGACTCGATCACAACTCCAGCAACAACGAAGGGCAACATTGATACAAAGCAAGTTTTCCAAACAGTCCAGCCAGGACTAATGAAAAGTTGTAAAAAATAAAATTAAATATTCTAATGAGGCGGATTAACAGCCACACCAGCACCGACTACTCCCACTTCAACTACAACAATGCTCGGCCCAACTTCAATCAAACTGTACTTCTGACTGAAAGAAACACCTTCAAAACAACAATCCTGTCTCCATCCTCCTCATCTAACTCCTGTAATCCTGTTTGTATTTTAGCGGGGTTTAAGTTACGCTAGCTTAAAGTTAGCTTCTAAACCACTGGAGCAAGTTAGAGAAGGTAGCCAGTTAGCTAGTCGGGAAAACTAGCGTTTTATATTTGAATACGCGACACTGGATGTAACAAACGCTTGTCGGTCGCTGTGGTGGTGAAATGCGGTGTTGACATGCGGTTATTGTGTGGGGCAGGGTGAGCTCCAGCCTTCTCCTCGGCTGCTGGAATATGCTGAACTCCGCACTCTGGCTCAGTCGGGCCCGCATGAATAACACAACAGGCTGCTGTGGCTCCACTGCGCCGAGCACAAAAGGCTGAGGGGGGAAAAACGCTCTGCTATAAAATCACGTCGAGCCGGAGCCCACCGTGCTAACACCATGTCTCCAACCACAGCCACGTTTGCTCCATTTTAGATTCATTCTCTCCCCTCCAAAAACAGCAGCTGAAAACAAACAAGCGCGGCCGCTGCCCGGCTCGCTGAAAATGAATATGCAAAGCTCTTTCAAAAGCTTCACGCCGCTGTGTCCATCAACACAAAGCCCAGCGTTAGCAGCCGAGCTAACGGCTAACCAGCTAGCATGCTCATTTCAATCAAACCGCGTTGGCGAAATATCTAAATATGTCACATATGAACCAGAGGCACGTCGGCGATTACTAATAAAATATGCTAAATTGTATTTGTCGACAGAGGTATGAATATGTAGCGCCGTACAGCCGTCTAATCACACAAAGGGGGGAGGCATGTTTCCATGTAATTTGCCGTCGCACTGCAATAGCTCGTTTCCTCCTCTGTCAAATTACAGTCTGCTCAGCTGTGTGCAAACTAAAACAGCAGCCAAACCGGCCCGATCCGTGAGCCGAGCTGCCTTTCATCCCTATTCCGTTTATCATAAATTGTGAGTAACACAGTTTGAATATGAGTATGAATATGTAAAATGCTGTAATCATTACCTGGTCCTGAACTCTCATCTTGACTCGCTGCTCCTCCGTCCGCCATTTTGAATATTTAACCCGAAATCCCAGCCCTGAGCCTGCCGCTGCTACACACACACGCACACACACACACGCACACACACAATACACCACAAACACACCCACACAATACACCACAATAACACACACGATACACTACAAACACACACACACACACACATTACACACTATATGCACACGCTCACACTTTGCAAAGTAGAGTGTGTGTGTTGTTATCTGTGGCTTATTTACATACTTAAATAATCATCTTTAGCTTTTCTTACACTGTGAATTTGGGTCTGGTTCTTGAAGATCTAGATCTATTGCACAATTACACTGATATCTTTAACACTAATAATATGGCCTTTCCAAATACTTCAAACTGTTAATTGGCCCCTGATACAGATGCCTTGTAATGTTATTTGATTGAATCACTCCTCGGATCTGTAGTGAGGTGAAGTCTAATCTATTTATAAAGACAAAAAAACAAATAAATTTGCCTCTAAAAATGTGTTGCAGTGTGGACAACAATGAGACAATCTCAATCTTTAAAGAAAAAAATAATAATTTTACCTATGGACCAGAACCAGACTTTTAGACAAGAACAACAGAGGAGATAGAGTGTGATATTTGTAATCCCAAAATAATGATAAGATAATTCTTTATTCTTTATTGATCGCCAATAGGGGAAATTTGGGATGCAGTTTTAGTCAAGAACTGACTGGAGTTTTATTTGTGGCTGGAAATCAAAATAGTGCCCATTTTTGCAGGACATTTTGATGAGATTTAATTAAATTTCATAGAAATTTTGAAGCAGCTTTACAACGATTGAATAGTAGGGTGTTGTTATCCTTTGTGTCTCTTCAGCCATGTTTTGCATTGATGCAACCTGATCAAAATCAAATTGTTTTATTATTTTTATTTTTAGTTGTTTAGTTGCACTGTGTCATCTCCTGTATTTATACTGTATCTATTCACGACTGACATCGGCTCATAGATGTCCAGAGATCATGTAATATTTAAACTTTTAATGTCCAGCCTAACGAATAGACAGATGACCACCATGACCAGAGAAAGGAAATTTCACTTCTCTAATATGTAGGACTGTGAAGTGGGGACACATTTCCTTTTATCCTGGCCACTTCCTCCATTTTGCATGTTGATGTGCTCTTATTATACCAAGATAACCCATTAGATTAAATCACCTTCCTTGATTCACTCACCCACTGAACTGATTAATTAACTGGACAAAGATGTACACTTGTAAAGAACCGGACCAGTGGTTTTACATGTTTAAGCCCTTTTATTGCAAATCAGACATATTACATACTAACAGTAATAATACAAATGCATTTTACAGACTGAGATACAAAAAATTGTAAATAGTCCTTGAGTCAACAATGAACCTTCAACCTGTCTTCAGTTGTTTGAGCACACAAATAAAGAGTTTTAAGTCTGCCTTTTAATGATTTGTGTGTATAAATAATAAATGTTTTATGGTGCTGAAAGGATTTGTAATGCGATTACAGCAGTGTCATACTGTGTGATCAATCATTCATTAACTGTTAATACACCAGTTATGGAGGCTTCATATGTGAGGTTATAATTTTTGATAACTACAGTAACCAAATAGAAAATGTAATCAATAATAAAGTATGTTCTTATATCTGATTACATTGTGGTGTGTCATTAAGTGATTAGATTTAGATTTACCTTAATTAACTGCATATCACAGTGAACATCGAGTCTGCATTAATGTTTATAATACAAGACAATGCAAAACATTTTAAAATCAATCTTTGCTTGAGCTGCACCACCTTGCAATGATAGAGTAACACTGACAAAATATAATGTAGACTTGATCTTTTATTTGGTTAATTACACAAATCTATAAGGCTTGTTAAACAACTGGTTAATGAGGCAGCCCCAAAGCACAATAGTTGAATTTGATATTTATGTACACTAATATATTCAATCTGGGTTGATTATTACTTACTGATGTGGCCCTGTACAATATAGAAAAATTAGAAGAAGTTGCCACGTGTCGCCTCCTGTTCTGTGCTTGATGGGATTTTGGAGACAACAAGGTGCACACACAGAAGGCAATGATAAAGGAGTTAATAGGGGCTCAACAGCTAGTGTTTCCTCTGGGGCACCTCAACAGGTGAATCTGACCATGCATAGCTCAAGAAATTCTGCTAATTAATTTTCATGGATAAAAATATGTAAAACAATACAATTGGAAATTAAAATTGATTGCAGAGCTAAAACTTGCAAATATCACTGCTGTGCTTATAATTTGACTATAGCAGCAAATACCTCTTGGACTGGTTAGTAATCAGTAGTGGAAAGTTCATTTATTCAAGTACTGTACTTTTGATGCACTTGTGCTCTGGAGTGTTTTCATTTTATGGATTTATTTTATTTTTACCTGTAGTCTATTACAAGGGAAATATTTAACTGCCTTTATTTAACTATTCACTATTTACTTGTCAAATTAAGATTTTACATAAAAAACTGTTTGAAGCTCATATAGGTAAAAATATCAATATTTCACAAAAAGCAAAAATTGAAGAAATGTTTTTAAAAATAATAAATAGAAACCTATGGAGCAGAATTTACTTTCTTCTTCTTCTCAACCCCTTTCATCATTTTATAACCCCAGTTTTGCTTGTGACCCTCTAGAAGGGGCCCGACCCCTGAGTTGGGAACACTGGGCCAAACCACTTAATAATTCCCCAACAAAACTTCAGTGATACTAAAACATTTATACATCAGTACTGACAATCCAATAATGTCATAAACAATATTAGTGTCATGGTAATATGATTACCTTTACTTTTAATGTATTTGTAAGAATAATATTAGTTAGAAAGTTATTTGTGTTGTGGATAATGGATTTGTCTTTTTTTTAGAATATGATAAGAAAACACCTTTGGCCTTATCTTTTCAGTTGGTTGAGTGGGTAGCACTTCTCTTTTCCCCCATGTAGAGATGTAAGATCTTTGTTCTCTCTCACACAACAAATGGTTATACTGAAGTATTCAGTCTGTTTAACATAAAGCTTATGACAGACTGAATACTTTACCACAGCTGACTTGTTGGCCCACGCAGGATTGCATCATTGTCATCAGAGTCGGGCCTAAATCTGCAACCTCATGCCACCAAAGCCACTGAATGAGTGTCTTGTTACCAAGGCCACATCTCTCCTGATAGACTGTGGTTCTTATGAAATTCATCTTATCTTAAAACCAAACCATTAAACTGAAGTCTGGTTCCAGCGTTCACCTCTTGCCTACACCTGGGGTGAAAGTTTGATTAGCGATAATGTTTTTGTATTGAACACATGCAGTGGAATTGTCAGTGCAATACTGCAGCCTGCAGGTCAAACTGAGTGCAACATCAGATGTGGATATGCAATATACAGAACAACTTTCTAGAGGTCAAAAGTTGTTCAATCAATCAATCAATCAATCTATCTATCTATCTATCTATCTATCTATCTATCTATCTATCTATCTATCTATCTATCTATCTATCTATCTAACTGTCTATCTATCTATCTATCTATCTATCTATCTATCTATCTATCTATCTTGTTTTTGTATATTATATTTTACTCTTCTTCTTCTATAGGCCCCTCTATGTCACATTCGTCTCTGATGGGCAGGCTTAATTTAAGAAAAAACAGATCAATGATTGGTTCTCTAGCGACATGTGACCTATAGCTCTTGACCTATTTCCTGGAAGAGTCAACGCCTCTTTACCTGGCAGTTCATCGTGAAGGTTAGGCGGGCTCTTGCTCTTGGTCTGAAAGCATCAATTTCATTTTTTTTAAAGGCTGGACATTTTTATTCTCTTTCAGCAATGACAATGAAGAGGCAGCTTGGATGGCAAAAGTTATTACTGATACTCACAGGTAAGATTTATGCTTGTATTCTCTTCTATTTTTTTTTTCTATAAACCACAACCACACCTTTATGGCATTATCACAAGTGTTAATCATTAATCTAACTTCTTGCTACTCAACTGGAAGCAGGATTGCATTTCACTCAAAAGAGAGCTGAAGGTGAAACCATTTATTCTTTATATATTTTCTTATCTATCGTATATAAGAAGCACACTGAATTGGAATTAGTACAAACGTATTGAAATTGCTCATCTTAAACCATACTAGTTTTTTTCTGTCCCCTAATTACACATTACATAAATAGATGCCAATAATTTTGCAAATGCACTAAATATAGTTCTTTGTCTATAATTACACACTTCTTTTTATTTCAGTACTTCCCTGCTACAAGAGTTTGGAGGTTTCGACTCCACAGACAGAATATGAGGTTGCAAAGGGAGGTGATATCACCATGACCTGCTCCTTCAGGCCAGCCAGACCAGTGACCAACATGATTGTCCTCACATGGGAAGCTTACCCCGACGCTATAGATGGTACAATGGTGAGAAGTTAAACTAGCTGCTAGCACAACATGTGGTCAGAGCACCTGCTTCATACAGCGTATTGTGGTTAGTTACTAAAGGGGAATTTTACACATGAAGATCAGTTTATATCTACTCTATATACATTTTCATGGGCCATGCTACTCAGCCTGGGAACACAGTTATAATGTCTTCTGTTGCCTCATTTCAACTTGGGCTTTGAAACTGCAAAGCTATAACGGAAAATAAAATTGTGGGTGTGTGAAAGACATGGTTGTTTATCAGACATGGAGGACCTAACAAAATCTGCATTCGTGTTGCATTATGGGTGTAGTGAAGGATCCAGCATTTGTGGAGCTATCTGATGCTTTGATTTTTTCATCTAGTAATCCTTGAATAATTAACATCCCACCAGTAATATAACCAGTTTCTTTTCATATTATTTTGTATCTTCCAATATATCAATGTTTTCAGAAAACCACCCAAGACAAGTAGATGTTTTGATCCAGTAACAGTAACACTGGCTCAAAAAATCCCATTAGTACTGGCTAAAGTCTTATTGTGTCAGTGCTAAACCAGTGACTTTTATTGTCTAACAAGACTAAATTCATATCAAGTCTAGAGCACAGTCACATCATAAAAGGATCTGCTGTAGTTTCTTTGAGGAAGTGTCCTGTGCTTCATACTTGATACTTGGTCAGTTTCAGTTTGCAGCCTACACTTCCTCCTTACCATATATGGTGGTTTTGACCTTTGTTCAGTGGATGATGTATAAATGAATAAGCCAAGATTTCCTCTTGCACGTAACCCACAGAATTTATGTTTTATTGATTCAGCAGGACTACCATTAACATTTGTGTATTATATTATTGTGTAAATTGATAGTTATGATAAATTGTACACAAAATAACTATTCAAAGAGAAAGTGTTGAGGCAACAATGAGTATGGAATCTTAACTTAACTTAACTTAACTTAAGAATGAGTGTAATATTCAGGACTTCGTACACTTATTTAGCAGATAGAAGGTTGCAATTGACGATTTATCAAATTATTAATTAATCTTCAGATTGTTTTCTTAATTAAATATTTAGTCTATAAAAATGTCAAAAAAAAAAGTAAAAAAATGCCCATGAAAACGTCTAAGGTGAAGTCATCAAATTGCTTGTTTTATAATTGTGGAAATGTATAAATGAAACACTAATTTGTGAACTAACTGAAGGAATGGTTAAAATTCTACATATTATTATAAAATGTTAATTCATCCTTCTTTTTCATAATAACAGTGTGGAGCCCCTAAAGTCCCGTATGGTGCTATTATTTTTATCTTTCTTGTGCACACAAAATAATAACTTTTTTGCAAGTTAATTCGTAATAATTTGATAATAAAAAAAAATATACCACCATTTATGAATTTAGGAGCTCCTTACTGTTATTATGAAAATAATAACAGTATATATTTTATATATAAAATATATATATATATATCAAATGACTAAATACATAAAAATCCTCTTAATGTCTAAATAAAACAAACTCTTGAAAGCTGTAAACACAGCTTACCCCCATGGTCTTCAAAGCAAATTCCTCATGCCTTTACTATGCAGATAATAACTTGTTCCTTTAAGACATTATCTGGTCCATATATTGTGTGCACAAGACAATAACCTCTTAGCTCTGTTAAGATAACTGTGTGTCAGCTGTGTTTATTCATAGCAGCCTCTAAATGCTTGGTACAGATCTACTTTAACATGACAAAACAACATTTCAAACAAGTTCAGTCTTCATAATTTCCCCCATTACTGAAAAAAAAAACTTTCGTAAATTCATATGATTATACATTTCAAACTATCTTTTTATTGATTCAATATTGAACATTTTGGGGTTTCCTACTGTGCAGCACACAATACCTTCAATCCTTAAGCCTTCCGTAACATCATGCTGAACTGTGGCATGACATTGATTATCATATCTATATAAAATTTGTTTTTATTTCTCTAGCAACCGGTGGCCACCTTCTTCTTAAATAATCCGATTGACATTGCACCTGCTTATGAGGGCAGAGCCTTTCTGGAGGTTAATGTTGACAATGATGTGAGCACACTCCGCTTGACAAAGGTGACCATAGAGGATAGCCGTCGTTACCTATGCAGTGTCATGATTCCCAATGACGATGAGGGAACAACAGCTGCCACCACGTCCCTTTTGGTCCTGGGTGAGAATTAATTACTCACAAGTCTATTGACACTGCAATAATTCTATTTAAATGTTATCTCCATGAAGACGTAAAATGAATAGTGCATTGTGTTGCAGGTCTCTTTTACGTGAAATTCCTTCTTTTCTTCCAGTGCCTCCGTCTCCACCAGTCTGTAAGATTCAGGGAAAAGCAGAGTACGGGCAAAACATCACCCTCACCTGCTTGTCTGAGGAGGGATCCCCAAAACCTGTGGCTGCATGGAAGAGCTACAGTGTGAATAATATCGCCAGACCATTTCCACCAAAGACAACTGAAAGTATGCATTTCAACCAACCACATGTTGTTTTGAAGCACAAATCTTTGGCAGGCTGCTGGAGAGGTTGTTTTCTATCATATGATTTAATGTAAAAAAAAAAAGGCATAACTTCAGCATTGTTTAGCCTTGTGTCATTATGTTGCAGAGGATGGAGCTCTATCTCTCTTTAACGTTTCAAGAGAAACGTCTGGGTTCTTCATTTGCACATCAACAAATCGAATTGGTTCTGCCAGCTGCAACCTCACCTTGGCTGTGGTGCCTCGTAAGTGTTTTAACATCATCTATCTGCTCAACTATTAACATAATTTACCTGCTCACCTGTTCATGATGAACCCACAGAGAATTACCACTGAGTTCTGCAATTCGCCTCAGATCCTCTGAGCTTTTTAGCCTCTTTTACTTCGTGTTATTCAGGGTACACTACATTCTCATCATCAACCGGCAGACAAAGATACAACTAGCTGACAAACATAGCAGAGCATTTAGGCACCATATATTATTCTCAGAAGTTGTAGAGTCCAAAACAAAGCTAAAAGGAGTGTGAAGATTGGACTTAACACATTTATATGTTGCTCTCTCTCTGCTGGATGTGTTAATGGTTAATGAATCGATTGACAAACCTCTCCTTCAAACAGTATTAGTGTAAAGTAAAAGTGAAAATACCAGCAAAGTACAAATTTCATAGCTATTAACATCCTGGTTTCTTGTCCAAGTACAGTATGTTTTTCTGTAAACTAAGAATCCGAACAGAGATATGTGAAAATAAAACAACTTTCTGATCTTTTACCTTATCATACAGTTCTGTTTAAAATGCAAGACTAACTAATTCTCCCCAGCAGTGTAAGACTTTTATTATGATTTTGTGCATGTAGCCACCAAGTGCATATTTACAGACACATTTTATGGGGTTCTCATTTCAAAACGAGTCAGCTGGACGCAGTGTTTCAACCAACTGTAACCAGTGTCACAGGAATGACTGTTGGTTCAGTTCTTGGGGTGTCTAGAGTAAGTTCATTCCCTAAAATATGGTGTGCTTTTAAAGAGAAGGCTGGTTGGCAGCAGACTGCGTAGGTTTACCTCAGCAGCAGCAGCAGCAGCTAGCTTCAACTGAGAGTTTCCCATTTTTGTTGGTGGTGGTTGGTCCAAAAAATGAAGCTAGAGGTAGTAGGCTTTCAGTTCTCAAGGCCAAAGACAAGAGTTGTTCTGATATCAGAGCACACGTATGTCCCATGCAAGAACAGATTTTGCTGATGAAAACATATGAGTCAATTTGAATGTAAATTGTAGAGGACAAAGCTCAAATTTACATTTTCAAAATGGATAATGAAGCTGTGAACGCTGGCCAAAAAGGGACCTTTATTTTTTCTTTTCTCCACAGCCAGCATGAACATTGGATCCACTGTGGGTATAATTGTAGGAGTCTTTGCAGGGGTTGTGGTTCTGGGGATTGTCATCTACTGTTGCCGGAGAAAGGCCAAAAAGAACAAGAATGTTGAAGGGTATGTATGGTATACTGTGTGTCTTGTATGTGTATGTCACTGTAAAACAACATTCATGTTAGTGTATTGATTGTTAGTATCAAAGTGTTGGTTATAGGTGCTTTAATTAATTATCCAACCATCCAGCCTTACCATTTTGTCTTTCTTTTGTATATTTTGTCTGTTAGTCCCCCTGAAGAAGTGTTTTATGACAGAGATGCACCTGAATCTGGAGAGCCATACAGAGATGAGAAGTCAAAGAGTGAGACAAAGGAGCTCAATCAGCATGAAGAGAAAGACATTGTTCCTCAAAATAATTACAGTGTAGGAACAGCTGCACGTTTTGAAGATGAGCAACGTAGTTATAATAGTGGCAAAGACAGACATGATGGCAAGGGTAGTGATATTGACTCTCGACATTACAAGGATGACCAGCAGGATCACTATCATGGCAGTCGTGATCGTCTTGATGACAAACGTTACCAAAACAGTGGAAGTCGTGATAGGCTTGACGATCAACGTGAACGTTATGGTAGTAGGGATCGCCTTGATGATCAGCGTGGACGTTCTGGTAGTAGGGATCGACTTGATGATCAACGTGGTCGTTCTGGTAGTAGGGATCGACTTGACGATCAACGTGGTCGTTCTGGTAGTAGGGATCGCCTTGATGATCAACGTGACCGTTACAGCAGTAGGGATCGCCTTGACGATCAACGTGACCATTACAGTAGTAGGGATCGCCTTGACGACCAACGTGAACGTTATGGTAGTAGGGATCGCCTTGACGATCATAGCGATCGCTATCGCTCTGACCGCAGTGATCGCCATGGTGGCAGCCGTGATCGCCTTGATTACGCTGACGATCAATACTGAAACTGATTCGAATGACCTTGTGTTACTGAATGTCCTTGTAATGCCCTAAAAAAAAGTTTTTCCTTTCTTTCATGAATTTAAAATATCCTACTGGGTTTATGGATTGGCTTTTTGTCTGTTCAGATCATAAAGAGACAGGATATTCATTTGCACATCCTCACAAATATCATGCTCTCATGTAAAAGATTGCATTCTTCATGGAGAAATGAGGAAATTTGAAATACAGGCTTGTCTCTAATATAATCCTGTCCCACACACAGGCCTGGTCCTCTCTTCCATCAAGGTAAATAAAGGCCAGTATTTGAGAATTTACAGTAGAAAGCTTGTGACCACTGTCTTGCGGGTTCAGTTTCCAAGGTACCATGACTGAGCTAATTGGATTAATTGTATTTCAACTGTAGAAGCTAATCCATTAATTTGAGGTGATTCAAATTATTTAATTTATGTCTCAAATTTTATCCGTGGTGAGAAACGACATTCCTTCAAGACCATATACGCTTTGACCAAACCAAATCATCTTCAGAGTGTTGCTTATACCATAGTCCTCAATCAAAGGAAAGCAGTGCAAAGTCTGTGTTTATATTGTCATCCATTTTTAAAGTTTGTATGTAATCGGTTTAACCCATGGTTAGGTTAGTTTCACTCGTGACAGTAAACCGATTACATACTGTGAAGCATAAATATTGTTGCTATGGTTACCGGAACTTTCCAAGTGTTGCCTGCCCAACAATTTTAAGTTTTAATTTAAAAATCTGTCAGCCAGTCAGGAACAATTCTTTTCTGTGGTTTTAGTGTAAAACTACGGAGCCCCTAAAGGGACACTGACAGAAAAAATGAGATGTGTGCACGAGAGACACTTACACTTTTTTTTTTTTTTCTGTCAGTGTCCCTTTAGGGGCTCGGTATAAAGCAGGCTTAAGCTCTTTCTGTCAAGATAAATGTGTAATAATGCTCTGTGGATATGTTTGGGCCTTTTATCAGTTCTCATCATTCAGAATACATTAATAGGACATTTTTAAATATCTACAAATCAGAAAAATAATGAATATTCCAGAGAAGGTTTCCTGTGCCCAGAGGTTCCACTATGGGTGCACAGGGTCTTTAATTAAACCAGTACCATTAGTTTACACACAGAGAGACATATTGACTTTGCCTTTGAATTTACGTCACTGTTTTTTTATTACTTGCTGATCAACTTTCCTCAAATGAAGTTGAGGTACTGTCAACATTTATAATTATAATTTCGAATGTATTGAATATAAATGATTTAGTACTTGCATGATGAAATCAATTGTACAGTTAAAATCTTTTCAGAAATATTTCAGAAAATGTCTTATTGAAATCCTTTTTAGCCTTGATATTGTCTGGGGTTTTTTTTCATGACAACTGTGCCTAAATCACAATAGATGTATGTTGGTCGTAGCACACCACATAATAAATAACACATTTATGATTCACATATTCAGGCCACCTGTCGACTGCAGTAATTTAGATAATGTTGATGAAGGGGTTTTCTTACGTCAGTCCATCATGTAAAGTGTTTGCATTATCCTTGATTTTAGTCTCATTTTAACCTGCAGTTTGTGATTAAAGGTTTTATTACTTTCAGCTGCACTTGAGCTTGGTTTACTTCTATTTTATAACTTGACATGTGTGTGAAAAACCTCTTTGTATACCTTATTGCTTTTTTTTCTTTTTGTTTTTTTTTGCATGATTTTGGATTTGAAAGTAAAATCAAGTTTATACTGAAGTGATTTTTTTTAAACTTAGTCATCTTGCGTAAAATCTTTGTGTTGCAGTTTTTTGTTCATGCTTTTGAATGATAATGAATGTAAGATGTATTTGCATTTACATGGAGCAAAAATCAAACGGGATTAAATTTTTAAAAAATGGAACTGTTGCTGTTTGTGTGCATTAAAATTCCTCATTGAAGTCTGACCTGGTTTCATCCTGGAGTCCCCCCCATTCTCCCCCCTCCCCTCCTCCCTCCACCTTCACACCGAGCAGACCTCCTCACTCCCCGGTCACTCACTGCTGCTCCACCCGCCGGGACATTCAAACTACAGCCATCCAGAGGACAATCCTACAGAAACAAGTGCACTAACCCGGTGTTTAGGTGAAGGCAGAAGCAGAACTGTCAGCGTTTTCAGAGCCTGGTTCGTTGCGGACTCACCTCTGTGTGAAGTGGTTCAGTCCCGTTAGCTTGAGTCCCGTTAGCATCAGCAGCAGCTAGCGGACAACGAGCAGCAGCAACATGCAGACAAACTGCGCTTTCATGTAAAAACCGGCTCTATGATGAACTTTTACCTGCTGGCTGTGTTACTGGGAGCATCACGTGAGTCTTATTCTCTTCAGTTAAATGTCTTATATTTATTGAAAATGTCTCATCTGTACGCTAACAGCGCAACAGGTTGATCCTGTATGAAGTTAATGCTGAGGTTGTTTTCAGTCTGTTCGCACATAGACTCAACACAGAGCTTCTTTTTTATTTGAGCTATGTTTGTGTGAATTAGACGAGATGCTCATTCCATTGTACTAATGGGTTTTAACAATTAATAACACATTATGGGGTAAAGGGGACAATGTTAATACTCTTATATTTATAGTGTCCAGTATTCCTCAGTATTAGTAGTAAATATACATTTTCTCTACAGATATGATAATATTCATTAGAGGTTCATAGCTTTGCTGTAACAGTCTGTCTGTAATGCAGTTTATTGTATAAAGTCTGAATTGTGCATAAAGCTTTACTTTAAAGGTTCAAATATACTAATGTGGAGCTGCAACAATTGGTTGATTGATCGATTAGTTGGCAGACAGCAAATTAGTCTGCAACTATTTTGATTATTCATTAATTCTTGTAATCATTTTTCAAGCAAAAATTTCCAACATGTCCTGGTCTCAGATTCTCAAACATGAGGATTTGATGCTTTTCTTTGTCATTTTAAATAGAGAACTGATTTTTTTGAGTTTTCGATGTCTGAAATAAGTTATTAAAATGCATCTCTTTTGGTTGTGGGAAGCTATAACCTGATCATTGTCAGTATCTTCTCCGTAGACATTTTATAGAGAATATAATTGGCAGGTGAAACATAAATGATAATAAACATTAATTACAGCTGTATGCTGTAATTCATACCTTTAAAACTGCATTTAGTGAACACAAAGTGCTCATCAGTTCTCAAGAGGACTGAAAATGTACCTGAAAGACCATCTGTGAGCAAAGCCCTCCTGACAAAAAATTCACTTCTCACTAACTTTCTGAGTGCTGCTGAAAAACTGCATAGAAATCCTTTATCAGACACGGAGTCTATATTCAGTCTTATCATTGTTTTTTGTTGGGCTAATGAGTCAATGTGAAGGAATGCACAAAGCAGTAAAAGCAGGAAATGTGACAGCTTTGCAGAGGAAAAGTCTGGTGTGTTCAGGAAACACGCAGCAGAGCTTTGACCTGATACATTTGTGTGACGGAGCACTGTTTGAAAAGCAAGTCGAATCTAAAAAGGAGGCCTTTAGTCTGCGTGCAAGTGGAGGAGGAGACTGTCTGCTACCTCTGTTACCTGTTCATTAACCTACAGTGAGTCACACCTGATGTCACCTCCACGTAAACAATAGTTAACAGACACTTTCAGACGTGTTGATAATTCATCCAACACTCTCTGTGGTTGTTTTATCCGAACGTCCTCTCACCTCAGACTGATGGTATTCATGGCGTAACGGTTTGGTTTAAATCTCTTGCAGTTAATTGGTCTGTTCACACCCAGCTGGACGAGGCCAGACACTCCCATTGGCTGTGAGTCTGTGACCTCCTCCCCCTCTCTGCTCCTCAAGTGGGACAGAGAGGGGGGGGTTCGGCACAGCCCTAACAATGGACTGGTCCATGAAAAAAGAAACAAAGGGAAGACCAGAGCTTTTTCATGGGAGGAATTTAGGAGCTCGGTTAGCTCCCCCCTCTTTTTCTCTTATCCTGTAAAAATAATTTTGCTTAATTGCCACCATTACTGTACAGAGAAATGTGCAGATGAAGTTTAGTTTCTTATCAGGAGAAGAAGAAACCTGATGATGCTCATCTGACTCAGTATGACATTAACATTACTCATTAACACACTAGTTTGAAACCTGAGTGGAAACAACTAGTCGATTCATCAAGAGGAATAACAGTTTTGGTAATCCATCATTAGTTTAAGTAATTTCCAAGTGAAAAATTACCAACCATCATCTGGTTCAAACTTTTCAAACGTGAGGATTTGCTCCTTTTGTACATATATATATAATAACTCCCAGCTGCAGTCATAATGGTGGACTTGAATATACTTAACTGTCCATTTTAGATAAATGCTATAAACGCTCCTAAGGAGAGGCAGGCTGGTGGACTTGCTTTTGTTTTGATTTCCTGTCTTCTGGGAAATGTTTAGAGTGAGTTCCTGCCCCACCTAGACCTAATATGACCAGCAGAAATCACCCACGAGCGTCTGAGCTCTCCATTCCCTCCCTCTGTGATGATAACCCCCTGCTTCTCCGCAGGCCTCCTCAGCTCCCCCTCACACACACTGGAATTTAACCTTCCTGACCCCAGCACTGAGCAACAGAGGAGCCCCCTCCACACACCTAATCTCTGTTCCTGTCTTTGCCTTTGTTTTGATATAATGCAGAATATCTCCCAGGTGAAAGCATCTGCACTCGTGAATCATGCAGACAGACAAAGAAGAAGCACAGCTGTTCTGTGACCAAGATGTCATCTGCATCCTTTTCCTGTCTTTAAACTGTTTTTGTCCACACTCAGACTAATGTAGTTTCATGCAACTGTCGTGCCATAGTCTCACTTATATTGTGGAGATGTGCTGTTGCTCTTAGGGTTATTTGATGGTAATTTGAATATCTTTAGGTTATAGATAAACAAACCAAACATTTGTCATTATTTGCTTTAGGAAATATGACTGAGCATTGTTCTTTATTTTCTGACTGAGCCTTACTGGAAACTGCTATTAATGTATGATAGCACGACAAAACACAATGTCCAAAATGATCATACTGAACTGACACCTCTCTGAAACAGTTTTGAGAAAAACTGACTTATAACCATTAAGGTAGGTATATTGCAGGACCAGTGCACTTGACTATATTAGTTTAGATACATGTACCTTATAGACTAGTCAGACTTGGATGACGAGTCTCTTATTCATTCACATAATTTATCAAGCACAAATGCCAAACATTTTCTGGTTCCAGCTTCTCAAATGTGAGGATTTTGCTGCTTTTCTCAGTTTCATATTGTTGTAAACTGAACACCTTTGTACTTGGATTATTGATTGGATGAAAATCAAATTGTAACATCTATTTTCTATTTTTCTCAAATTTCTGACATTTTACTCCAGACAATTGACGAATCAAAACTAATTAAACATTTCCAACATATAAATCCAAAGTTAAAAAAATATTTAGCTGTAGCCCTAATGTTAGTGTTTTTCTCCTCTAATCGTCAGAGTAGGGGAGATACTTCTGCTATGCTGCACACATTTTTTGTGAGAGTATCATTTGCATGACTATCTGAGTAGTCACATCACTCAGAGTCAAACAAAAAGTGTATATGCTTGTGTCCATTTTTTCATGTTTCCCATTCTCTTTCTCTGCTTGTTTCCTCTGTTCCAGTGTGTGTTTGTGATGGCGTGCATGTCACAGTGCGGGAGAAGCAGCGGTTTGCGATGCTCTTTCAGTCTGTGGTCCTCCCCTGTCAGTACCAGACGGCCTCCACTCAGACCCCGGTGGTGCAGTGGTGGTACAAGTCCTACTGTCGAGACCGCACGCGAGAGTCCTTCACCCTGCCTGAGACTCTGGGCGTCCAGGCCTCGGACCTGGGCGGCACGTCCCACCTGGAGTGCTCCGACAACAGCCGCACGGTCAGGGTGGTGGCCTCGGCACAGGGGCAGTCCATGACGCTGGCAGAACATTACAAAGGCAGAGACATCGCCATCGTCAACAGTAAAGTCATCTTCTTCTTTTTTCATCCTCTATGAAAATGTTTTATTGAGGAGTAAGAGTTTCTGCAGCCATTTGACCACCGGACTCAGGAGTCAGAGCTGACTGTGCTCTGCGTTTCCTGTTCTCCAAATAAACCTCTTTTGTCTTTGTCTCACAATAGAGTCGACACCGCACACACACAAGATCCCAACCCCCTGCTCTCACTCCTATTCATACATGACTCCTAGTTAAACCTCGAGCCTTATCAAGACAAAACACCCGTCTTCTATCCAAATGTGTCAGGAGCACATCCAACAGTGCCCTCCTGTTGTCTTTATGACACAGTAAAAAAGTAAACAGTCACCGACATGATAAATTAATCTATGGCGTGAATTACTTAAACCTGTCTTTCATAGTATTTATCTTGTTTTCACATGTAAATGCTCTGTACTTATTTATATCTTGGCTTCACAAAAACTATGCAAATGATAAAAACCAACAGTTACAGCTTAAATATATGTCAAATGTTATGAAGTGTCAAGTTACAGATGCATTTATTTGCTCTATATATCAAACCTTGATGCTTCAAGCGTCCAAGTCACAGAGTATTGATGTTTGTAAAGTACTGAAAGCTACCATCAAATGTCAGATTTTACTTTAATCTAATGATTCATGTTTCCAATTTTTGAGAATTTTATTTAGGCAAACTTCTTCAACAAGTAATTATGTATGAAATGAAAAAAGTTCTATGTAGAAAAACATGTTAATGCACCGAAAAACTTTAGGAACCAAGTCAGTTTGTCAATCGGTGGTGATTAACCACTGACCTGCTCTCACTGATCTGCCATCATCTCACCTCCTGCCTATTACAGCACATATAACCTTGTTTGATGTCTCTGTGCAGGGGCAGACCTGCGTATCGGCGAGCTGCAGTGGGGCGACAGTGGAGTGTACTTCTGTAAAGTGGTCATTGCTGACGATCTGGAGGGGAAGAATGAGGCCCAGCTGGAGTTACTGGTGCTCGGTATGCCTACATTTTATTAAAATGAATGACTTGAGACTCAAACATTGCGCCTGGCTTGTTTGTTTGTTTGGTTTTTCATATTAGGCTCAGTGAAGTTTCTTTCTATATATTAGTGAAGGTTTTAGAAACAGTGTCTTTGTGGCTCTGCATTCCACAGTGTCTTTACAACCGCCTCCATGGAGACTGACAAATGGTGTTTGCCTCTTTACACGATTTAGCCAACCGCTCACTTTCAGGGCTGACGTGAACTTGGCTGGACTGGACTTGACATCTTAAGTCGGTTAGACATTATGTCAAAAACTGTATGGGATCATATGTTCAGCTGTACCGCTGTTTGTGTATTTGCTCACTGCAGGGTATTTGTTGCTGATTAATGATTACACAAGGCTCCTCAATGCTACACTCAACAGTTAAAAAATTCAGTGCCAAAGGTCAGAGATTCACCATCCTCTGCCACTGAAATTTGAAGTAGCATGTTCGTTCAGTGAGACAAATTGTGGAGACTGCTGTTGCCAAAGACTCGCCTTAAGCCGATACCATGGGAACATGCTTTGTTCAGAGGACGCTGGAGCATGTTAAGGGCTGCTGCTGGTGTAGACGTGAAGAGCGGGACATAGAAAGGAGCCTAAACTCGTCATCTGAAAACTACCCAAAATGATTTTCTTTCTTTCTTTAAGTTTAACTAACCCGATGTGCTCGTAGTCATTCATACAGCCTTCCTCCACTGAGCACTAATCTGATTATAATCAGCTCACAGGAGAGAAGGGAGGGGGGATTAAATGAGTGAGAATAACAAGACTACACAGGGTTTTGGTACGAGATTTTTTTTTTTTTTTGCTATGAAGAAGTTGGAATTAGAAAGTGCACAAAATCACTGCAATGCCAGGTTGACATTTCCTAAAATTTTGAGACGTTTGCACTACAGATTTTATGTACTATCAAGAAAAGATATAGTTTGACATTTTTGGTAACTTCTTGCCAAGAATTAGATAACAAAATTAATGCTGTTTTCATACCTAATAGTCCGTACACAGCGTCCTGCACAAACACAAATGAATGATTTTCAACTTTAAATGAGATGTATTGTATCAGCCAGCTTCTTCTAGTCTTTATTCTAAGATAACCAGCTGCTGGCTCCAGCTCCATATTTGCAGGACAGACATGACAGTCGTGTCAATCCTCTCAGCTAACTCTCAGCAAGAAAGCCAATAAGCTATTCTGCAAAATGTTGACATATTCCTAAACACCGAGTTGTGATGTTTCTTCTTTCGTCGTCTCCCTAATCTCCAGTTTAATTTTTCTGTTGGACTAATTCCTCTTGCCACTCACTCCCTTTGCTCTCCCTTTTGTCTTGCAAAATCTTCTCATGAACTCCTCCGCTGCTCTCTCCTGCATCTTTCACTGCCTCCCTCGCTCCCAGCGCTGCATAGCTCCTCAGCTCTCTCAGGTTACTTGGTGTTACTGAGCTTCATGGTATGTAGATGAGTGTGCCAGGCCAGGGAGGAACTGACATTTCTTTTTTTTTATCAGGTGGGAAGGGTAGACTGTTTTCTTCTTCCCTCCATAGAAACAGTCTACTCAGCACACCGTGCGGCCGAACTGCCAGAGAGTGCTCAGACAGTCAGACAGTGACTGGTCTTTACTGTAATTATAGTCCTTTGACATCTCACAATAAGCACACAGTGACAACATGAATACCTGCAGCTGTGTCTCAGTCTCAGCACACCTGTTGACATCCAGTTTTTAAGCCTGTTTGTCCTGTATATTAAGTAGAGCTGCAATGATTATCCGATCAAAAGAAAATTATTCCGCAGCTATTTTGAATCATTACATTCTTAAATGTAAGGATTTGCTGCTTTTCTTTGTCATTCATGATAGTGAATGAAGGTTTTACTTGGGCAAAAGAAGCTATTTGAAGGTGTCATTTTGGGCTCTGGGAAATTATGACAAACATTTTTCCTGAATTTTTGATATTTTATGGACTAAACGTTTAATCGTGAAAATTATTGGCACATTAATCGATAATGAAAGCAGTCCTTAGTGGCAGGCCTAATATGAAGCACAAAGAGGCACTGTTTCACAACCATTAAACTTGTGTGACCTTTTTTTGATGAGCTCCCGCAGTAAAATGTTGTCCCACAATCATTATGTGCCCCAGTTTCCAAATCGTTCCCTTTGTCCTGACACGCTGCTTCTCTTGGCATGTCTCAGTATGTGTGTGTTAGTGTGTCTGTATGCATGGAGCATGTGTGTGCAACAGCATCGTGTGCATTTTAATGCCACCAAAGAGGCGCATGTGTGGTGTGCACCTCATTTCAGAAATATAGTCCTGCTGGCCTCCTGCTAAAATTAGATTTAAAGTGTGTTTTGAACTCTGAACTTTGAACCCTTACATGATTTATGTTCATGTTCATGGGTTGGCATGTTTGAAAACCCTTCTAAGGAACTCTATGACACATATATTAGTTGCATGATATATTTGTGAGAATCATGTTTGCAGCCATGCATGCAGGTCTGTGAGACTGTACATAGGCACAGCTATGTTTTGAGCTAAATGCTAATATCAGCATGCTTGCAATGACAATGTTAACATGATCTTTAATGGGTAACCATGTTCACCATTTTAATTTAGTGTGTTAACATGCTATGTTGACAGTATCATTTGCTAATTAGTTTTGCAGGTATTTGGTCATAAATCAGACTTTGGGAAAAAATAGAATCTTTAACTGAAGGTGGTGCTAGATAAAAAATTAAGAGGTCATCAAAGTCATCACAATTCATGCTGAGGGGGACATGAATATTTGTGCCCAATTTCATGGTGTACCCTTCAATAATTTAAAACCAAATTGACCAAACTTGCTGGAGGAAAAGTCGGAATCACCAAAGTCATTAGGGTCCATCCTCTGGGGAGCATGAATGTCTGTACAAGCTTTAATGGTAATCCATCTAATAATTGTTGCATCCAGCATTGCTATCCCCAGAGCACCACCACTAGCATGGCAAACCAATTTTATGCAGGCAGGTACATTTATTTCTGCATTATGTTTGGAACAATAATGCTTTGTTACTGTTTGTTTGCTGATTTTGATGCATGACCATTAATCATCCACTCTGCTACCAAATTTTCTAATTGGCCTGACCTTTTGACCCTTGCTTCCTGCTTCCTCTGCTGGCCTTCACCTGTGCTCTCCCTCTCTCTGCAGGCAGGACAGGTCAGCGGGAAGATCTCCTACCTGAGTTTGATGTGGAGATTATGCCAGGTACGGCACCTCACCTGCATCTTTGTCTCACTGCTTGCCGTCTTCTAGCTTCTCTAACGCCTCCTAATGTTTGATTCTCACTGACCAATCAAAACTCTTTATGACTAACAAATGTATATTCGCGAGCTTGTGTTAACACTGAACTTTCATCTGATGTTTGTTACAGTTAAAATGAGGACAATGTACAGAGAGCTTCTAACCCAACCTGAAATTACACACAGTCAGTTATTGAAGCAAAAGGGAGCCACAGACTCCTAGTTCTCATCCTTTACCTCTGCTCACGATTGTAATTCCACATGGGATATGTGTTGACTTAACAAGTGGTTTTGAGTGGATTTGCTTCTTGGCACACCCTGAGGAAGTGAGTTATCATGGTCTGAATGCTTTGGAGATGTGATGATGGATAAGAGTCAGTCAGAGTTTGCCTGAAGTTTCCTTTTTTAGGCCTCTGGGGTCTCTGCATACATCATTAAACAGGAGATCACCAGCACCAGCTTTTAAAAGGAAAATTCTGGTTTATTACAAGTTGGGTCTGATATTTATAGTTTTTACCAATTATAACATTGTAATCACTGAAGTAATTGCTGAGATCTGGAAATACAGCGGAGCAAGAAACACAAGTGGTCAGATGATCAGTTTAGACTGATTCTCCAAAACCACCCAAAATCTCTATGTATGGCAAGTCAAAGTAGAAGCAGCAAATCGGTCTGTAAAATGTAATGGATGTTTTCGGCAATATGTTGGGTGCTATTTTTTCTATTTGCCTTCATTTTCTTTTCTGAATGAAGTTCAGTTTGTTTAAGACTTCTCTGATTGTCTGATTGCTTGTGCTAATTGCCTCATTGGATTTTCAGTCGAACTTTTTATGGATGTCACTGCGTTGTAAGACCTCAGTAATTAACCTTGTGAATACAATATTTAAATATCACTGGGGATGATGGAAAATCTATGACAATACAACCTTAGTTGTAAAAACCCGGAATTATCCTTTAAGTGTAGTGTTCATGACTGTGGAGGTTCTCTAGCAGTAAGTGTTGTATTTGTAAGTCTGTACTTTAACTTTTATTTCACTTTCAGAGTACTTTTGCTATATATCTGTAATTGTACATGTGTGTCACTTTTTCCATATACATTAATGCGCATTTGACTATATGTATGTAGACATGTATGTATACTATAGAAACATAGCTGTGCAGAACCATAAGATGTGATCATATTACGTGTATCTAATGCATATCTGTATATATGCATATCTAGCTACACAGCCAAGAGCGTCCTGGAGAAATGCCCGAATATAAGTTGTTTTGCATATCAATCTATCAAGTGCTTTAGTTGTTTTACACAAGCAATAACTGATGTCCATGGGATATTTTTTGGAAGACCCTTGGAATGTCTGTCAAAGGTTTTCCAATTGTAGTAAAGATGTCACATCTTGATTTGAATTATACTGTGCTGAACACAAATGGAGAGGGAGAGGGAATAATATCTGTGTGTGTCTGTATTTCAGAGTGGGCATTTGTGGGATCTGTAGTTCTGGGCAGTGTCTTGTTCCTGTTACTGTTGGGGATCTGCTGGTGCCAGTGTTGTCCTCACTCCTGCTGCTGTTACGTCCGCTGCTGCTGCTGTCCCGACACCTGCTGCTGTCCGCGACACTGTCAGTAACTACAAACACAAGCTCCTTCAAGACAGCAATGTTTATTTACCATTACTTCCATGTGTATTCTCAGTAGCAACTTGACAGAAGTTTTTTGTTCTGTTGTTCCCCTGCTCAGTGTATGAGGCAGGGAAGATGGCAAAGAGTGGACCGCCTGCTCAGGTTCCTGTGTATCCCTATTACATTCCTGGTGTACCCTCTGTGGTCCCTCTTGCCCCTTCATCCCATGTGGACCCAAAGATCTCTTCTATCCCCTCAGTGGAGAACAACCTGGCTGGAGGTGAGTGTCAGCAAGACAGTTAATAAGGTGCAGTGATCCTAGAAAGCTTTCTATAAGCCTGTCTGACTTGAATAACCCTCACTTCATCTATCATCCCTCAACCTTCAGTCTGTGTCTAACCAACAGAGAAGGACAGAACTGTCTGCTGGCCATGTGCATGTTTACATTTCAATCTTAACATATTTAACCTTTGCATAGTAAGAGCATGCATTGGACACTTATGAATATATGTGTGTGTCCTTGCATGGTTACATCCCTGTTTGTGTACGTACTGTACGTTTGTGTGTGTCCACGTCCACAGTGCGCAGTGGGTATCGACTGAAATCCAGTCCAGACCAGGACTCAATGAAAGTTCTGTACTACATAGAGAAGGAGCTGGCTCAGCTTCCCTCTGCCAAGATGGCTGCATTCAAACGTAAGCCTGCACAGATTAGGCGAGTTTCTGTCATCTGTGTGGCTGTGTGACACTGTTTATGTGTTTGTGTCATTTATGTGCATGGTTTGTGTAAATTAACTAGTGAACTAGTGCTAGTTTCCATCTAATCCTTACATTCATTTAATAACATCTAACTACCCTGCTGAGATGAGAAAGTGTGCAGCCTATGTGATACACTAAGAGGCATGTAGATACACAAACACACATCAGCTGAATTTATTTTATATGAATGATTTATTATGTAATAAATTCTCTTTCACACACTGTTTCATTTCATATCGAGATTTCATATTTTTTCTGCAAAATCAATGGAGAAATCCTGTGTTTTTCTAATCAGGCATATCATAACTTATAGTATTAAAGGACTTGCCTCCACAATTTTGACTGATTGATAAACTCTCAAAGCACCCTCGAGATGGGTGATGTTGTGTTGTGTATCAGGACATGTGTTATCATTGTTATTATAGTGATTATGCAATGGTCCCCTATAAAACATGTCACCCAGTGAAACTGAGTGGCTCATTAATTTTAGTTGGTTAGTTTTTAATAGTTTGTGAACATCAGTGGAGGTTTCAGGGGTACCAGGCTTTGGAAACACATACCATGTGTTATAGTGATGTTATTAAAATCAATTTGTTGTTTTTCATTCTTGAATTTGATTTGATGACAAAACATTTATACAGGATATCTACAGACTTCTCCTTGAAATCATTTTTGACAGTAGCTTGAGGTGACACTTGAGACATGTCCCTCAGTAACCTACAGACAACTATAATCAGTGCTCATGATTATATAGTTGTAGTCACCTCAGTCATAGTAGGTGATCCACAGTTTGTACCCTGCTCTTATCTCAAACACCTACACATAGTCCTTCTAGCAGACCACATCTTCCTCTGAAATGATTGTATGATTTCACAGCTGTACTTGTGTACTCCAGGGGATGGTTACAAAAAATGTTTTACAAATTAATTTTAAGTTGAAAATAGCAAATGTGGCTATGCTGGTGTGTCTGTCCAAACAGCCAGTAGCCTGTCAGAGCTGAGCTCTCTTCATGATGGAGGGACTACAGACTTCAGACACACCTATCAGACGGTCCAGATGAAGGCGCTCCCGCCAATCACAGACCTCGACGATCAGTCACTGCTGAGAGCAGCACCAGCTACACAGAGTCGAAGGCCCAGACGGGACAGAGGCAACCACTCAGACGACGAGCTTGACAGAAGGTATAATGACAGTTCTATGTGGTGCATATATGTGTTTATGTGCTAAAATGAAGGTTTTCATGTTTTTCTTTAATGTGACTTGTTGGACCAGTTCAGACAAGAGAGTTAACATTTCTAATGACTTTATTGGTTGTTGATGTTTTGGCATCATGACATCACCACGAGGGATGTGCTGTTTTCTTGGAACTTAGAGTGCTTTCAGTGCTGTATATCCAGAACGCTACACCTTATCTACTAACTCCTGCAACTGCATCACTCCCATCTTTCAACATTTCCAGTGGCTCCCTGCCCCAGAATAAATTCAATTCAGATTCTTTTTCTTGACTCATAAAGTTCTCCGTAACCTGGTCTCCTTCTACCTCTTATCTCCTCTACACTCCCCCCCTTTGCTCCCTCCACACCAACCTGCTGTCTCAATTATCCAGGACCAAGCACTAGACCTGGGGGGACAGGACCTTCTCCACCTTTGTCTTCTAGAAGTTCCCAAAAATCCATCTTCTTAGTGTTTGATTTTGTCCCTCATTATTCTGCACTTGTATTGTGTTTTAGTTTTGAAGTATTTTTTTACTGCCTTAATTTGTCATTTTAACTGACTGTCTTGAAAAGTGCTCTTTAAGTGAAATGATTTATTGTTTTCATAACTTAACTCATGTCACTGTGTGTTCTCCCTTGCTGCAGGTGGAACTGCCGCTCAGAACACCTGCAGAGAAAGACGCTGAGCAGAAGAGGGCGCACCGGCTCCCTGGACGAGCTGGAGGATTTCGCCCGGTCTTACGGGTCCCGAGGTCGCCGGGCTGAGCCTCCGGGCCGGGTCTATGAGCGGGATTACAGCCCTCCCAGGCGTTTCTACAGAGATGAGGATGATGGATGGGGCCGCCGCAGCCCCTCACCTTTACCACAGAAGAGAAGGGACACGTGGGACAGTGATCGCCCCTCTCGACCGCCCCAGAGCCAAGGATACGACGACGCCTTCCTCAGCAGTGTGCTGGAGAGCAAGGCGAGGGGGCGGGGAGGGGACAGAGGTGCTGCTAGACTGGACGAGGACAGTGACACTCCCTCTAAAGGCAGCTCCAGAGGAAAGGGCAGCAGTAGTTACTACAGCCGCTCGCCGAGCCACCGTCCAGAAGAGGACGACCCTTTGCCTCCGTACTCTGAGTGGGAGGCGGAGCGGTACCGCAGGGTTGACACGACTGCAGACCGGTATCGCACTGCAGAACCTCCCAGATCAGAGCGATTCAAGACCACTGAACCAGCCATGAGGCCTTTTTGCTACACCCGCCCCCACCAGGGGACGTCCCACACACTACAGGGGGGCAGAGAAGACAGAGATAGGAACCGAAACCTGGTGAGTTACTTGTAGCAGGAACAAGGACTTCCCTTCTCCTCAGCTCTTCAGGAAAGAGCCTCTAAATCCTGTAAATAGTTACAGGATAAGTCTTAAGTTCTTTATTTTCTAATTGTCATGAAATCCCATGAAAAATCCAAACCTGATAATGAATTACGTATTTTCTACATAGCCTAATGTAGCTTATTGCTCTGTCCTATAAAACTCATTATTGTCCATAAACTATTAAAAACACACACTGAGTCACATTGTTGCATCTCTACACAATTTCCATATTTCTAATTGTTCTCCTCACCCCATCAGTGCAGGGGAGATAAAGTTAAATAGGTGTCTCAGATGAAAAGCGGTGATGACATACTGATTACTTCGCATACTGATGATTAGCTGTCAACTGATGTGTATTAATCCATGGCTGAATATAGTCCCCAGTAAATGCATTATTTACTCCAGTTTGAGTCATATTAGCTAAAACCTATTTTGTCCAGCTGTTTTAGAGATTGATAAGCATTTTTTTTAAATGAAACTTTCAGATGGTTTTAATACCCTGACTATGTAATTGCAAGCTCCACAGTTCAAGTCGACCTGTACTGAATGTCACCTCTTCTTTACCCATCAGATTCGTATCAGAGTATCAATTCAGGCAAATGCCCTTTAAAAACTAAAAACCTAATATTGTGCATCTAAAGATGTGTGTCTTCAGTAGAACCAATTAGGACCATGGAAGTAAGAAAGTACTGAGAATCGTTATCGGCTTCATCTTTTCATGGGATTTATTGACAATAAGAATAAAATAGAATAATAATTTGAAAGTGTTATTTGTCTCTCATGCAATGTACATACAAGATTTATGGTCTTAACACTGAATCATCATTAAGCTCTGAGATTTTATCTAACTGGCTGTAAAATTTTTTGCATACATTTCCAAAACGAGTAAAAGCAAGTACAAATTACATTTATGCTTTAACTCATATGTACTGTATAACCTCGCCATGCTTGCAACCATCACAGTGTTACCAGCGCTTACTCACTGGCTTACTGAATGCGATTGGACTGAGTATCACAGCCATTGCTACGTCTTCAGCTGCATGATTTCTGTGAATTGCAATAAGGCTTGAAGGCTGGACTAACCTGGCATGAGCATGAACATCTCTAACATGTAGCTCTTGGTGTATTTCTTTAACAGAGCACTGAACTGAGCAGGGACTCTCTCATAGTGTGACGAGGTTTGACAGCCTCGACCTGCTCAGCACTGCCAATCTGTTCATTTAAACCGTCCTGTTGCTACGCAGGAGAGGCTAACTGTTCCGCCGTCAGCCACGTGAAGTCTGGCTCATCTCACTGAAATAACAGCACGGACAAAACTCAGCAGTAATGGATGGAAAATGCTGAGAAATGAATGTGCACAGAGCAGCATGTGCATGAATTGTATCTGTGTCTATACTGTATGCATGTGTAGTCTACAGATGTTATGAATGGGGTGTGTGCAGCCGTTTTTATTTGTTGAGTTTGATGAGTTGAGTGACTGGATTTACTTAAACCGGTGCCAATATGTCTTTTTTTTATCTGCCAATTTCAGAATTGTTCTTTTTTTGTAGTACTAACCAGGATGCCACAGTCTTATATTTACCTATAGGCTTCATACTTTTCACTCAATACACTGCAACTCAGGTTCACTTTTGTGTGTTGTTGATATTGTACTGTATGTAAGTACTGTACCTTGAATTTGTCTTATTGCACTGCTTGAATACTTTTAAATAAAGAAAACGCTTAAGAAGTCTTCACTGTCCTACATGAAAGTAATTTTATGGTCTTGGCCAAGGAGGAAGACAGACACAGTTAGGACTAATGATTGTTTTCCTCATCAGTTATTAATAGTTTTTTCTCAATCTTGGTCAATTAAATGTTGGAGAATAGTGAGAAATGCCCAAAAATGTTTCATAAAACCCAAGGTAACTTCTTTAAATGTCTGACCAACAAGTATTTGATTCAATATTAAATAAGAAATGAGAAGCTGAAAACAGAATGTTTGAAATTTCTGCTTAAAAGATAATATGCCGTCATTGTCGATTCATTTTCTGATGATTGACTAAGCAGCTCTACATGCAGCATAAAGTAATGCAGTAATAATATGGATCTTTTGAGGAGATGAGGAGTAAACTATTTTCATGTGTGATGAGAAAGTTATGTACTGCACACCAGCACAGTGAAAGTGCACCATCTGCTCAGACTTGCTCAGCTATATTTGTCATGTTGCTGAGCAGAATTCTGTGCCTTAACACTTTTTTTAACCAAATAAGATCAAGTATTAATTCAGAACATGTCAGAGTAAATTTCCAGCTCAGTAGTCCTAGCTATAAAATAGTGTTGCATGTCAGAACAAGACCAAAAATACAAATGAACACCTTCACACAAACTGAAGAGATGCCCCCCAAAAAATATTTTAGACTTTACATCGTTACCAGATAATCTTCAGCATGTGACAGACAAGACTCATACATGTTTCCCAGGTTGAGTTCTGGTCTTTGAGGCTGCATTTATTTGCATTTCACAAATTTTGAGATTGATTTTTAAAATGTTTGACTTGTTATTGTGTGATAAAGTGTGCCTACGTTGGATAAAGCCTGTTATCAAGTGTACACGACTGTATAAACATCAGCGATACACTTCATCTACATAACGACACAGAATCAACTCACTTTATCTTGTACAGCATATGTGCAGCTTTAAAATGTTTATATGAAGTATTTTACAGTGTAAATTAGCTAAACGGCACGTCATAGCCTCAATGCATTTTTGGTGGTTTTGTGTCCCTTTATCATCATTTTGCTTCTCTTTGTCATGAAATTCTTTGTAGTTGTTTTGTGTCTGTTTGTTGCCATCTTGTGTCTCTTGCTGAGTGTTTTGTAACTCTTTGTGGTGACTAGTTTTTTTGCAGTCATTTTTAGCCATTTTTGGTCTATTTGTGGATTTTTTGTGTCTCTTTGTTGTGACTTTCTGTCTCTTTGCAGTTGTTTTGTGCCTTTGATTGACTTTCCATTCACTCCACACAGAAACCCTGGGCACCCTCTGGCCCAGCCTCTGCAAGATACCACAGTTTATTTGGAGCAAAATGCATGTTGATAGAAACCAAACAGAAGAATATTTTGTAATGTTTCATAACACAGCCCACAAATTGCAGTGTAAATATTTTGCACACAGTGGATATAAAGACACAGAAAATGAAAGGTATTGTATGTCCTCGCCAGAAACTGACGAGGAAGGAATTTAAAAGCTGTGTCTCGGTTCAGAGTGGAGCCTGACACAGATGTGATATCAAAGCTTTTCATCCATGCAGCATTTTTCACAGGGTTTCAAGCACACTTCAGAGAGCTGAGAGCAGCACTCGAGTTGAGCTCGGGCGGGATTGTTTTGTGTCAACAGTAAAGCTCGCTGGGGTCCATGTCCTGGATAAGAGATGTAAACATCCCCTTACAAAGAGCTGCAGCACTCGGCCAATATGACTCATCCTGAGAGTGAACTTTACACTCGGGCTGTTTGCCACAAACGAATAAATGAAAACCGCTGTGTCGGATGAGCTGACCTGCTTCTGCTCCATTCATTTTATTCAGATTAAGCTTCACTCCTTTTAATTTAACTGTTTCTGTTCACACTGCTGAGGGCAGCAGAGCCTTAAGACTGACGGACTGGAGTCTTAACATTTCCATAAAGGATGTGTTCATCTGCCATGTAGACAGTTTGAATAGAGTCGTCAGAGGCCTTGAACTCACCAAACCACAGCAGAACACAACGGAATATTTACTAACCAATAAATTGATTTTTGTAAATAAAGCTGTCTCTTTTACCTATGTCACGAATGGCAATGCCTTCGTTGGAGACCGGAGAGAAATTAAATGTTAAACTATTAAATGATCTCAAGTTACTAATTTACATTTGTATCTCACCAACACTTGGTTTGGATAGTTTGATCTTGTTACAGCGATCAATACACAGTGAAATGTACTAGTTTTATAATGACCTTGACTGAGATACGTGGAAACACTTAGGCTGACTTATAGGCTGATTCAATGTATTGAATTTTGACAAAGCTTTAGCAAATGAATGAATTAATAAAAGGTTTTCCTCACCTGAATTATTTTCTTGACAGCTTGGAGAACTATTTGAAACAGTAGCTCTTCATGGAACATAATGTTCAGGTGATGTAAGTGATAAAAGTTTGTTATTGTTCTGTTGTTGTAGACGCATGCACAGTCCTTGTTATAACTGTGATCAGGACCTTTGGACCCCGCAAGACACTGTGTTATCATTGACACAATGCCAATATAATCTGGCATTGAAATCAAAAACATGAAGCAAAAAAATGTGTGTTGATATATAAGAAGTTCCACTGGAAAAAATAAAGTACAGCTGTTTAAAAAAAGAAAAAAAACTAAATGAATGTGACAGTTTTATCAGGTACTTATGACTTTTTGAAATATTTGTACATTCTGAAATGTTTTTTAATGACAATCCACACTTTTTTTTCTTAACATCAGTTTTATTCAGTGTCATTTTGTCTGTAACTGCTCTGGCAAATAAGTGTTTTCTCTAGAGAAGAAGGGGAAGATTAATTTCTTTTCACTTCAAATCAAAGTGTAGAGTATATTGAGAAAATTAGTAATCTGAGAAAATGACAAGCATAAATTGATCATTGATAATTGACAGCTTGCTCCTCGTGCTCTTCTTCTCTTCCTCCGACGTTGCACCTGTCGTAGAGGGCGGAGCCAGTGATGTCACCTGTAGCTGGAGGGGGGAGGGGTCAGTGATGTCACCTGTGGTTGGAGGTGGGGGGTGGTGGTGAAGATCCTCCTCCCACACAGATTCTCAGAGGGAAACTTGTTGCTCAGTTCTCGGCTGTGGATCCTCGTCTCTGGCCTCAGAAGATAAACACAACCAGACAAACATGGCGTCTAAAAGTTGAACTACTATGCAGGTCAGCGGCTGCGTTTCCTCTCCCTCCACATATTCCGGATTTTTGGTGGATCTTGAGTCGCCTGCAGGATAAAGACTGAAGCTTCCGGGAGGATAAACAAGATGGGAAATGTGATCCTGCTGGCGCTCCTGCTGCTTCACCTGCCGACAGGTGAGGTTCACAGGCCTCCGAGCAAATACACCGTCCGACTGAAGCTTACACACAAAGATCATGTGTTTTATTCTGATTATAAACTGGATTTTAGAGTGAAGAAACTTAAGCAAACATCGAAACTAACCGCAACGTGAACAGGTTAATTATCGACAGGTGTAGTCTGGACAAGGCCGACTCAGGTCACGTGACTGCAGCGACAGTCCAACAGGAGTTTTTTCCCAAGGTTTTCTCCAAAACGTCCAAACTGCTCACACACGATTTACACAGGACAACATTTAATAAATCAATATTCGATTTTATTTCTTAATTAGATTTATAAGCTTTCATAGAAAACACATGTTGAGGCTGTAAATAGATTATTTATATTATCAGTCAATCTGTAATAAATAATAATTATTTAATCGACCAGTTGAAATCAGAAACAGAAAACTAACAGAAGGTTTTTGTAACAGAATAAAGTTTATCAAGCAAAAATGTAGAAAAAAATTATCCAGTTCCAGCTTATCAAATACAATACATTATTTTTGATCTATATCCTTATAAATTAAATAGGACTGAAATTATGATTGGTTTTATTATCTATTAATCATTTGGTCTGTAAACCATCAGAAAAAGGGGAAAATATTCATTTAAATTCCCAAGAGCCCAGAATGTCATTCAATCTAATTATTTATCCAAAACCCAAAGATATTAACGCGAATATAATGTAAGACAAGGAAAATATTCCCATTTAATTTGAACAATTGAAGAATTATCAAAAACGTTGCAGGTTAATTTTCTGTCAGTCAATTAAAAAATGATAATTATAGTTGCAACCTTTATCTGTTCAGTGCTTTGTTAAGTAATCAGTTAATTATTGGTCTATAAACTACCACAGTTCTAAATCCAAAGAGAATCAATTTACTGTCAAATAAGACAAGGAAAACTAATACATGTTTTCATTTGAGAGGCTGGAACCTGCAAATTAGCATCAACAAATCCATAAATGAATTATTAGTCTCAGTTCTACGTCATAATTTTAATGTATTTGTATGCAGATTTACAAAGTCTGTGAACGCTGAAAAAGTTTAAACATTAAACTGTTACAGGCACTAGTATTTTTTACACTCTTCCTAAGATGGGACAGCTGTTAGTAAAATACATTTTTTTAGTGTGGAAATTAATTGTATGTATTAAAACCTGCAGTTCAGTTTGTTAGATTTTTACATGTGCGTGTGTTTTATTAGTAGTTAATATTGTCCATATATGGTTCAAAGAATATGGTCCCAGGTTTTAGTTTTTGTGCTCTAATCTGGTTTACAGCTAAAACAATTTGTCCATTAATCAGTTAGTAGATAAAAAGAAAGTTAATATGCAACAATTTTGATAATTGGTTAATCATTTAAAATAACTGTCAAGCAAAAATGACAAACAATATCTGGTTCCTGGTTTTCACTTTGGTTCTTGTTCAATTATAATTAAGCATATAATTTGTAAATATAATCAATTCATGAATCTGTGACATTGTAGATAATCGATTGGTAATTTCTAAAGCAAAACTCCCCAAAAGCCACTGGTTCCAGCTTCTACAATAGTAAACAAGTAATTTCAAGATGTCAGCTTGAGCTCTTGCAAATAGTCATGGCCTTCCATCTTTTTTGACATTTAGTAGATCAAATAATCAATTTCTAAAGAAAAGAACTGGTATATTAATAGATAATAAAAATCTGTCTCTATATTTTTGGCCACCATATTCAAAGAAAACATGTTTAAACTTTGACCTTTAAATCTGAACTTATCTCAATTAGCAGAGGTTGCCTGTCATCGGCTTGTTTTCACTCTACAAAGGTGATCATGATTGACAGCTGTTATTACTGCTAATGATATAGTGCAGTATGTGTGTGCACACTTTAAGAAAAGCTGTTAACCAGTCTGTTCAGATTCTTATCAACTCAGCATTCAGAAGCAGAGCTGTCAGACAACCACTTTTTTTTTGTCAAACATTACAGTCATTTGAATAATCTGTCATGCACGCAACTATTTTAGATTTTACCTTCCGTCTCATCTCATCCTGTTTGTATCAGAGCTGCTGTCCATCCAGGTGATTGTTCCAGAGACGGAGAGGAGTACGACTCTGTTCGCCTCCGTCATCCTGCGCTGTGACTACTCCACCTCCGCCAACCCTCAGGATGTCCTGGTCACCTGGAGGTACAAGTCCTTCTGTAAAGACCCAGTGCTGGAGTACTACTCCACAGGTGAGCCCTCAGGTGGAAGGAGGCTGTGATTCTAATGTGTAGTAAAGTGGCAGGGAGGTTCACGTAGTTTTTATTCTTTGGATGACTGAAGCCTAGTCTAGTTTTCATTACCACCATTCTTGGTTTGATCTTTTTATATTGTCATGGTCCCAGTAATATACCACTAATTTGCAGCAGCAGATGAGTTTTTAGAGGAACCTATTTTCACCTGAATATCATTTTTACCAACATAATGAAGAAATGTTCCAAAATGTTCACTGACAACTTTCATTTCAACTGTTTTTCCCATTGTATTCACTCCTGCAATGCAATATCTGCTTGTAGCATCTCAAGCATGATCATTGATTTTTATGCTTATCTTCAGACACTTTATAACATTGTTGGGCTCATGATGGAAGGAGGGAAAAAAAAGATCAAACTTGATGCAGCAGAAGCAAAGATATAACCTTATCAAAACCTGGTGCCTATATGGCCCACAATGCAACCAGACCACCAACAGTTTGATTGGAGATTTGAGTGTGTTACACTAATGGCAACTTGTGTGACTTCGAGCTCCAAGCAAAGATGAGGAGCAAGCTACAGAGGGCTGGTAGGTCAAGACATCAGGACCAGCCTGAGTCCAGAGTCCTTGACACTGAACAAGACAGAGTACAATGTAGCATTTCCTCCACTCTAAAAATTAGTGCCAAAGCAGCTATTACATTTTCCCTGAAACAGATTAGTAGCATATAAACATACGCTTTAGGAGACAAGGTTGATGCAGCAGCTTTTTGGGAGCAAGTTGTCAGACCGAGGGAGCCTTGTCAGGTGCAGTCAGTCCGCACAAACCTGTTTGGTTCCCGTGGGCTGAGACCACAATCAGTTCTCAGAAAACGTCAATAAAAGGAAATCAGTTTTCACAGTTTGAAATTTAGTCAGATGTATTGTCAACATTGTTTGCAAAGGCCTTTTATCAGAGCAGACAATGTGACTTGTCAGCAACAATGGTCCTACTCTCAATCAGAGTTCCAGTTGTACTGTGTTGACTTACAGGGACAATTGAATAAAACACAGGAATCATTAATATTGATGAATAACAGCTGTGCTTTTCCTGCTATGATGAGTCAAAACGTCTGCTGTAGAGAACAGTTCAGGGGCTTTTGGATGGCTGAACAGTCACTGAGATAACTTTATATGCTCAGCTGTCAAAACCAACTTTGTGGAATTTTATTTAGCCAACACAGGTTTCAGTCACCCCACTGGTTGAGTAAAGAGTGTGGTCCTTAGGTGCTGGGTAATGTTTACATTTGATTGTATGTTTCCAAACAGAGAGACGTGTGGCCAAAGTTGTTCATTATAGTCAATTTATTGAAATGCTCTGCTGAATTTTGTGTTTTTCTGTGATACATTGTCCACTTGTGATAGAAGACCGTCTTTGCAATATTCTGTGCAGCAGAGTGCAGATACCTCTCACACCTCAAAATGATTTATCAAGAAGGAAGAATCGTGATCAATCTTCGATTTTGTTGTGTATCTTAAACTCATGCCTGCTTCCATCTTCTTACATTCTCCAAACAACATACTCAGAGCATCAGAGCATTTAATGACAGTTTGTCCTTGATGACATTTAAGTGATGAGTAACTTTGTTAGATTGTTTTATTAGCTTTCTGGATGATTAATAAAATAAAACGTGTTAGAAAATAGCAAGTAGACTAAGTGCACTATTTTTGTTTGAATATAAGTAATTTCAATCAATATACATACAGATAATATTGAGCAAATACTTGTACTGCATTAGAATAACTGTTCATCTTGATAAGGGCAGTGCTTTGGTATTAAAATAGCAGCATGTTGTAACATCACAATAAGGAAAGATATGGTCTAAATCGCATCATTAAACTCACCCTTTGAGGCAGAAGCACCACACACACACATTATTTTTATGTGCTGGTGTTTTATGAGTGGGTGTGTGTTTGAGTTCTGCTGTTTACATTTTATTAGCATATGGCTCTCAAATTATAATTCAGTGGCTTCAGCTTCATTATTCTGTTGGCAGCGTGAACTGAAAAACTGGTTGCTTGAGTTCTTTACCAGAGTGAATTTGTCCAAGTGCCCCAGTTAAGACAGGTTGAGTAGTATGAGGTAGAGTGATCTGTAAGAAAAAGAACATTTGATAAATCACCCCATCTGCCTCTGTGCCTGCAGCCTATCAGGCTGCTCTGCAGCTCGGTCAGGACCCCGCCAACGACTGCCCGGACCGCCAGCGCACAGTCCGCACCGTGATCCAGAAGAGGGGCCTCAATGAGCCCATCCTGGGGGCTGACTACAGAGAACGCAAAATTACCATTCAGAACAGTAAGTTTGACAAAATGTTGAAATAGCTGCAAAGATATTGTGGCTGTCTTTAATTTCGTTTTGTATGAATCTACATTATACTACAGTGATCCAGAAGAATTTCAATTTAAACCTTATATTCTTATTTTGAAGTGATGCTAATATGACGACATGTGTCAACAGAGGCTGACCTGGTCATCAATGAGGTGATGTGGTGGGATAACGGTATGTATTTCTGCACCATCGATGCTGCTGGGGACACGACAGGGGACTCGGATCGAGAAGTCAAACTCATCGTGTACCGTAAGTTGATGGTCGTGGCACAGGGTCACACAGAGCCTGAAAAGACTTTCTGAAGAAAATGTGCTGATGTGCTAAAAGACAACCCATCCGTGATGATGTGTCTTCTCACCTGCTCCAGACTGGCTGACGGTCCTGTTCATCATCATCGGTGCTCTGCTGCTCATCATGCTCATTGGGATATGTTGCTGTCAGTGCTGCCCGCAGAGGTGCTGCTGCTACGTCCGCTGCCCCTGCTGTCCACAGACATGCTGCTGCCCGGAGAAAGGTAGAAGAGTTGCTTTTTGTTTGCTTTTCACCCACAGCCAGTACTATTTATGAAACCATAAACCAGTATATGGTTATAGCACCAGTCCAGTTTGTCTCCTGTGATACCCGTTGTTATAACTCACCTCAGTGTCCCTGGATCATGTTTGAACAACTGTAAAATAAGTTATTGACAATAGGCCTTTTTTCATGGTCGACATTTTGACTTGTCGCAGCAGTAAATCTTGAAATGATTGAAGTCTGAACTCCATTTAGCTGCTTCAGTTTCCGGGTCCTGGTAATGTGCGTGCTGGCTCACTGTCACACAAATCATGACTGGAACACTTGAACAGAGTCATTGTTAATGTTATTTGTAAGTGCTGATGTTTTTCTACTACGACAAGTCAAAATGTCTGATGTAAAAATGGCAGTGATTTGCAAAACCAGGAGAGACTGTGCAGGATCTTCTTCATCTACAACAGAGAAATAAACAATCAGTACGTCATTGACATCATGGTTTTGCTTGCAGAATCTGTTCCTGTTCAGGCCTGTCTATGAAATAAGTCAATATTGATATCACAAACCCTTGAGCCAGTCTTTGCTCTGATTTCAGCCGTGATGCAGCACAGGATGCTGAAACACGCTCAGAAAGCTATGGTGCCTTGGATGAATGGTCAACCCATTTATGCTCCCATTAGCTCCAACGCCTCCTCCCAGGGCGTTCCCATACTGTATTCAGGTGAGTGACACAAAACTACAATAAGACCTTTGATACTTTGTTCCTCGTTACATCATTCTCGTCCAGACTCAAGGGTGTATGTTTGGTTTGCTTTCAGAAGTGAACGACACAATGAAGTTAAGAAAAAAAGAAACCTGAAACTATCTGAACATTGCTTTTATATCCACATTTTCTATTTATATCAAGAAAATAACACATTATGATGAAACTGTTTTTTGCTGTATTAAGCTATGAGAGCATTAACCATACTTAAAATCACATTTAGTTTCATAGGTATTTGAATCATAACTAAAGAAAATAAAGCACATTCCTTTACTGCTTTATCTTTGATTCATGTTCAGTTATAGCAGCAAATGAAAATTAAGTAATTTAGTATTAAATAATTTTTCCACATGAAAACCTGCAGATAAGGTCACAGTCACTGGTTCAAACATAACTAGTGTTTGAAGATCTTCCTGTTAGGCCACAACAATCTCCACTAGTTGTGTGCTATGGCAGCATGTGTGAAGCCTGAGAGGCAAAACAAAAGTTCATGAGACACTCACTGCTGCTCCTAGAATCGATTATTGTGAACACAGTAATAACTAAAGGTGACCAATGATGACATTTTGTTAACTGAGAGCTTCTCTTATCTGCATTTTGGCACTTGGACAGTATCCTGTTAGATTTTAGTCAGTAAATCAAACTGTGAAAGTGGGTGTGATTTAGAAAAAAAAAAAGAAGTAATTTTGAGAAGCAAGCACAACTTAAAATGAAAGATAATGTTGCTCCAAATCTGCTGGATGTGTATATATGAAACTTTTTACTAAGTCTGACCTTCCAACATTATAAAATGAAGAGGCATAACTGTTACTGCATGTTTCTGCTGCCCCCAAGTGGCCAAAAACCTGTTGTTGCAAGTTATTCATTTCTGCAACTTCTGTTGAGAACTGAACTGTTCTGTTGAACATATTTTCCAGGTTCATACTCGGACTACCCTGTCAAACAAAACTTTGCCATGGGTCCCATGGAGCTGTCCCCCATGGGTCTGCAGCAGCAGCCCCCACCTCCTCCACACCATATGAATAGCAGTGGACGTGGCAGCATTCAAAGCTCCGGCCAGGTGTTGGACTACCTGGAGAACCAGGTGAGGGGGCTGGATATGATGCCGCCTCAAATGGCTCCGCACTCTGTTCAAAATATGCCCCCAGCACATGCTCAATACCAGCCGGCTCCTGCAGCAGTTCCCTACACACCCGGCCCCCCGAGCATGTTGTCAGCACTGGATGAGATGGGGGTGAGAGGGGTGGAGAGAAGGGTGATCACCCTGCCTCCTATTATCCAGCGTGCGCCCAGCTTTTCCTCACGCAGGGGGCCCGGAGGTGAGGACGGAGCCCGAGGTGGTCCCAGATTATCCAGCCAGTCCAGCGGGAGCACGAACCGCTCTGGAGGAGGTTTCCCCCGCAACAGCCGCGGCTCCAGAGACGTCTCCCCTCCCAGACGGGGGATCCTGCGCGACTACAGCGACGACTCCGACTGGGACAACAGGCGAGGGAGAACGCCACATGGAGGTTCAAGGAACGAGAGAGCAGGCTCGGCCGGGAGGAGAGGAGGCGGATCCAGACAGCGCGCTCGCAGCCGCGATGACCTGATGGAGGAGGTGTACAGCAGAACAGCTCGGAGGGAGAGGAGCTATTCGCCTCCTCAGCGTCGCCAAGGATCCTGGAGCTCGGACGAAGAGGACAGCAGGAGAAAGAAAGGAAGTAAAGGGAAGGGTTGGCCAGAGATGCCGCCCAGCTACGCCTCCATAGAGAACCAGCCTGGACACAGTAACAGCCGGAGGAACTACAACCACCTCAGTGTAAGAACCACACATGAAAAGTGACACGCAAATTATTCTTTGTGTCATTGTCCTTTTCTTTTTTTTTAGTCTTGACTTCATCACTTTTCATGTTAAAAATTTAGTAAAGTTTGGTTGCTATTAAATTTTGTACAATAATATTCATTCCAATTTAATGAATTGTAATGACCATGGTGATCCTGACTTCTCTTTTAGTGCCATCATGAGGCTAATCCTTCATGTTTCTAGTGAAATATCTTGACAAGTATTTGATGGATTGTCACGATATTTTGTACCATCATTAATATTGTGCTTGTTGCCATGCTGACATTAGCATTAAACTTTCCTGCCTCTCTCTTAGACTCTTATTCTTGGCTACTTTCTTTCATCACTCTTTTGTCTTTTTGTTCTTCTGCTTGTGTTTATTGAATCATCATATCCTTCCTCTTTAACTTAACCTCACCTCTGTCATTTTTCTTCTTCTTCTTAGGATAGAAGCTCCCATAGCAGCACCAGCGTAGTCATCTGAAGCATTTCTGTCTTTTTTGACTTTTTCCAACTGTTTCCACAACGGTGAAAATGAAGACACACAGCAGGTACTTTAATCTGTTCAATCAAATGTATAGTTGTGTAATTTGACATTGAGTCCTGAATATGTACTGTACGGATATATATCATATACTCCATATGCACTGTATGTAATTACAACAAAAAACTCATTTTTGTATATGAAGAGAAGCTGTTCAGGTGATGCTATGAATTACAGATATTATGCAGTTATATTCATTGATTGATTAATGTGTGTGATTCTTGTTCTAGTTGTATTCAGTTGTCTAATTTTGTATGTGTGTGATTTCCCTCTGGTGATGGATTAAGGCATTCTTTCCGTGTTTATGAAGAAAATGTTCAACACTTTCAACCAGCAGATTGTTGGTTACTTTGAGATTTTGTGGTTTGTTTAGGTTTAGTGTTGTGAATATGTTTTGTGTTTTTGCAGAAAAATGCAATGTGTTTTTTTATATATAATTATTTTTGCAGAATTACTTGAACTTTTTGAAGTGTCTTTTTTTATCTTTATCCTCTTTAACATTATTAGACAGTAACAGCGACAGCTCTCACTGTACCTATTAAAACCGCATCAATGTGTAATTGTGATTTTCACACATGAATAGAAATGTATCGTGATTAAATGTGCATGTTTTAATTAAACCTTTTTAGATATAGCTTGTGTGAAGTGGGTCTGTGTACTTAGACATTATATATAAGATCTGTAAGCAATAAGAAGTGATCCTTTAAACTAAAAAGCTTCCCAAGGCTGGACAACCAACTGGCCCAGGGTCCCAGACCTCCAGGGGAAACTGTTGGTTGGTACTGACGCTTTAGAGAGAGCACTTGTGGCATTGGTTGGTAGGGGTAACATGCAGTGTCTAAAACCAGAATTATTTTACTTTGTCTTGCTCACATGATCCATAATCCAAAAAAATGTTTTATCAAATCACCATAAACTAATTAACACACAGAAGATCCATATGGGGATAAATAATACAAGCTGTGGGTACATAAAATCCAATACTTTTAAATTGATCTGAACTGGATGTAGGACAGAATGATGAGTGAAGCCAGATTAAAAAAGATGGGTGTACTTTCTGCTTTCTTTATATAGAAGTGTAAACACTATACGGTGTGGGTCAAAATATACACTCAGTTGCCTGTTAACATGCACATCTAGCTAAAACTAATCTCTAATGGCCTTGAAATAAATCTTCCTCCACAAAGTTTATTATTGTTCAGATTTTGTTCGGGACTTTTTGTAGATATGTTAACTTTTATGGTCCCTTTGGAGGTTGTACCCTGTGGGGCTGTTTTATTGCATGCAGTGTGCCAGTATTGTAATATGTAAAACACAGTGAAGCTGCTTTTTATAGTGACCTACTTGCATTACACTTGATAAGACTGGGAGGGACAACCTCAACTTTTTGCCCCAGGGGCTATAAAACCAGTTGAACCTGCCCTTACTGTACCTCAACAAGCAAGACTGGCTCTGGTGAAGTAGAGAAACTGGTTTGTCCAGCAGGGGGCACCAAAGGTTATTAATGATATACAGTGAGCAGACTGATTTGAATTCAACGTGTTTATAAGAGTTGTAGATGTTTGGGGGGTTGTGGGTTTAATCCACGAAATGTAAACACTTTATTATCAATGCAAGAATCATAATAACACAATGCAATTGTACAGTTATACCATTATGAGATCTGTTGAAAGAGTGTTGCAGTTTGGCTGCAGATGTTGAGGCTGAAGATGGAGGCTGGTGTTTACAGGATCACAGGAGGGAGGAGGAGGCTGGACCTGGACATGCTGCTGTTGTCTGATTGGTGGGTTGAGATCTCAGAGAGGCTGACGGACAGAAGGAAGTGAAGCTGTCAGTGTTAGAGGATCCTGGATCAGCTGTTAGCTGTCGATCCTCCCTCACTGACAACAGCCATCGTCAGTGGTGAACAGGCGTCTCCTATGAGGACAGATATCAGAGACACAGCAGCGTCACGTCGTTTCCAGGTAAGAGCGACTGGATGTTAGCTAGTTAGCATTAGCAGCCGCGCAGAATCCCCATGAAAAAAAAACAGTAGCTCTCATTAAAGTAGCAGGAGGCTAACAATGGTTAGCTGAGCTGATGCAGCAGCACACAGCAGGATTTTAATATGAACCCACTGAAGACTCAGGATTTAGTTTCCAGCACTGAATCATTTCCACACTATCATTTTATTTATATGTGTGTATTTATCTACTGAATTAAATGTGTGCTATGCTGTTTATCACTGTGAGTGACTCAGCTGCCGTGAAGCTAAAGGTTCACATTGAGGCTTGTTTACAGGAGACAGAGCCGCTGTGATATTCACGGTATGTCCGCTGATTCTAGGTCGTGTGTCCTCCTCCGTGACCTGACAGGTGACTTGTGCCACCAGCAGGGTTTCACTCCGTGTGTGTTTGTGTTTGCAGGCAGCATGAACTCCCTCCCAGGAAGAGCCGCCCTGTCGCTGTGCAGGCGCACCGCGGCCGGCGGGATGAGGGTCCTCTCCGGGGCTCTGACTCACCCGGCCCCGGGACTCACGGCCTCTGTGCAGGCTGTGCGGGTGTGTCACTCCGGGAGCAGCCGCAAGGGCAGCGTCAGCACCAAGAAGAGAGGCTACGACATCACCAGAAACCCGCACCTGAACAAGGTGAGCTCCCTGATCAGTGTGTCAGAGCTCCACAGGTGAGGGTGAGCTCACCTGTACTGCACCTGTGATGCTTCATGTGAACATGGCACAGCAGGAGATATTTACATGTTTAGTCACATTTGTATTATTATTGCTTTTAGGACTGCAACCAAAAATGATTTGAAGTGATTATTGATTACATAGAAAGATAGATGTACTTTATTTATTCCAAACTGGAGATTTTCTTTGTTGAAGCAGCTACAGTTGAAAACAAACAACACAACACATATCACATTAAACAACAAGGTTACAACATGACATAAAACAACATATAGTGCAATCCTGTGAGTAATAAAGTATTAAAGGTAGAGGTGATGTGCAAGACAATGCAAACTATTGTGCAAACTGGTCAGAAACTATAAATAAACTACAACATTGTGAGTCCAGAGTGTTCTCTGTCAGACTGAGCTGCAGAGTTAAACAGTCTTATTGCTTGAATAAACAGTCTTATGGCTTGAGTCAACAACCAGTCAAACAATCAGTAGTCGTTGGTCTTTAAGATGTCAGCAAATGGTGAAAAATCCCCACCACAAGTTCCCAGTTTATCTGGTTTTGTATCACTTCTCTATAGAAAGACAGATATATGTAGTGTCTCTGCAGGTCAGCTACATTTTCTTTACACTCTGTGGTGGTGGATGATGAGTCTGCAGTTTGAAGAACACATCACATGTGCAGAAATAGTAAGGACTGGACTGTCACAGGCCTGATGATAATGTACTGTGCTGCAAATGCTGCAACAAACGCACAGTCTGCTCCTATTAGAAATTATATGAAAAAAAACACTAAAAGACAATTTAAGTTATTCTAATTAAACCATTGCCATAAGTAGACAAATTAATGAACTCTTAAACAAATACAACACTCAAAATTCTTGTTTTTACATTAATATAAAATGTGTCTTAAAGCAAACAATCTCTGTGTTGGGGAACCTGTGCTGTCCCTCTGTTCAAATGTTCACATGACTGTGTCTACAGATAACATTACGTCCCGCACACCATGTTGTATAGTGGTGGAACAAACACAGAGCACCATATAAGTAGCACATGGTGCAGCAGTGCCACATGAATGCCCCTGCTACTATTGGAGTGAGATAGTTGAGTGGTTAAACCTCCACCTCTGTAGATTCCTCTGATGTGTCTCTGCTACTCTTGCCCTGTCTGCTTTCTTTGTGTCTTATAAGCACATTGAAAAAGAATATTATAGACTATAAAACAGAGACTGTGGCTCTACAATAGCACAGAATAATGCCAATGCTTTTGCAGCCATAGTGTACAGTTACTGGTGTTTCTGCAGCTGCACTGGCTGTGCCAGAACTGATCCAAAACGAGGCCCCACCATGTGACTCACCAGTGGGCTATGCAGCTTTTTTTTTTCCAAACTCAGTGCAAACATTGAATACTTTTGTCTGCTGTGCTAGCTCCTTGAGGACAGCAGAACAGATGCTGACACTTTAGCTGAGTTTATTGCTTTGATTTCTCTTGATGGGAGGTCGGTCACAGTTCCTTCCTCTGCTGATGCCCTGTCAGCAGTTACGTGCTGAATCACAGGCCAGTTCAGTGGAAACCGCAAGTTAGGTCCAACTGAGATTTAAAAAAATTTTCTTACTGAAAAGTGAAAGTTCATGCTCGTGTACTCAAACATTTTACTCAGCGAGACATAGTCAATGTTCAACAAGTTTTTAAACTTAATTGTTGTAACAGTGTCAGACTTTACTATCGAGTTACTGTCTGCTTGCTCAACACTTTCACATTCACACACATTTTATCACAGTAACACGACTCCAGCAGCTCCACTGGATACGTTAACTGTATTTATTGAGGAAGACCAGATTTATGTCCTGACTCACTTATCTCTTTTTGTCTGCAAGCCTGCCAAACCGATCTCAATGACCTCTCAAATGTCACACCAAATCAGCTCATAACCATGTAAATTAATCCTCTTCTCTTTGATTGTGAAGATTCTCTCTGATAAGGTTCAGAGTGGAGTTACTACAAAGCATAGCAGTTCATATCTCTCCCACTCACATTATATTCTCTCCTTGTCTCCTTGTGGGTTCATAGATAGCATGTAGGCTTGCTTAATTACACTTACTGGTTAGGATTGTCAGCTTAATGGGTTTACTTTAATGTGGCTTTACCTGCTCACTCTGTTAATCTGTGACTTTCTCTTGTGCCGTGTTCATAGTTACGCAGATGCATTTTTTTTTTATCAGCATGTACGTGCAAAAAACATTTTCCATCCACATTGGTATTGTTTGATTAGTTTCTGGAAGTTTGGCCTGCACACTGACATTCTCTCTCCTTGTCTAGTGGTAATCCGGTTTGGTATTTAAGCCATCGGTGTATCAGAATGTCTCCTTTTAACGACCTCTGTCTTTCCTTGTGTCGCTTGCAGCTATTCAGTATGTAACTCGTACTATTATGGTGCAGCGTTGTTCAGCTGTTGAGCATCAAAATACTCCTCAATGGGAAAGTGTGCAGCTTGTGGAAAAACTGTAGACGTAATGCTGAGGGTACTATTAGAAACCTACTATGCAACCCACTATCATATTTCACACTCCAGCATAAATTATTTACCAGGGCATGGGAGTTTTCAGGAAGTTCAGAGACCCACAGTGGCTCAGACTGAACCTAGAAGGCCTGTGTTTTCTCCGTGTGGGTCAGTGTTTCCACTGCCAGGCAAGAATGAAGAGGAAACGTAGAGAACATCAAAGCAGAGATGAGGAAAGAGAAGTGGAAGTGCCAGGGGAGTGAGTTCAGGGCGCCCACTCCATTGGACAGAATAAATAGATTAAACCTCACACTCCCCTTCAATTGCTCTTTGGGAATTCTGCCAACGCCGAGACAGAGGAGCAGCAGCAGTTACCATAACCAGGAGGCAGAGGCATACAAGGCTGCATACCAGAATGAAAGCTTGACCTCATGTTGCCTGCCGCTCCAAAGTCACCTAAACATTTGTAGGACTTTTCAAAGACTTTTCCCTTTCATTGTCTTTTTTTTTTCTTTTCTAACGTTTACTTACAAAAAAGTGCAATTCATAAAGAAATGATCAAAAAGACCACTGTATTTGGGTGTGGATATGAGTCATAGCCAACCTCATACTGTGATGACAGACCCATGAGTCAGTGTGGTCTGGACTGTCTGATTTCTGATTTAGTTTGTGGACTTTACCCTGTGCGAACTCTTTCAGAGCTCGTAGTGTTGTATAACCGCTCCTCTTCCACTCTGCAGGGAATGGCATTCACCCTGGAGGAGCGCTTGCAACTGGGCATCCATGGCCTGCTGCCCCCCTGCTTCCTCTCCCAGGATGTGCAAGTGCTGCGCGTCATGAAGAGCTATGAGCTACGCTCCAATCCTCTGGACAAGTGAGACACACAGACATTTACAATAAATTATCATGACACAGCTTCAGGGAAAATGTATCTGGACTGTCCCACTTGTTTGGTTAAATCTTCTTTAGCTTCCGCATCTGGTGCACAATCATCTGTTGTTTTTGTCTTTCATCAAGCGATTAAAAGTTTATGTACGGTCACATCAAATGAGGCATCCAGTAACCATATAGTTGAGACACACACCGTCTCGTACTGCTCCTTTTTTCTCCTCATATTTTCTGTCAAATAAAAACAGAAAAGGCTTGTAAAGTCTTTGTATATTGTCACACAGTAAAACAAGACTATAGCCACAATGGCAGCTCTGTCAGGCTGCACTTAGGCACAGAGGTGTGTTCAGCTAAATGCTGAAAAACATCAGGGTGCTGAGCCGCTCATAATTACAATGCTAACATGCTGTTCAGAAGATAAACATGTTTACCATCTAAGTTAAACATGCGAACATTTACAAGTACAGCTGAGGCTGATGTCATTAATACTGTAGGTATTTATTCATAAATCAAAGTGTTTGATGAAATGAAATGTTGACCTCATGATGGTCAAAAACTATTTCAAGACTTTTTCTGTCTCTCTCTCAGGTACATTCTGCTCATGACGCTGCAGGACAGGAATGAGAAGTTGTTCTACCGTTTGCTGACCTCTGACATCGAGGAGTTGCTGCCCATCGTGTACACTCCCACTGTCGGCCTGGCCTGTCAGCAGTATGGACTGGCCTTCAGGAGACCACGGTGAGCTGCATAGGCCAGATGGATGTTAACACTGTTTAACTCCAAGATTCTATGTTAAGGACCATATTTTGTGTTTTTGAGCAAGCAACAACAAATCATGTACAGCTGATGTTCCTGCACACCATCTCTTAGTCAAGAGTTCAGTTTTTGTTCATTTCACTTCAGTCAGTTAAACTTCATGAGACTTGGGTTGATAGGTTTGACTTAGTTCATAGATCACAAGGAGAACTGACTGCAGTTTTGGTTTAATCTGGATTACACTGTGATCATCACGTCATGTGTCAAATTAAAGGGGAACTCCATCTGCTTTCTTTCCAGGGTTTTTCCAAATGAAAACTCCCACCAGCTGTTAGCAAAGCAGTGGTGACATAGGTTACATCACTGATGCCCTGGCTCCCTTAATATAGTGGGTTTATAAGTAAGAACATCACCACGCAGAAACCTACATCAGGTCGGATGGGAAAATGTTTTGAGAGGAGCATCCCTCGTTTCTATCCTTTTAATTTGTGTTTTAATGTTATATATTTTATGAAGGCCTCATATAATCAGTGCGATGGACTACTTAATCATACAAATTTAAAGTCTGATGGTTGAATTAATGACTGACTGCAGTGAATGAAAACCAGGCATGGAGGAAACTGATCAAAAAGCCTGCATCACCAATACAGCTGCCTTATAACTGACGCCTACTTGTTTACAGCGGCCTCTTCATCACCATCCATGATAGAGGCCACATCGCCACCATGCTCAACTCCTGGCCTGAAGAAGACATAAAGGTGCCCCTTCCTCCAAACACATACACACAACCTGAGAATTTCATGTATCAGACATATATATCATATCTATCATAGGTATGATATATGTGTATATATATCATACATACATTCTGTGTGCAGGCCATCGTGGTGACGGACGGGGAGAGGATCCTCGGCCTGGGTGACCTGGGAAGCTACGGTATGGGCATCCCTGTGGGGAAGCTGGCGCTCTACACAGCCTGTGGCGGCGTTCAGCCACAGCAGTGCCTCCCTGTGCTGCTAGACGTCGGCACCGACAACCAGGTGTGTACAGAGCTGCAGGAAGGCCGGGGTAAGGTTTTATGAGCTGGTATAGCACTTCATATCTGCCTCTTATCAGTCGTTACTTCATAGATATCAGACACGTTTAGAGAATTACTGATGCGACTCGGTAATTATTTACTGATTCACGCAGATGTTCAGAAAGGTTAATGGCAAGTTGTCTCTTACTGACTGAATGATTTCTGGTCCAGACGCTGCTCAATGACCCCCTGTACATCGGGCTGAAGCACAAGAGGATCAGAGGAAAGGAGTACGACGAGCTGATTGACGAGTTCATGCAGGCAGTGACAGACAAGTGAGTGGAAACACAGATGACCATAGAGTGTTTGTGATTCTGTTGTCTGACTGCTCAACTCTGTCCTCCTGCAGGTACGGGATGAACTGTCTGATACAGTTTGAGGATTTCGCTAACAGCAACGCCTTTCGCATCCTGAACAAATACAGGAATCGATATTGTACCTTCAACGACGACATCCAAGGTATTTAAACACTCACAGGATTCTGTTACATTAATGCATTTAACCACCTTACTCCATCAGCCATAACTGTAGCTTTTTACAAATACTATTTCTTTCTTTTTACCGTCTAAACATTCCACATGACCTTCTTTCATATTCCCACCCAAGACATAACACATTCTCAGAAGACAGAGAAAAAAACATAAGATTAAGTTTTGAAACCTGCTTATTTCAGTGAATTTTTTTTTGCCTTTCAGGCACGGCCTCAGTAGCTGTTGCTGGGATCTTAGCTGCTCTGAAGATCACCAAGAACAAACTCAGAGACCACACCTTTGTTTTCCAGGGGGCAGGCGAGGTGAGAAGATTTGCTAATTAGGATTTGATTCTGTTTTAGAATAAAAATAACTGTCCTTAATCCCAAAGAGACAAGACTCAAGTCCGATGACACATTTACAACTAGTGGAGGAAGGAGAAGAGACAGATAATTATCCCTCTCTTTTTTTGGCAGGCTGCTCTGGGTATTGCTCACCTGCTTATAATGGCCATGGCTAAAGAGGGACTACCTAAAGAAGAAGCTGTCAAGAAAATCTGGATGGTGGACTCAAAAGGTCTCATTGTAAAGGTAATGAGTGTGTCTGTCCCTCGCTCTCCTCATAGATACTCCTCATATATGTAAGTTTTGGGGGAAAAAAAGACAATTTTGTACAATTTAGGGAAGAAGCCATCTTAACCACGAGAAGGAGGAGTTTGCTCACGAGCACCCACACCTGAAGACCCTGGAGGAGGTGGTGCACACTGTAAAACCCTCTGCAATCATAGGTGAGTCTACCTGTGGTGTGGGGTTCCCTACAGACATTGTAACTCTGAACTATTCCTCAAAGAACATTTTTTTAATGGTGTTTGTAAAAACCACTTTATAACTCACACTGTTTGTTTCATCCATCTATGATACAGTAATGCCTGATCAGTTGTGGAAAAACAGAGAAACCTATTAAAGGTGATCTTCTTTCCCTCCAGCTTTACTCAGCAAATCAACTAATATACTCTGTAATCTAACGCCTCAAAGTTTCACAAAGACATTAGATGTGAATGTTAGATTCATGTGTCTAAGTTCATACACTGCATGTATGATGAACTGGAAGATAATTCTAGACTTTAAATCAAAACTAGTGCATCAATGTGTTAACATGGCAATATTGTTTCAAGTGAACAAGAAGAAATCTTTGAAAAATAATGTGAAAGTCTGTTCTTGCTTGGTTAAAAACTACAATTTGCAGATTGTAATTTTTAATTAATTGTGAGTCTTACAAATGGCCCCACTGTTCACAATGTCTCATTGGAGCTTGTCACATTTAAATCATTTCTGTTATAAAAAACAAACAAACAAACTGATGGACTCTCCCTCTGCTCTTTTTCCTGAACATGAAGGAGTGGCTGCTGTTGCCGGAGCATTTACTGAGAAGATTATCAAAGACATGGGGTCCTTCAATGAGAGGCCGATCATCTTTGCCCTGAGTAATCCTACCAGCAAGGCAGAGTGCACAGCCGAGCAGTGCTACAAGCTCACAGAGGTAATGCTCAGCCTCACTGTCTTTATCAGCTGTAAGGTACACTGTGAAGTGTAAAAACTAAACTCCACATGGACACGTCATTATCTGTTTTCATGATCTGTTGATATTCTCCTTCTCCACCAGTCTCCTGCAGTCACAGAAATGATGGTCCACAGCCCTCTAGTGGTTAAAAAGAAAAACTCCACAGCTTATCTTAATAATGCAGTGGCACCAGAGTGGCCATTGAGAGAAAAAAAATTATATCAAGGCCATGTTTTATTCAAGCGCTCAAAATGCTCTTTCATTCAACAAGTTTCAACTGCTCACTTTTGTCATCTCATCTCTCTATCCTTCTCCCGTCTGTTTTCAGGGTCGAGGTATCTTCGCCAGTGGAAGTCCATTTGATAAGGTGACGCTGGCTGATGGACGCACCTTCTACCCCGGCCAGGGAAACAATGCCTATGTCTTCCCTGGGGTTGCTTTGGGTGTTATAGCCTGCGGAGTGCGGCACATATCTGATGACGTCTTCCTCACCACAGCAGAGGTAGTTACTGTCTTCAGGTCCCACATGTTAATGATACATTCCCATATCTTTATCAGGATGTGATATCTGAAACAAAATACTTCAGTCAGCCTTTATACTATTGTGACTTGGGCCTCAGTGCTGCGTTGCTTCTCTTTCTCAGTTGTACTGCACTTTCTTTCTACGTCAAATCGTTATTTTTTCTGTCTGTCTTTATCTCTCAGGCGATAGCTGACATGGTGACAGAGGAGCACCTGGCTGAGGGAAGACTCTATCCTCCACTCAGCACCATAAGAGAGGTGTCCTTCAAGATTGCAGTGAAGGTGGGTGATTTTTTTTTTTCACATGTTTCCAACATTAAGGGGGTATATTGTGACATTTGCCATCATCTAGTTATGAATTTCATGTTTCTTCACAAAACATTACAAATATATTTATATATTATTTGCTATGAGTTTAATGTGCATAAACCCAGCTGATCTTCACCAGGACTGTGAGAGTGGTTTGATCAGATTTGATTGTCAGGTTCAAATTCAGGTTCAGTCTTTGCTAAATCCTGAGTGGTGCACAGAAATATGTGACCTTTTGCTAAATGAGCCCAGCCCACTTTCAAACAGTGAGAAGAGCACAGAGTAAAAAAGGAATTTAAAACTCTCAATTGTAATAACTAAAAACTATATGACTATTATGTGGCAGAAAAACCTGTGATGACATCACTTGTAGGAAGAAGCTGTGTGGGGGAAATTAACAAATGTTAAATGCAGAAGAAAAGAAGAAAGATGAGTGAGAAAGGAGTGTATGGTTTACGACATGCAAAATGTGGGAAAGCCAGAGGAGTAACTTAGGTCTAGGTGTCATTTAGAAGAATAACAAACACCAACTGTAACTTCCCCTGGGAAAGTTTGGGTAAAGGGTTCACAGGAACACCAAATGGTCACTAGTTCAGAGAATGAATGTTGAACAACTGTCATGATGTATGTTTTGTCACTGTCCTGTTGTTACCTGACAGTATATAAGCCAGGACATTGTGGAAGACAGCAGAGAACACTGTGGGTCTTCTCTCCATGCTGCATGTACAAAAGAGATCTGATTCATCATGCCGAGTTTCTGATTCTTGAGATAATTAGCGACTTTCTTACTCAATAAGGAGGAAATTTCCCTTACAGCTGATTGAGAAAATATGTTTTCACAGCCTTTAAAAATGCAAACTGTGAACTCATTATTGTGTTGTTCTGTCAGCTGACTTATTATTCACCTCTAATCATTCACTCACGTCAAATATCTATTCTTCACCACATTTCCTTCTGTTTTCTCCTCTGCCAGATTGTCAACTATGCATACAAGCACAACATCGCTTCTCTGTACCCTGAGCCTAAAGACAAGGAGGCGTTTGTGCTGTCTCACATCTACAGTCCTGATTACGACTCCTTCACTCTGGACACATACAGCTGGCCACCGGAGGCCATGGAGGTCCAGGATGTGTGATCCCGAACAGCTCTCTCTAAACATGCTGCCGTGGGGTCACGTACATTTTCTGCAAAATGTGTTGCCCATGATTCTGGCCTTTTTTGCTTTTTTTTGTTCATTTCTTTCTTTCTTTTATAAATGTTAATAAGTCTCTGCCCCCTTTTCAAATGGACGGTGGTCAATCTATGATTCTCTGTGACCTCCTGAGCGTTGAGATGTCAAGTTTTTCCCCTCTTTCACTGTTGTAGTAGTTATCAGTTTTATCAGTGTCTGTTATCAATTCTCTATATCTGATTGAAGTCCAAGTAAAGTACATTATTTTATAGCCACACAACAGCATCATATCAGGTATCACAAGCATAATCTCTAAAACTTTACAATCTAAACTACACTCCATTCACTAGCTTGTCCAGCTAAGACGTTGTATTCAGTGCTCGCAATGACTCGAAATCTGTTGTTGAGAGATGAATGAAGCTGGTGCATTAAAAACAGAGCAGTGGCTCATAGTTGCGCACAAGGCTTTCTCTTGTCTGGACACAAATGAACAGAGGATTCATGTTGAAGCTTAAAAAAAGAGAAAGAAATTAACAGAAACTCTTAGTGCCTCTTTCTGTGTGACATCACTGCTCCATACTATGAGTTCAAACCTCTGTCCTTGTTCGGTGGAGAGCAAAGCCGTCGTACCACCCCGATTCCAAAAAAGTTGGGACGCTGTGTAAAACATAAATACAATACAATGTCTTTGTTTTCAATTGAGTATATGTCAAAAGGGATTAGCGAATTATTACATTCTGTTTCATATATGTTTTAAACAGCATCACCACTTTTTTGGGGTCGGGGTTGTAAAAGCCACATCTGGCTGTGGATCTGTAGCTGCTTCATATTTTACACTCCTGTCAATCTGAACACGTTTCAACCTGCAGGACTGAAATAACTCCAGAATCAGCCTGTGCATTTTTCTCAGTTATTCTTGATGGGAGACCCTAATGTTTTCTTGAATGTGTTCAGATGGGGGACTGTTGGGGATTTAGTGTCACCATCAGGATGATTTTGTATACAATGGGTGTGTTTGTCTTTTAGTTTTGTACAGAGCTCTGCCTTTTGTTGTATTTTTTGCCAAAGTTACGGATGAACTCTGTCTTATCTTTTACTTCTAGAGAGCATGATACTGTGAGCTTTAGTACTGAGAGATATGCTTGAGGTTTTCGAAGGGAACATGAATCTTTTTAAATAAAACTGTTGCCAAAATATGACTGATTTGTGGCATTTCTTTTTGGATTTCGTTGATGTCATTTAACACCTGTCCATTGTATAATTTCCAGACCAACCCTCAGTATAAAGAAGCTGTAACTGAACCTTCCCTTGGTCACCATGTGTAACCTGACTTACTAAAGATGTCTGAGTCTGTGTTTAAATATTACTTTTGTTTTGAGGCTAATTAAACAGTACATAGTTCACCCTGTTTTTCCTACAGGAAGCAGATCAAAGAAGCAGTTGCAATAATTTGTGTCTTGTAAATTCAAACTTTCCCTCTTTTCCTTGCTCTTAAACTCTTGGATTTTCTGCAACAAAACATCAGAACTAAAAATTATTCCCACTCATAAAACCCCTGTAAACTCTTGTATGTCTGATGCTTTTACCCACTTCAGTCCTGAGGATGTCCATGGTTCGTGGTTTGGCCTCCTACTCTCAAGAAAGGAAATGTCAAAGCTACAGCATACAATCATACACAAGGTACTCAACATCACTTAATGCTTTTGTGGCTTAATGGAAGCAAATCCCTGCAGACAGGTTCTAAAATCTAATGAAAAGCCTCCATTAGAGTGGAGAAGAGAAAGGGCTGTTATAGCAACATATATATAGCAACAACATTGATGGCTATTAATAAGATCAGATAAACCTTAAACCTTACTGAGGGACAACCCTCAGTGGTGGATTAAGCAAGAATGTATGGCAGTAACATTTAAGTTTAAGCCATTATAAAGGTAAAAGTAGTGATCAGGTTTACAACTTTGTCAGCTATGCAGACAAATAAAATGCAGCCTTTGTGCATTTGTATAGTATTTTTTAATGTCTAGTTTGTGGTTTTAATAGCAACAACAGCTTTAAAATTCTCTGAAAAGTAAGGAAACATAGTATATACTACTGATTCAAGCTTGCCAATCACAGCCTGAACAGATACTGTGTTTGTCTAACAAAATATTTCCATATGACGCAGGGCTGACTGAACAATCAAATCAGATACAAAATGTAATTTGAGAGCTGCAGCTCCTGTGCAATATGACTTTGAGGGCTGCCTGTTGGTAAAGCTGTCATCCTTCAAACTGACAGGCAATATCATACCTTCATTATTCATTTTCCTGGATGTCACAATAATTCCTACAACCTTGATTCCAAAAACGTTAGGACTCTGCAAAACATAAATAAAATAGAACGTGATCATTTACTAATCCTTTTTGTCATTTACTCATATTTAATGTTTGACCTTATCAACCTCATTGATTTTTGTAAATATTCTGAATTTGATGGCAGCAACATGTTTCAAACAAGTTGGGACAGGAGCAACAAAAGACTGAAAGTTGTGGACTGATCCAAAAACACCTGTTTGGATCATTCCACAGGTAAACAGGTTCCTTGGTAACAGTGATAGTATCATGATTGGGTATGAAACATTCATCCTGGTAAAACTGTGTGAACACAGTTTGTTTGCAAATGATTCTGTGCTGTTACAGCATCCCAGCTTTTTTGGAATAAGGGTTGTACCCATGAGCTTGACAACTGTAAAATATTCAACAGAGGTATGTTAATAATTAAAGTTGGATGAAAGGATGAATTAATTGCATCTATTTTTGTGCTAGTGTCTCTGAGCTTATTTAAGACAGTTCAATCTGACTCATAAGACAAGAGTCATTTATAAGAGTCGTTGGTATTTGCATTCATGTTCATCACGTTTCAGCCTGTCTGAAAACATTTCAACATGAATGTGTAGGAAGAAAGTGAGACAAAGTTGAAATGTCACTAGATGGTGATACGGTGTTATGTTTTTTTCCCCCCCAAGGCATCCTGGGAATAATTAGTCTCTTTTTTCCTAGGAACCTGTTGCTGTATTGATTGTCTATATTGTTGTAACAGCGTCTTAATGCTGCCCTCTAGGCCAGGTCTCTCTTGAAAAAGAGATTTTAATCTTAAGAGTTTCACCTGCTAAATATAGAAAAAATGAAAATGAATTGAACTCAACACACCAGACTGACTTGATGCTGCCGTTGTTACAGTTTATTGAACTGTACTGGAGGCTTTAAGATCAGGAAAAGGCATGAGAAAAGAAGCATCAACAGCTCTAATTAAATTCTGACATTGATCATAGTCCTGTTGATATAAATGTTATATAGATATATCGTCTCAAACCTCCTTTTGCTGCTCGGATAGTTTGCAGTTTATATAAGCAAATGACAGTGGCTTCAAAATACAGTCATGCTCCTTAACACAGTTAGAAAAGCACACATTTGACAATAGCAAATAAACATGACAGCAACTGTTTGAAGTTATGACTAAGTCTCTTAATAGTCGGCCTCTGATCACTGTCAGGGACAAACAGAAACAGACAGAAAAGTAGGCACATTTTCTCTTTGTAATAACCTCAATGCTCACTCTCTTCTTCAAGCTTCACTCTCCTCCTGTGGTGAAGATATTAGAAACGTAAGGTCAAGCTTCAAATCGACACACACCGCTGCCAGCATCTGACGTGATGCTTGTCCTTTTTATCAATGATGCATGAAAGTGTGTGTGCTGATGTGTCAGATACGGGAAAACACCAGCTCAAAGTTGGGACCTGAAGAAAAACGAGTAGAGTCAGATCTTTAAAGTGAGATGATGTCAAAGCTGCACGTCATCACTGTGTGTGTGTGTGTGAAGTTCTATAGAAATGCTGCCATTTTACCATCTACCTTTTGTCTGTTCTAATGAGTTATAGTGATGTCCGTAATGTGTACTGTAAACATCTAAAATAACATTTAAAACCATAAACTAAATTAGACACACATACAGACTTGAGACCAACGTAGTTCAGGTACCGTGTGTAGTAGCAGTACTGTAGGTGAGCCGTGGTCAACAGGCTGTTCCTCAGAGGATAAGATCACATTTTTGACACTGAATAGCCTGAGCAAACTCTTAAAGATGGGAACTCACAGAGTCTGAGCTTTGGCAAAACTAACAAGCACATATATACATAAATATAAAGTTCACATTGAAAGCATAACAACTTAAGTAAAAATACTGCATATGCACACAAAACACTTTGGTAACCAAAACAGATAAGCAGTAACAATCACTGTGCCAAAGTCTTTGGCATTTTCAGAAGAAAGTTTGCTTTGTGGGATTCAAAATGAAACACAAATAAACATAGATTAATACTCGAAGCCTGGCAACTCTCTCAGTAAAGACGGTGTTTAAAGGGTATGTAGCTTTAAAGAATGCTTCAATTTCTAAAAAGCTTAACTGGTGGGAGTTGACTTGTGGGGGTCACACAGTTCACTGTATCTGTATCATCACTCTTCTTCTACTGGCTCTGCTTCTTCTCTGGGCAAACGTAAGACAGGAGCATGTCTATCATGTGCTTGACGATGGCTGGAGGCGGGTGGAGGGCGTGAGGAAAGTGGTGCGCTAAGCTCATCTGCCAGGCGTCCACCAGCAGGACGTTCAGTCCCTTGAACATGGCCCTGAGCACCTCGTCCAGCTGCAGGGAGAACCAGTCGCTGTTGTACAGGCTCACCTCCTGGTCCAGGGCTTGGAGGTTGGCCGAGCGGATCACGACCGTCGTCCCCGGCGCTCGGTCCATGAGTCTCACCAGCGCCCGCCTAATGTGCCGGAGCCGCCGGATGTACACCTCCACAGGAAAGGTGCTGAAGTGGGCCCAAATGCTGAGGACCACGATGGTGTTGGGACCCCCGGAGAGGCCGTCCAGCTCGTTGGAAATGTACCGCAACTCGCTGGACATGACGGTGGAGAAGCGGATGGGCGGACCATGGCAGCGGTACTTCAAGAGAATATTATGGGTGCTGTCCACCGCCATGAAAGGGCCAACGTTTTTAGGACTGTGCAGGTTGAACTCCTTTAATTCTGCAGGTGGAATAAACAGGAGTTAGTGTGGGAAAGACAGGCAACATGCAAGAAAGTGAAGTAGAAGATGACACTCACCTGGTACGAAAGCAATGAGATGCTCAAACCACTGCCTGACGGTGGAGTCTCCGTACATGTTGATCACCTTGTTCTTCAAACACTGAGTGATGGCAGATGATTCATTGAACTGGCGCATTGTAACGCCACTTAACGGCCTCCATGAGTCCTCGTAGTAATATCCAGATGTTTCTAGCTTAATAGGTTCTGCTTTTATACTGCTGCTTTCTACCTCTACTTTATCTGATGCAAAGCGAGAAATGTTGCAGACAAAATTAATCAAATGGAATAAATCATGGCATGACATGACGCACAAACTAGAAACGTGACACTATACCGTACCTGTCCTGGGAGGCAGCACGTTGATTCTGTCGGCTCCAGAAGCGTGTATGCGAACTTTAATGTTCACACCGCTGAGAGAGAAGAAACAGGTGTTGATCAGGTCAAGTCTGGTGATGTTCTATATTTTTGTTAATCAACAAATTCCATGAAAAAAGGGACCAAAACCAAGTCCACCTCTCCATACTTCTTGTCAGCCCTGAGCCCAGGTCCTACTGAGGACTTACATCTTTAAAATCAGATCATTCATTGTTGACGTAAAGCGTAACTAATTCTCTGAGTCATTATGGGCTTATGTCAGATGTTCATGCTCAGCAATTATGCTCAGTGTGTTTTGTAGCCACTGAAGTGGTACGGCTCCAGGGATGGAAATGACAGTCTGTCAATTGTCCACCACTTTGGTCCAGACTGAAATAACAATTATTACATGGATCGCTGTGAAATTTTGATCTATTATGCGTGGTCCCCAGAGGATGAGTCCCACTGATGATGGTGATTTCTCCTCAAGCACCAACATGAGATTCAAATTTGTGGTTTTTAGTGAAAAGTCTCAACGACTAAACAAAACAGATTGCTGGGAAATTTGGTTCAGACATTCATGTTCACCTCAGGATGAATTGCAATCACTTTGGGCATCCTCTGACTTTCCCTTGAGCACCACCATCAGGACAAATTTTCAATATGTCCAAGACCAAATCACATTCCGAATGTGTGTTGCAGTCCACAAGTGCAGCCTCTTAAAAGAAGGTTAATCAGTCCCTAAAACAGCCATGAACTGCAGAACAGTTCAACTGTTGGGGACAGTTACAGCACCAGGACTTAAAATAAACTACAGTGTCCATGTTACTTATAATAAAGGAAGATGTTGCCCAGTGATAAACTGTAGTTCATTTCTCTATACATAGTGTAGTTTTTGGACGTTTAGATGAATAATCTGATCTGGAGATACATACAGTATTGTACATCGAGGCATAGCCTAAACATTTTGAGATATTACTTATAAGCCATAAATGAGTCCACTGTTGGTTTGGCCCTTTAATACCACATAAATATATGTCATATTACAACATATTTCTCAAACAGTACAAACCTCTGGAAGAGCAATGCTTCTTTGTTGGTGATGAGGTGTTTCAAATAGCCTCCTTTGGCGTGGTTGATCCTGGTGTCACAGCCCAGCACTTTAGGCTTGTAGCAGTACCAGGGTTCACCGGTGTAAAGGTCTGTGTAGTTGCACAGTGGCTGCTGATCAGGCGGCAGGCACATGTTGCACACAGTACTTTCAGAAAGGAAGCCCAAGCGGAATAGGCTCTTGAAAAACACTCGATCGGGCCGTTCCTCCCTCAGCCGTCGCAGCACGGCCACAGCCTCGCTCGAGTGCGCCAGCGTAACCTCCACCTGTGCAATCCCCACCCAGAGGAGCGGGAACAGAGCAGAATAAAATCCATTCCTGTGGTCCACCACCTTACCTGCTACACCTGCACCGAGCTCCGGGGAGTGCAGTCTGGCCAAAAGGAAATCCCCGCCGTAGCGCTTGGGACGTCCCTGGAAGTCATGCATTTGGACGAGGACTTCCAGCTGGTCACCCACGTGCCACTCCCTCCCTTCCTTAGTGGGAAGGATGGCGAACAGACTGTGCACGGGGTCACTCGTCTGGCGCAGGGTGGTCGGTGTAGAGCGAGGTGGAGGCCCAGGCCAGGCGATAGATTCCAAGAGGTAGCGCTCCTCCTGTTCATCTTCAGGGGACGGTTTCTGGCCCAGATGGGCACAGAAGGTGCGGTTGTGATAAAAAGTAGGGAGATCCACTTGGATGAAGGATGACTGGATCCTGCTCTGGAGCTGGGAGAGGGCTGAAACCGTGTGGCAGTTCCAGTTCTGAAGAGAGAGGGAGGAGAATTAAGAGGTGCTGCAGGAGATGGGACCACTGACCTATAACTGCAGATAAAAATGCATAATAGGGCACATTTCTATTGCACATTTAATCCAGATGTCTCAGCTTAGACACTTAGTCATTACATCAATAGTATTATCAAAAAGATACATAACATGTAGTTTAAAGATTAAAAAGGTAAATGATCAGTGTATGCATTTCCCTTTCAAAGTAATTCAGTAAAACACATCAATTAAATTTGTGTATAACACATTTCTCTCCTCACCTCCACAGTGTGGATGTTGCGCAGCAGGAAGATCAGGCCAGACAGGGCTAGGAAGAGGAAGATGAGGACATATTTGGAGAGATTTCGGTACATGGTGACCTCCTTCTGTCTCCCATGATCAGGCCCTGTTTCACTCTATGTTGTCACCACAGTGATGATGCCATCATTTCGTCCTCGGGGCCCGATGCGGACGAATGAGCGCTGTCAACGTAGAGGATGAACACACAAAGAGAGAACTAGCACTTGTTCTGTTCGTGTTTAGAAAGGCAGATAAAAATCATGGTTGACACATAATCATGCAGATATTTGTCTGAGCAGTATAGTTATTTGTGTCTTCCGTGTCTGAGGAGTCATCATCAGACAAGGGAAGAGAAGTACACTTATTTATGGGTGAATCTTTATTTTGTGTGCTTAATTAATTTTATCATTTCTCAAAACAGGTTAGATTGTACTATTGGTGACACTAAGCACAAGCTGTTCCTTAAATATAACGTAGTTTTGTTGATGTATGGTACAAATCTAAATTACAAACCTATTATTTCATAAAAAAACCCACTATAACCTCTCTGTGTGCGCAAGTAAGAAGCACTTACACTACCATAGGCTATAAAACAGGTTCAGCTCATGGTCTCTCCGAAGGGATAAAGATCATTATCTATAGTATATAATGCATATAGAATATATGGAGACCTTAACTAGAGTGAAGGATTATATTTGGACAAGACATCAGACAGGGATTATTTTATCTACTGACAGCTGTCTCTGTCTGTTTTATTATTATCATTACAGAATATCTTTAATGGGTTGTAAGAGCTCATTTTTTTTACACTACAGAACATTTAAATTCATGATTACATTGTTTTGAGGAGGACGCGCTCTGCACATGCGCAGACATTTTCCTGCGCATGTGTGGACAAAGGTTGATTTGTGCAGTTGTTTTATTCCCAATGCTCAAACAATGCAAACGTGCTTGCAAAGTTACATCTTAAATCACGTTGATCTGACATTTATTTGCACAATTAATCAATTATTTGGTCTTCAAAAGGTCAGAAAAGAGTAAAATAAATAAATAAATAAATAATAACACTATTACCTAAAGCCAAAGATGACATACTCAGAGTGCTCATGTTGTCAATCACATATTGATTTTAAGCAACTGATCGTATTTTTACACGCTGGAACACGCTGTGTTTTTGACATGGTAGCTTTAATTGATCACATTTCTATTGATTAATCGCCCGATCGCCGCAGCTACTATACTATTTAACCACTGAGGCTTGTTTACATCCAGGCTGTTGTGCCTGTCTGTACATCCATCCAAGCTTAGATCACGCAAACGTGGCAGTGATGACTGTCAACATTTCACATTCTCAGGCCAATCTTCCATCTGACACGTCAATTAAGGACGATCAGCTGTTTTTCTCCCACGAGCGACCGCGAAGCACAAAGAATCGACACCTCACGTTCATCACACGGCTGGAGATGGCAACACATTTCTGGTCATATTAGCCCTGTCAGCTAACACTAACACCGGTGATAACAGCCTTTTATCCATATATGCTTCATTACTTACACATGAAGGCGCCAGATGAGCCTGATGCGGGCCCCTGTCGGAGCAGCGGAGGAGGCCGGAGAGAGGGGCGGTCAGTCCGGGCAGAGAACAGCGCAGCGGCCCGAGAGGCACATCAGAGCCGGTGCAGCGGTCAGGAGACAGATCCCAGTGATCATGATGGGAGGAACACAGCACAGAGGGGTGGCGGTGGGTCTCTGGGTGGATACATACTGTCTATAGAGGCGGGGGGATGAGTCTGGCTGCGTCCTCTGGTGGTCAGTCATTCAAGACTTAACCGCATAAAAGAGGAAACAAGACCACGAGACACTCCAATGGAGGCTCTTTGTATGAGAATTATGAGTAGTAAAAATAAATCATTTCACTGTGTGTGGCTGACATTAGTACAGTACAACCCCTCCTACCTGTCATTAATATTAATATTGTGGCTGATCTGCTGTGATGGAAACAAACAGTCCATGAATACATTATTCTATTGAAAGAACATGAATCTATTTTGGAGACAGTTTGACTCATTATAGGAGGGAAGGCTCATGTCTTATAATGGATGGTATTAAATACTCTCATTCTTATTGAGGTGAGATTGAAAACGGGTGAGGTCCCTGCTAGTCAGGCATCACTTGCTCTAATGTAAATCTGTTGTCTTTAACATTTCATACACTAAAGAATTCACTGATAACTGAGAAATAATCAGATTACTTGCAATTGGAAATGGTGTTGTTTGAGCCATGCAATGTTTCAAAAAAAATATGGAATCAAATAATTATTGGAAAATAAGAATTGTAGATTTATTTACATTGTTAGGAGATAAAGCTGCTACAACATTTTCAGATGATGTGGCCTAACGTTGGTAAAAACAGTTCAGCTATTGTGATAACAGATATTATGCTTGTTGTTTCATGTATAGTATACTGTACGTCTGTGGTTACAAGTGCACTACATTTAACATATCAACCAATCCTTTTAATTGTAGTTCATCTCATGTATTTAATGTGGATAGTGATAAAGAGAAAGTGTTACACCATGCCTGGTTTTCAGTAGAGGTAGCAACCTACTCACTGTGTTTCATCATAAAATAATTGCTTTCAAGTTACAAATACCTTCTACAGCTACATCACAATCATTGTCTTTACACAGAGAGGAAAGTGCCCATTAAATAACAGAACAGATCTAAATAGTGACATATAAAAAAATGTAGTTACATTCATAGATTAGTCGTTTATAAGGTTGTCTTGCCTTCAGTCTTGATAAACAAAGGAAACTAAATGTTCTGCCATTTGATATCTGGGTCAGCAATTAAGATGAGTGCATTTGTTAGATGTGCCAAAAGTGGCTAGAGGGAGCAATGCATCTCAATCCCACAGTCAGCGCCATTTTACACACTCAGTAGTTCTATACAGGTGTTATTAGGTGTAGACTCTCAGACAGGGCCAGGAGTGGTTTCCTCCATTCTTTGCACTTCTGATTGGTTATCTGCCGCCTGTTGAGGAGAGTTGGACTGTTCTGTTTTGCAAGGTGATACAGGTGAGGAGGGCTGTGGTGTTTCTGTTCTATCACTCATAACCTCCTCCGCCTCCTCCTCCCTCTGCTGTACAGAGGAGAGGTACTGCTCCAGCAGGCTGCAGTCAGCACTGTCCACACCATCGCTACCACCAGCGAAGCCACTCCGAACGGGGCTCAGCGCTCGCACCGTCTTCAGAGAGTCTGCTGTCCCGCTGCTCAGGAAGCTGTCCTCCTGCACTGTCTGCTGATCACTTGTTGACTGGAAGCCCGAGTCTGGGAAGGAGACGTCTGTGCTAGATGGGTTCGTCGTGCTGGATGCGGCAGGTGGGGCAGCCTCACATAATCCAGGAGCTGAGTTCGGAGCCGGGGTGGCAGCCTGAGAAATGCAGGCCAGCTGCTGATCCACAGACTGCTTCCACTGCTGCATAGACTGGAGCTACAAGGAGAACACAGGAAAAGTATCAAATTAATGAGGCAGCCATATGAGTCTATTTTTAGCCCTGCTAGCAGCTTCAGGGAAGGCAACATCAGTCTGTTGGTCTGACGGTCCATTAGTTAGTCAGCCCAACACTTGGTTCAAGTGTGTCATGACCACTACCACCACTAGAGGCTGACATTTGAAATTTTGAGTGGTATGTCTTAGCAATGGAATGGGTTGCAATGAAATTTGGTAGTCACTTGTGCTGAGATGATAAACTGTATTATTATTATTTTTTTTTTCATCCAACTCCATTGTCAGGTCAAAATGGCATTTTATCCAACACTTTTATGACTAAATACCTGCAACACTAATGACATCAGCCTCAGTTGTATTTGTAAATGTTACTATACTGACATCATAGTTTGTATGGCTGCAGACTCTAGTTTAGAAAAGAAGACCACAGGAGACCAACACTGTAACACACAAATAATGACTGAGCTGTGGTGAATGTGTGATAATGACAAATGACAATTTCAATCACTGACCTCTTTCCACAGAAATTTTACAGCTTCCTCCTGAACCAGCCTTTGTAACCTTTCTTCTTCATACTGCTGCTGCAACCTGTAAAGGAATCCCGTTTTAAACCATTAGTACTTTGAATCTTTGTAAATACTGGAGAATATACATTTATATATATCCACAACCATATATAATATTTGTTAATGACAGCCATTCTCAAACCATAAATTGGATTGGAAATAAACAATGCTGATGGTCGGTCTCTTACCTGTCGATCTTTTCAGACAGGAAGAGGATGTGATCTTGCATCCTGCGCAGTCGGATTTCACTGCGCACCTCCCTGGCCATGGGGTGACAACTCCGAGTGTGCTGCCCCCTCCACCATGATTGTATTTTTACCGCCGCCCTGTCTTCTCCCATCAGACTTGATTTGCCTGCACACATTCCAACATCTTCGTGCTTGAGGGCTTCTTTCAGCTCTGCTTTATCAAAGTCAGATGATGTCACCTTATCAGTTTGTGGTGTGCTAACTCTGACCTCCAGTGAGCCAGCTGTTGTGGCTGCAACAGAAATAACTTCCTTTTCAAGACCCCTCTCTTGCTTATCTGCCAGAGGAGAATGATGTGTCTTGTTAGCGCTGTGCTTTTTGGGCTGCACTGGCCGTTTTGGAGCCAGGGAATCGGGCTCAAACGTCTCAGTCTCGTCCTCGCTGTCAGAGTGGGTCGTCTGTGGCTCCAGATCAGACGTGAAGGGGAGAAAGGTAGACTCTGAGGAAAGCATGCTGCCATTGAGTTTGTCCTCATCTGTCTGCATATCCTCCAAATAGATGTTTTCCTCTCTGAGCCTTGGGCTGTGAACTACTGGCATTGAAGGGTGGGAAGAATCACAGCTCACCCAGGTGTTAAACTGTGGGACTGGCTCTGTAGAAAGTAGACATACCAAACAGTTAAAAAGAAAGCAACTTGTAAAGAGAAACAATAAAATACACACTCTGCGCCATAGAGTGACAAAGCAGTACTCTTACCCGTCTCCCGGACAGATGGAGCAGCAGCTGGTGCAGGTGCACTGATATTCTTCACCTCTGTGGCTCCCCCTTGTGGAGCTGCATGGGAAGGACTGTGGCTCTCCACATCTAGTTGAGTTGGACGAGGAGGGCTGGGACAGCCTCCGCGGGTCTCCTCTAACAGCTGCCTTTGGTGAAACCTGAGAGACAAAAACGTCAGTTCAAACATGAGGTAATTCAAGGAAATATTTTCCATCAGTATGTGAGTATGGCAGGGTTATCGTGGCCATGAAGTAAACATTGGATGATAATCTTTAGGCTGCATGTTGTATAGTAATACTGCTAAATTTACATTTATACCTCTGCTTCCTGAGGATTTTCTCCAGTTTGGCATCTTCTGCTGTCTCCAGGGCTGGTGATGATGTCAGAGGGCAAACAGTGGCCAGGTACTGAACCAGCTGAACGTGCTGACCTGGTCGATATGAACGTCCTTTACCCTGACTGTAGAGCCACTCTGCTTTGAGACTGCAATAGTGACAAATATACACAATAAGTAAGATATTCAAACATTTGAATAATATTCCAACATTAATCAACAAACAAACAGCAATGTACGCACCCTTCTTTCTGTGACACTACATAGCCATCCAGGACCTTTAGGTTCAGGCACCAACTTGTGATATATGGCCTATAATCAAAACCTGGCAATGAGGGGGTCGCCATAACACAGGGGTTGCTCATAATGGACAGCTGCTCCATGTCATGGAGAGGTGCCAGGTATGATACCTATAAAATTATCAGAAGAAAGTCAGCTATCAATAATGAGCCCTTATATTGCTTGAATGACAATGAGTGTTGCTGTATGAAGTAAGGGAAAAGACAATTACTTCATTCAGATCCCTTATCTCATTTTCTGCCAGAGAGAGGATAGATAAATGAGCAGGTAGGTGAGCAGGAACAGTACGAAGTGTTGTAATGCTGTTTCCATGGAGTAAAAGTGTCTGTGAAATCAAGAGAAAATTAATCAAACATACATAAAAGAAATCTGAAACTGTACATTATTATATATTTTAGTGTTTAGGCTCACTTTTGACTTCAGAGACTCCAGCACTCACCTTTAACACCACCAGTTTAGTCAGATCGCCAATGGTCGATATGTTATTGTCAGATAGATCCAGGTGTTGAAGGGAAACACAGTTGTTGAGTTGTTCGATGACCTGTGTCAAAGAGTGCACAGTCAGTTAAACATGTAACATATTAACACATGGGCTCAAACTAATGACTTCATCTGAGCAAGGATTTTTTTGTAAATAAATGATATATCAGTATAATGTGTGAGAATCTCTCTTCTCCTCACCTTAATATTGTTCCCAGACAGGTTGAGCCATTCCAAGTGTGGCAGATCTCTTAGTCCCTCAATGTATCCAATACTGTTATTGGGAAGATTGAGGACTCTCAACTCTGTTAGCCGACACACGCCCATCATTCTGACCAGGCGGTTACTGGCTACAGACAGCTTAAGAGGAAAAGACAAATGATTTATCAAAAGGCATAATAAAACACCAAGTTACTCATGAGTATGTTATAAGCCTGTAAATAACTGTTAAATGCAAGCAAAGGGTTCAGAGGGCTTAACTACCTGCTGGAGGCCTGGGCTCCTTTCCAGATGGTCAAGCTTCATTATGTGGTTATGGTCGAGGATGAGGGTGTGAGTGTCCTCGGAGCAGGTGAAACTAGGATCGAGCTTTTGCATACCCCGGGATGAAAGATCCACCACAGGCCCTTGTAGGAGTAAAGACAATGGAGATTAAAGAAACTGGAAAACCAAATCACTATGGCTACATAACACACAGGCATACAAACAGTATACACCTTCAGTAAAGCTGGGGGCAGACACTCCACTAATTTTACAGATAAAGGTCAGTTTGCTGTGATCAGAGTTATGTTGAGTTATACCTGGGTTATACATTGGGGTTATGGTGTGTGATGCTACTGAGTAGTATTATGGACACTACTAGTTTTGTGAAACTATAATACTAACTTTCCTGAGTAGTCCTGCACCTGTACCCTGTTTTGTACTGTAGGAAGAACTATGTCTGAGTAATCACATCTAAATATCTGCCAAGAACCAAATGAAAATATGGACATTAGGGACTTTCAATAGATTTGTGCATCAGCTTTGTATAATCGCAGGAAAGTTCATATGTATTTGTTACTGCTGATATTATGACATCCGAGGGCACAAAAGCTGACTCAAATATGAGGACTAACATGTATAGGAATTAATATACTGCGAAATGTATACTTGACTACAATTTGTCTCTTACAATTTACCTGGACATCTTGCAGACCAGTAACGCCACACAAAATGAGTTGGTTTGATACCAAATGTTAATTAAACCTTGCTAAAAGACAATGTGTTAGTCTGACTCTAATGGACTGACGGGATGTTTTGGTCTGCATCCTCTGACACAGTTAATGTCAGCAACATCAGCTAACGGCTGTACTGTGTGTTTGATGCAGGCTAGCTAACGTTAGCTGCTAACTAAAAAACATAAGCGCAGTGGTTACCGTTAAACGACAATGAACCACCACTGTGTGATTAAAACAACTATTGAGCCACTTACCAGCATTTGTATCAGACTGTAAATCTGATACACCCATCCTGTCGCCTCAGACAACACCTAACGTTAGCTAACAGCTCTATTAGCGGCGGACTGTAGTGAGAGAGACAAGAAGCGTCTGCCGCTTGTCAAACGGCTGAAGAAGGAGGTTCCGGGAAATGTAGTTCGAACAGACCGTCTGGTTCTGTGCGGTGTTGTGTCAATGTGGCTTGAAAAGACTACAAATCTCATAATTTCCTGCCGCCAGTCAAGTTGTGGTATAAAAATGAAAGAAAGAAGCGATTTAATAACATCAACAACGACAAAACGGCCCATATATGATATCAGTTATTTTTATTTGCTTAATTAATTAATTTATTGTGGTATTATTAGACTAGAAAATATTGCTGTTAATATTGTTGGACACTAGCGGATTGTGACGTCACCAATGTGATAATTTGCCAAAGTATTAATTTGATAAGAATATTTTTACAAATCAAAAATAATGTATATGTATATTTTACACGTAAAGCAATGACAATAAATTCAAATGACCTAAAAATGTTCTCTGTTTATTAGTTCATAAATATCGATTTGTAGTCTACCAGTTCAGTTTCCGCTTCCGTCATCTTCCTTTCCGGTTTTGCGCCCTCTCGTAGCCATCATGAAGTGAGTGAACAGAATACTATCAAATGCCATCTTAACACTTAAATAAAGATTTTAACGATTCCATCTACATTAAGATTAAATGTATACCATATTCTTTTCGTGATGCCTTATATTTGTCGTTTTCAGGGTCGAGTTGTGCAGTTTCAGCGGGTATAAAATATACCCCGGCCATGGCCGCCGATACGCCAGGATAGACGGAAAGGTAACCATTTCACCCGGCGCCGGTTTCCAGCTGTTCTGTCTGTACATGTGGTGTGAAGCACAATTTACTGAATTATGTGTATTCGTGTTACCTCTTGCCTGTTATAGTTGTTTGTAACATGAGCTACAGTTTGAAGCACAGGCCCAGTCCAGTGACCCTTGCTAATGCTAACTGCTAGCATAAAATGATAGCCTTACAATGTAGCTGCTAAACAGCATTTCGTGTAGTTGCTAGCAGTTAAACTCTTAATCATGTTTTTCTACGACCTTTGCAGAGATTGACAGCGTTAATTCACTAGCTATCTAAGTATGTTAGATGAGAAGACAGTAACGTTATCCTTAACAGTACTTGAAAAATAATCCTTGTGTATAAATTACCTTTATATATACAAGTATTTGTTTTCCTAAGTTATATACTTTGTATGTGTGTTTTCTAGTTCTTATTACTGTGTTCTAAATCACTCCCCATTTATCATATAGTTCACCATATGTACATAACACCATGTTTAGATTGTAAAAAGTCAGTTTTTATTTATGTTCTAGTACACTCTATAATTCCCATAGTGGAATAAAAGCCTTGGCTATAACGTGCACTACTTTCTGCTAATAAGCCTTTTAATCAATGTGTCATGTTTTGTAGATGTCCAAAGTACAGTCTTACAACACAGCACCTGTCAGTGACGCTGCAAAATCTTGATTATCTTAAAATGTCTGAAATCTCAGTCTACTGTACAGTTGAGTGTTTATTGTATATGGATTAATAAATTATTGAACCAAGGGAGTGGTTTTGAACATGGCCTAAATATATCTTGACAAGCCATTTAATTGAGTATCCTGTCTTCATTAGGTGTTCCAGTTTTTGAACGCCAAGTGTGAGTCAGCCTTCCTGGCCAAGAGGAACCCCAGACAGATCAACTGGACTGTGCTGTACAGACGCAAGCACAAGAAGGGCCAGTCTGTAAGTAACGGGCTCTGCGTATATGTCTGTGTTTGTAATAACTAGGTGTTGTCTGTGCAAATTGACACTTTCTCACAGATCTTAGTTTGCATTACTGTACAGTGTGACACTGATAAACGCAGCCAACATCTGCTTTAAAAGTCATTTTTGTCCGGCAAATAGTGTCTGATACAGATATTTGGTGTTTTTTCTTGTTTTTTGTTTTTTTTAGCAGTGTATGCTGATTATGATTTTGCATACTAGAACTGTCAAAATGACAGATTGAAGGACATGTACTGATAGAGTATCAAACACTCATTTCTAGATACTGGTTTGGCTGCGGGTGGATGGTGTGCACAGTATGCATCTGTGTTATGGGTTGTTGCCGGACTGCGTTTTGCAGCCTGGGCAGCAGCTCTCACTCCACACCTGCAGCCATAGAACAACTGGAGATCATAGTACTGGCCCTTGACGTCTTTATTGACATCTCACCATTGGCCAGCCTCCAAACTCTCCTACATGTTACAATACTTATCACCTGTAATTGCAACTGTGTGCATTCTGATCCCATTGTGGCTACCACTTGTAAAACACCAGCATTACAGGGACATTGCAAGGCATAGTTTGGTTTACAGTGTAGCAGTGTTTGCACTTCTCATATGTTTGTATGAAGTAGAATTTATGAAATTCAACACTGACATTTGTAACTTGACAGTTGGGTCCACAATAGCGTGCTATGTAATCAACACGGTCGCTTGGTTAGATGGAGTCGTTACCACAATGTGCCAGAAAGTTTAAGTATTTTTGGCACCTGCTTAGCAGCTCAAGTAAGTGACAGTAAAATATATCGTCTCTTTTCTTTTTGTGTTGACAGTAAAAGCTAACGTTTAATGTTTTATGTCAGGGAAAAATCATTTGATGTGGATGCTGAGGTATCAGAAAACTCACGTTTATGATGGTTGAAGACATGCTACACATGTTGATGAATAATGTTGTCCAGGGATGGGTACAACTATTATATAACACCATGTGTGCCTGTAGAGCATTGTGAGATATTGTGATATTGGTCTACAAATAAACTATGGTCTCTTCATCATGTGTAACAGGAAGAGGTGGCAAAGAAGCGTACCCGCCGCGCAGTGAAATTCCAGAGGGCCATCACTGGGGCCTCCCTGGCTGAGATCATGGCCAAGAGGAACCAGAAGCCCGAGGTCCGCAAGGCCCAGAGGGAGCAGGCCATCAGGTAGGCCACGCATTTATCTGTTGACTTTTTTCCCCTAAAAATGTTCTGTTCTGTGGATGCTCTTGAATCAGGCCGTTTAAACTCAAACACTGAGGGGCTGTAGTTTTAGTAGGAGCAATATCATGCACTTATAATGTCAAACCATTTCAGTAGGTAGCCTTGCAAAAAGTGTAGTCTTGCAGTCTGTTGACTTATAACATTTTATTCAGGGAAATATCAACTTGGAATCATTTCAGATTTTGTGCATGTCATCACCTATTCAAAAAGGCTGATGAATAAGATGATGAATTGTGCAGCTGCACAAGGAACAAGTTGAAATTGAAGAGAAATAACATTTCCAGCACAACTGCATCTTTTCCCCTCGTCTTTTTAACGTGAGGGCTGCCATAGCACGTCTGACAAGGTTAATGGAATATCCCGGCATTGGCTTTTATTATCTTGGCTGACATCTCCTGCATAAAATTGTACTTAACTACTGTTGAGGTTTATTTTGGCCACTTAAGTGCTCTGCTGGAGTGAGTGTAAACATTACAGTAGCAAAGTACAGTGCAGTCAAGGAAATAACCAGCCTTAAACCTCAAAGCCAAAAACATGTCTGTCTTATTTTTGACCGTTGACAGAACTTGTCAGGCTTATGTTAAATATTTCCAGAGACAATATGTTTGTCAATGGACCTGTCCCTCAGATATCTTCAGGTGTATTTAGCCATTCTGAAACATGGCTAGAATGAATTTTTTATATAACTTCTGCATCAATGTCAGGATGTACCTTGCTTCATCAGGTATTTTGTTTTCTCAAGACTTTTTACTGGATGGCTATTTTTCCCATAAATATAAATTACATAAATTTCAGATTTTCACCAATTACATATGATAGCACAAAGATGATAGAGGATTTTATTCGGATCACTCAGTTTCTTCATTTTCCCTTCATTCTCTCAGAGCTGCCAAGGAGGCCAAGAAGGCAAAGCAGGCAGCCAAGAAGCCCGCTGCTCCAAGTGCAAAGGTAAGGTCTCCTGTCGTGCAGATTGTCTATTGTGCACACGTCTCAAACATAGTTTAGAGTACTGTTTGTGTTGTTTGCAAGAAAAGTTACACGTTTGAATCTAATGACAAAATGACTAAACTGTAAACTGTTTTCCCTAATGTTGCAACAGGCTTTAAGAAGCCCGGCTTTATGTACAATAATAATGTCAACTACCAACTCCCCAGTATTTACTGGATTATTAATTAAATTTATCATCAGTTTTAAATAGTTTAACATGGTGGTATGTAACAGGGTGCTGTACTTACTGTATCTCTCCTCCTGTAGGCCTCTACCAAGGCTGCACAGAAACCCAAGATCGCTAAGCCCATGAAGGTCAGCGCACCCCGCGTCGGTGGAAAACGCTAAACCTGACTCATTAATTGTGGTTGTTAATAAAATTTTGTGGTTAACCATCATTTGTGTGAATTTTGTAATTTGAAAACAATACAATATTGCAGCAAGATTATATTGAAAGTCTTATCAGAGCTGTGCTGATATATCTACTCCTACAGCTATGTGTTAATTCTTTTTCAGTTAAAGTGGATTTTTATTAGAATGATTCACTTTATTATTTCAGGAACACAGCTGCATAAAGACTTGATACATTTACAGAAAGGGTTTGGTCTCGTAACATGGTTCAGAGTCAAAGATTCATTAGTCAAGTCACTGTGTAACTTTAATTCTGTGTCACTTCGGTTTGTGGACTAGAGCTCTGTTAGACAAAAATATTCTTTTGGACACAGAAGCATAACAAGTGGAGGCTGAGATAGATGTGCGTTTTTGAAGCCTTTAGTAAGGAACTTGCAGCAGATAACTTGTGTCAGTTGAAAATTATCTTTGAGCAGGTGACTCAATGCTATGTTTAGCTGGTGGATGTTAGAAACTGGGATTTGTGACTGTGAAGTGAGGAGCAGAGGGAGATTGAGTTTCAGATGTGGTCTAACCAGCACTGCCTCTGTGCAAAACAGGCTTTCAATGGGGAGATTTACTGTGTTTATGGTAGAAACGGTGACTCATCTATTTTATAGCAGGAGACATATAAAGCTGTTCAGATCCTCCTGCATTAACTGTTCTCTATTTCAAAATGACTGACGTTAGTGTTGAACTCACACCTGAAACACTATTTTAGTAATTATAGCTAATAAGTATTTTCTGTTAACTTTGGTCCGTAAAAGTCAGACAATGGTGAAAAAGGTGACCTCAAATTGCTAAAAAATTGTTCAGTTTACACCAGATAAAGACAACTGCAGAAAACCTTCACAAAGGAGGAAGTGGAACAAGGAAATGTTTGATATTATTGGCTGAAAAATGACTAAATGAACACAGTTTATCAGTGCAGTTTGCAATGATGTATGTCATCCATGAAAGGGGCACTCAAGTGATTCACTATCACACTGATAAAGTTGGGGGACTGGAAAGAAAGATTGAAATGAGCAGGCACCAGAAGCCAAGATATCCCCTTTTCATTCCCTTGTCAAGGTCAAGCTGGATCCTACAGATTCTATTAGACAACTCAATACTTTATGTGAAGACACTCCATGCCTGTCAACACAGACTTTCTATGAATCCATATTAATCAGCTGTGGGTGTTAAACAGAATTTATTAGTATCACATAGCCATTACATAGCCACAGAGCCGTCACGATCAACCTTCAAAGTGCCATTTTGTTCAGTCAGCAGATCAAGAAAAGTTTAAGAGTGATGACACCAATTATTGCTAAAATAGTGGGGGGAGGGGGGGGGGGGGGTTATTGTACAGTATAACTAGAGTGGGAACATGCCAAAGAAAGTACTATTCTTACACAGCAAAAATACAAAACACTTGTCTAAGAACAGATTTGGTGATAAAGCACGTCAGTAGCAGAGTCTGCTAGTTCACTCTGTAGAACAATCAATAAAAAGCTGCACAGGTTAAATATGTGGCATTTGTGTAAGTATTCCTGACAAAGGAATCAGAAAAGAACAGCATCCTTCTATACGGTTTTGACTACAAGAGAAGTTTTTAATCAAGCGGTTCATAAATTAGGATTTGTTCTCACACACATTAAAATAATTAAAGCTGGAAGGAATCGTTACCTGGTAATGAACGATTTAATGATCACTGAGGTACAGATGACGTGAACGTAACCAAATTATAAATAAGTCATGGAAAAAATTAAAGTGACGACATCCTTGTTAATATCGTTTGGAAACATTCCTTAAACCACGTTCAACACATATCCAAGAGTTACATTTATTTTTTGGAAATTATTGCATGAGGTACTGATTGCTACACCTGAAAAATGATGATGGAAAAAGCAATACTTCCCAACTAGTGCATTAGATATAAAGCATGAACTTAAATTAAAAAGATGTACAATCATACAACTTGTCGAACAAGTAGGACTTGTGCGTTGATGACCACGATTCTTGAGTGTGTGTTGACTAGTTAAAAAACGTTCTCTCATTTTTATTTTTTTTGTTTACACCCTGAGGAAATTTGAAACTTAAGGAGAAGTGCGTGTTTCCAACAGGGACAACAGGCTTAATGTGGTAGAATAATGGTTATGGCATGGATGTTATGGAGACAATGTGGGATGACATGGAGATGAAGAAAAGGGGCAGCTTCATGCCCGGTGTGTCGTCTCCCTCTCGGTCCACTGCAGTGGAGTGTTGGCAAAAGGAAAGCACTCAGGACTCTGCAGCCTCTTTAGCCTTCAACTCCTGATTGTACCTGTTAGGAAAGAAAAAATAAGGAAAAAACATTTTATTAAGATTTAAATTTGATCTGATCACAGTGAATGAAGAAACACAGGTGAGCTAAAACATTTTCATCTTTTCTTCATCAAGCTTAACCAGCAGCTGTGAGTCATATGAACACTTCTTTCCCATTGGTTTCGTCTCTCAAGCTAAATTCAGGTTCATCCCAATACCCACATTTGCAGTGTTTGCGAGTTGTCAAATGCTCAAGTGCCTGTTGCCAGCGTGGGGACGTTTATCAGAGACTTCTGAGACTTCATGAGAACTCATGCAAATACAAACACTGTCAAACTCAGATGATTTGTTGTGAGATAGAAGTAGGATCAACCACACAGTGTTATATTTACCATCAGATGACATTACATTCAGAAATATTGAAGAACAAAGGTGCATTGTACAAAAAAAGAAAGATCATTTGATATTATTTTGATGGTTTCTGTTTGAAACATACATCTCAAAATAGCACTCATGTCAACAACTGGGCTGGTGTGGAGCAGCAGACTGTGGTGAATTGTGGGAAATGTGAAAGTGTGTGGCTTAAATAGAGAAGCAATGAATGGAGAACAGACAATCTAGTTTCAGAGGAACCAAAGATGAGAGGTTGACCACCAGCAGCTGCTCAAATAAAGCCCTACATACCCCACAGATAAATTTAGAGCGATGTCATCTGTCTTCAAATAAAAATAGATCAGTCTGATGCACTGATCAATGCACCTTTCTGTCACGTGATCAGCTTAAATCAGTCGCTACAGTTGCCAAGACACCATCTACGCATGCTGGTGTGGCACTCCTGATAATCATTATAAATAATAAGAGGAAATGACCTTTTGCTTTTTTTGTGATAACTTGTTGATTAGCTGATCTCAGGATAAAAAAAGCTAGATTTATTGACATAACAAAGAGAATCAACACACGATTCAGAGATAACAACATTAATACATTTAAAGTATGGCCTTTCCCAGCTTCTGGAGATAAGTGTTCTGTGTGTTGGTATTTTTCCTATTACCTGTGGTTGTGTGAATGCATGTTTAAGTGCTCAAGATCACAAGTGTAAATATTGGGATAGACTCTGTTAGTGAAGGTTGTTGGGGTTGCAGGTACGATTATGTGCCGAATGAAATACTGCCACCTCTTCTGCACAGTTTCATTTAATCTACGTTATTTTCAGTTCATCCTCTGCTAAAATTGGTGCAATCACGTGACCATCCGGCTACCATGACCCCTTTGTGGCAATGGGACAATGAAGTCTTCATAGTCATTCATTGAGTTTTACTCTTAATGTTTCAACTGTTTTCCCTGAGTTCTGTCAATTATTGACCTTGGAAACAAAGCACATGTGAAAACTACCGCATGTTTATATGCAGCCCTTAATGTGTCAGCTGCAATGCACTCAGTCAATCATAAACTTGCCGCCCTGATTTCTTATCAGCTATAAACAAGGAATGCATATTCATTCAGCAGAGAGCTACTGTGCACATTACATTAATCAATCATTAAAGTGGTTCTCACAGAAATAATAAGGTTAAGTGATTAATTGGCAGAAGCCGGTGATTAGTCAGTTCTACTGTAAATTAATTACAAACCTCCAGATCCTGTAGAGCTGGGAGCCTCCGGCACAGCCCAAAAAGAAGTTGACGAGGAACAGGTTCCAGTTCTTTGGGATAATGACCAATGAGTATCTGGACCAGATCAGGCCTGGTAGAGAGGGACAACAGGAAGAGTGAAGGTTATGCACATTAATGGTACACCAGCTCTGGCTCATGAGAACAGAGTCTGTGTTTTGGCAAAAGAGTAACAGATAAGATTTGTTTGAAGAAACATATTGCAAAAGCAGACGCATCAGACAACCTTTAGCACAGATGAGTCAAGTTCTCTCTGAAACACTGGACTGATAAACAAACAATTCTGAAGTGTACATTAAGAACTCAAGGCAGAGATAAAAGAAGTACTGACACACTTCATGGCCACATCTTCTGAAAACAATAAACCAAGATGTCTGAAGTGAATATTATCTACTTGTAATATAAAAAGGTACAAAATAGGTGCATCAGATTTTCTCCACATTAATCTTAATTTAAAGTACAGGACAAAAAACTCAGCTGCAACATTTCTGGCAGCAGCTATATTTTCCTGAATCACACCTCTCTATTCTAAAAATTAAAGAGATGCATGTTATGGTTATCTTATCTTACCTGTGGCTGTCAGCACTGCCGACTGGGAGGCACTGAGTTTTTCTGCTGGTCGAGTCATATCAGCCAAACCAGCTCCAACCAGACCCTACAGAGGTGGAGAGATGACATTGTCTGTGCACACTGAACTGACCTGGTATGGATTCTTTTTTTTTTTTTTTTACTGTATTTACTGTATGTTAACAGATCTGTTTGACTTGATAAGACAAAAAATTACACAGTGGTGCCCTTTATGGTCATGGTTCCCAACCCTGGGTCACAAGACGATCAACAACACAGGAAAGCAGAACAAAATTCTGCTACTGAGTTATGTTATTATTTTATTACTTTTTTTCTAGCCTTTGCTTTTTCCCTGTGAATTACTGGATAATTTTACATCCTCAGGGCCTTAATAAGTATTCAGATGACACAACATGCACCACTGATTGAAGTGGGGGTTGCATTTAGACAAAGCCTTATTATAAAGGGTATCCTACATGGTATAAGTATATTGAGACAAAAGAAACATGTTAAACTATTTGAAAGTGAACTTACCCATTTAAACCACGGGGCCCAGAAGAAAACCGTTTTTGGACCTAAAATTTAAACAAAAGAAGAGGGAAACTTTTTCAAAACAATATCAATGCAAAGATTCACATGTAAATTTATCAAACTGAACATATTAAACTCAAACAAAAACTTCAATAACTCAGCTAGATTTGACCAATCAAGGCTTAAAGGCATCATTTTATAATAATCAGCAGATCAGTCGATTATGAAAAGAATAATCATTCACAGCCCTACAAGTTCAAATACCACATCGCACTCATGTCGGCAGAACATGGGTCAAATCTTTATTGAGATTTTGGTGATACCTTTGAACTGCTCTCAAACCAATACCCAACACAGCCAATAAACAATATGGCGGTATTGTCTTCAGGACAACAAAATGTTGCACAGCAAGGACACAAAATATCATCGTAGGATACCACATCATGAAACAGCACTAAACATGCCCAGCTCTTGAAAAAAATTAAATTGTGTGTGTTGACATGTGTTACACTAGTTATTGCACAATAAGGTTTGGTTGTGGTTAATGTAGCATTTCTCCCTAATATAGTTGAGCTTCCTGCCAGGCCTTTGTAATGAGTGAAAGGATTAGACAGTCAAGCCTGAGCCTCTATGTCACAGATACTTGGGTGCCTTCTAACCGCTGGAAGAAGACTCACATAAACTTAATTAGATACAGCAGAGAGAAGAATGTGGAGGACCATAAAAAACTGCTGGTCTGGAGTCAGATTTCCTCAGCCTTGACAAACAGGAGGATTCTGTCACTGCAAATCATGGTTGAGGGAGTTGGCTTTTGTCACCGCCCCTTCATACCTGGTCAGAAAGTTGTCCTTGACAGCCAGAGCTGCAGTCGCTTTACGTAGACAAAACAAAGAGCGGACTGTCCCGTGACACCAGTGACACCTTAATCTCTGTACCCTCTAGTTATTAACAGTGTCAACGAGTTGAATGTGTGTGTGGGTGCAGGTTGTACTCAGTGGACAGGAGAAACACATTGAGTTGAATTGGCACTCTGAGCTAAAGAAATATGCAGTCTGATGCAGTTAATTCTACCTTCTACCATTCAGAGGTTGTTAGACCAGGAGGAGTTTCCACTATATTTAGTTTGCCCTCATTTATAAAAAGTGGGCTGACAAAATATACCATCATGAAGGTGGGATTGTGTAGAAGTTAGATCAGCATTCAACACTGTATCACACAATTTAAACATAATAAAAATGCCAGAAATCACAATTTAAACAGCAAATTAATTTAAAAAAAATTATTCAGCAGCTATTTTGATAATTGGTTGCTCCTTTTTCCCATTCAATCAAGGAAGAACTGTAAAGTATTTGCTTTTTCATCTTCTAAAATGTGAGTCTCCTTAGGCTTTCAGTACTTATGATGATCATTTTCCACCATTTTTTTTCATTCACTAAGCAGTTAAATGGGTAAAATACTGATTGTTAACATGCATATTAATAATCAATAACTGCAGCTCAATTAGAATTAATAGCGCAATTATCACAGTACGGAGATATGATCAGATGTAGCTGTGATAATTTAGAGTCAAGACTTGTGTCATGATTTTCCATATCTTCTGAACATGTGTCTGCCTGCTGTTTGGACAAAGTGTCCTGTAACTCAAACAACATCCTATTCCTGCAACAGTCATTGTTCATCTCCTGGATTATTCTATTTTAACTGCACAAGTTAACGTTTTTTATAACAATTACAGCAATACCTTTGACCTCCTCTCAAATCCAGAACTTACTACCACAATAAACTTCTTGGCTGCAGGACACAGAGTAACAAACTTTGACTGTCATAAACTCAGACGTTCTCCACAGGCTGAGCTGCTTATCTGGTGTGATCCCAGCAGATTAGGGTCTCCACCGACACATGACAACAATGACTTCCATACAGCTCACACTTCAACAACAGACAGGAGCTGCCGTTTCATCCATAGTACAGAGGATCCGCATCACTTCCACCCTATGATTCCACCACGTTGAACAGCTGGACGGAGCCACATCAGTCACCTACCACCAACACCCCCGCCTGCTAATCAAGAAGCCGGATGAATGTGTGCATTACCTGCCGGGTGGTTGTACAGGGGCCTCAGTTTGGGGGGCAGCATGTGCTCGATCCGGTCCAGAATCCTGTGATAAGACGCTCTGAGCGCAGCCATGACTAGAGATGGTCTGATGGAAATAAAGACACTGAACCGCGCTGGAAGCTAGCTCGCTAAACGGTTAGCTAAATTAGCAAAGGATATTTCTTTAAAAGACAAAGGTTTTTTTAAGTTTGCCTTTGCCTATTTTCAGGATGTAGTCAAACGAATAAATGACTGGTAGATGAAAGGATTGAGAGGATGCTGCTGTCCTACTGTCGACCTTCCCCCGGCACCAGTATGACCATGCTAGCGCAGCTAGCTTGTCAGTAGCTTCTGTCCGACCGACTCGACGAGGTGACTTTCTGGACGACGCAACCTAACACCCGAGGGGCGGGGTTACATTTTCCCTCTATCCTCATTGGTCCACCTACTCATAACTCCAATATGATTGGTTTACACACGATAGTTTCTTTTGCTGTCTAGCGTTTCACAACTGGGTGGAGACAAATCTCCGACCTATTCAGATTTTAGGTCTCATATTCATCTTTATAGACTATAGATTTAATAGCAACATTTTTTTTCAACTCATATTCACTTTAGTTTTTTGTGTAATTTTATATTTGAGAAAACTCTCTTCAATCACACAGAAACAGACAAAGCATATGTAAAATAAAATGTTATTATGCATCCCTAAAACAATTAAAATGTAATCTGACTTTTTATCGTATTTATTTTTTCTCTCATACTGTTTGTGTTTCTTTCCATTGTATGTTCACTTATAATACTCGTACCCTCCATTTAAATTGTTTAACATTTAAATAACACGTTTGGTAGGAAAAATAGAATGGAAAAAATAATAAATTGAATTTAATTTTTGATTAGCATATCTTTATAGAATAACATTTTATTATATTAATGTATTTTCATTGCTGCATGACAAACTGGTCTCCTGGCCCTGTCATGCAAAAGAGGCCTCTAATAAAATCTAGTTCTCATAACAAGGGACCAACAGCCAGTTTTTTGCCCTGGGCCCCATTAACAGGTTAATCCAGTCCTGCCTCCAGTCTGAAACAGGAGTGCATCTTGTCAAACTAACTTCCTGGTTGTCTTTACACTTTTAATTAAACAATGGCTTCTGTACAATCTGTGCAAGGTTGAATTATTAGACCCATCTTCCCAACCATCTACAAAACAGAACCGATTTCTGCAAAGTTTGACTCACACAAAGAGCAGTGAAGGTCAGTAAATGTTGATTACTTATGCTAAAGATGTGATGTGAGATCCCAGAGATAACATACTAGATCTATGTGATCATGTTGACAGTGAAGCACTTTACAAGGTTGTGGTGACTCCAGAGCTAGTATATAGTTTCAGGTTTACTATTTAATATGTATTCGGCAGATTACTCCTTTGTAAATACACAACTAAAGCACAACATCTACTGACATGATAAAGACCTTAGTGTGTCCTGCTTTACCACTTGAACCTAAAGGCCTGATCTGAGGGCTGTGTCACAAGTGTTTGACCTTCATAATGTGACTTTTTACATATACTGAAAATGATTAAATCTAATTAAAACTCTGTAAATCTGGGGTCAGGTAGTGTTTTAATAAAGAAAAAATAAACATAAGTTTTAGTATTTCACAGCAGTTTATTTAATCCTAAATTGGCTAAATCCCAATATACATCTGTTTATTTAATCATCAAAGCAAAGGCCCCAAATTCACAATTGATGACTAAATGAGAAGCAAAACTGTGACATCTATGGATATAAATGGGAACAAAATTTTAAAAAAGAAAAAAAAAAAAAGCCCAGCAAATCTTTCCTGCATGACTTTCCCAACGATCCTGCACCCACCCCGCCCCGCCAGCTGCCCGTCTTATTAAAACGAGCGTCCCTCTCCGCTCTGTCAAAACACAGCTGTCCACTGTCTGCTGGAAGAAATAAAGCAGGCTAAGCTAGCAGGACAGAGAGTTAGCCGCGCAGAGAGCAGGCATACAGTCAATGTAAAGTGAGGGGGACAGCGGAGACAGGACAGGGAGCGAGTCTTTCACCTCCGGCCATGCAGTCGACGAGTGTCTCTGCGAGCTAACGGCGGCGCTGTCCCGACAAACGGGGACTGACCTGAATGGCAAAACCTGAACGACGATAAATAACAGGCGACATCAACAAGAAAGGGGTTAGCTTAGTTTCAATGTTATTGCTAATTAAAAGCCACATATGGTCACAATGTCCTGCTCTGGCAACCTGGTTTGGGATGTAAATAAACGCTTAATTGGATACAACGAGCCTAACACCATCAGGACCAACTATTTAGGTAAGAACACAACTAGCTTGTTTGATGCTAACGGTAACGGAGGGGAGAGCAAGAAAACATGTTTTATTTTAACACTGAGTCTGGCAGCTAACTCCTCTGCAGCCTGTGGTGCTGAATCAGATGAGCTGACAGATCTGTGTCCGAACATATCAGGCCATTATTTAATAAGAGAAAGAGCTGCTAAGTTACTCCTGCAAAGTCAGACCTGTCCAGAGTAAACACAGTTAGCACCGGTGTTGTGGCGAATACTGTTCCCCAGTCTGTTCATGCCCCCCTGCAGTGGCACCTTTGGGGTTAGGACTGAGGTTGTGGTTATGGTCAGGTGTTGCAGAGATAACTGGTTGGGATTAAGGTAGGGTTGGGGTCAGGTTAAGCATCTCAGAGAACGACTGGTTGGGGTTAGAGAGATCAGGTTGAGGTAAGAGGAAGCGGACTTTGACACACCTGGTAAATTCATTTTAGCTTGTTAGCATCCTCAGAGTCCAGAGCTGGGGTACTAGATAGATGAGATTACATGTTTGATTCTTACTAGTGCAGATAACAGCAAAAGATTCTGCTGGGATAGATGATGTATAGCAAAGCATGCAAAGCTACATCACCATACATAAACTGTATAACTGAAGCCCTGTAGCCCTCAAATGCTCAATAATGCAGTTAAAAGCAGGGATCAATCATGTAATATGCTTATGAAGGCCTAGTGCATTACAAAGTGCTTTCAGTCTTGCAGGAATTCGTAGGCAGTAGAAATGAAATTGTGTGCAACAAAGTGGTCAAAGTCTCATCCTCGCAGTAACATACAGTGTACAACAGTGTCATATAAATGACCTTAAAGGCTGAACTATCAGACATGGCAACAGCTCTCTAAAGTAGAGCTATTCATCTGCCTCATACATTTTTATTTACATGTTTTTCATCTGTAAAAATTTTGTTTAATAAGAATCTTTGAAACTTGTCATGACACCAGGGTGTGTTGAAACTCAGCACGCTGCACAATGAGAACATTTGTCATTGTACTAGGTTCCTTGAAAGATTTACAGTCCGCAATGTGTATGATCATGGAAGAGTAGTGTGGTTGGTGTTTGTTAAAGAGCTAAGATCAACATTTTAATAGTGTAATAATGAAAGCAGACACAAGAACAACAGAACCAAGTAAGAAAATATGGTGTAAATAGTCTAATACTATGCAGAACAGCAGGACTAATGAGCATTTGTTGATATACTTGGTTCAAAACTATAATGCTCACTAGTCTGAGTGTTCCCGCAGTGATAGTTGTCTTTAGTGAGATGTCTGGACAGAAGTCGGTCATTTCTCTGTCTGTCTGTGGATGCCTGTACAGCCTGTAGAGGTGGGGCAGGTGTCCCAGAAGTTTAGCCAGTGCTGTATTTAGCTTGACTGAGATATGGTTCGAGCTGTTATTGTGTATGGGAAGAGGATGCATGTGGTGATGAGTGGGTCAGGATATATTTAGCTTCCAAAAGGGGGGTAGGGGCAACAAGTAGTGGTCTAAATTCCAACAGAAACACTTCCGGGAAAGAAAATTTGTCTGCATCGCAAGACTTTTTCAAGTTATTAATGACATTGGATCCTGTATTACAATGTGATGGAAACTCTAATGAGCCAAACGAAGACTGATCATCTTAAACACAGTATATTGACATAGCTGCATGCTTAAACTAGAATTAAAACAACTAAATGCATGTACCTGCCGTGTCTGGATCGACTTTGTCATCTTGCATATTCTCCATATTTCCATGCACAACTAGTCAAACAGGCTGTGTATTGCCACATTGAGATGCAATTTGTCTGGTAGTCGAATGACATTTTACACAGAAAGAGATCCAATTATAACAAGAAAACAAATATGTTGTGGGAGCACTCTGATCATGGCTGTTTTTGAGCTTCAGAGGAGGGTATAGCTGTCATTCACTGTAATCACTCAGCCAATGCAGACTCCTGCACCACTAATAAAACCTGTCAGGGCAAGTCAAGGCTCTGGTTTGCATATACAGCACCTGGCTTTCACAGCTACTCTCTGACACATTGGATTATTCTTTTTCAAAGCAGAAACACAATATTTCTACTTAGAGTGAATGAGCTACCTCATCCTTCAAAAAACATACTTAACTACTCTATTCAAACAGAAAATTAAACAATAAGCACTGTCAGATGTCAATCACACCGACTTTAAAATGCAACTGTCTATTAAATTCAACCAAGAGGCAGCATTATTTCAAAAATGCAACCATTATTGTTTGTTTTCTGAGGTTGTTTCATTTTTAGCAGATAAGAGCAGCCCCTCTATTTCCCATTGTCCATTGCATTGTGGGAGAACAGTGTCAACAGGATACTCAAAGATGAAGGGTTTTTTAGTCCATGCTGACTGCTTTGAGTACACTGAATTTTTTTTTCATCACTTTTACAGTGTGAACACACTACAACACAACACCTCTTTAGAATTAAGGGATGCAGATCTTGGCTTAAAAGTTCTGAACAGTATTTCATCACAAAAAAAGCAGTTAAGTAGTTATGCGTTTTGTCGTTTGTTTTTTTCCCTCCTCAGTCTAAATGGAAAATTACAGCTGAGGTTTCAGGCTCACCTTGGACTGAGTTCATCAGTGTCAGTGTTTCACTCAGATCCTTTAATTTCAGTCGCTCACATCTCAGGTGTGAACAGATGTCTCCCACACTTCTTTATTATTGATAGGAGCAGTACTGACTCTTCAACAGGAAAGAACTCCAAGACATCTAAATGAAATATCTGATATATCACAGCATCTTGAAGCCGCTCCTCCTAAATGTGAAAGAGTAATTGACGTAGAGATCAAAACACTGGTCTTTTTATTCGCAGTTGGGTTAGTGAGGCTAATTCACAAATCCCCCATGGATGTTACTTTTTATTATTTTATTGTCCCTTAATACTCTCAAGAGAATGCAGCTGATGCAGTAGAAAGATGAACTGAATTCATATCAAAATTTCTTTGTTATTGGTGACATTTGAAGACCAGTTTGTCTCTAACTCTGTGTAACACAAAGCACTGAAGAAGAAACAGAGGAAAGAACAGGCCCACCAGACCAACTTTCTTGCATTTATACTCTTATCTTATAGCAGCGTGAACATTTCTCTGTTGTCTTTTTCATCTGTTGGTGCAAGCAAGTGCAAGGGAGCTTTTCTCTGCATTAATAATACAGTGCATGTTACGGAAATACTGAATGCAAATGTTCAATGTGATATTTTATACCAGTCAACTGAACTCCTATTGCACTTAACTAGAGTGAAGCGAAGTGCAAAGAGAGATGGATGGATGGCTGGATTGAGCGATGGATGGATAGCTAGATAAATAGATGGAGCTGTGAAGCTACGTAAACATAAATAAACAGAATACAATGAGTTGCAAATCCTTTTTGACCTGTATAAAATTGAATGAAGTACAAAGACAAGATATGTAATGTTCAAACTGATAAACTGTATTATTTTTTGTAAATACAGACTCAATCTGAATTTGATGCCTGTTGGGACAAGATTATATTTACCACTGTGCTACATCACCTTTTCTTTTAACAACACTCAGTAAGTGTTTGGGAACTGAGGACTCTGATTGTTCAAGTTTTGAAAGTTACATTCTTTCCCATTCTTGCCTGATGCATGACTTCAGTTGCTCAACAGTCTGGAATCTCTGCTGTTGTATTTTGTGCTTCATACTGTGCCACACATTTTCTATGGGGGACAGGTCTGGACAGCAGGCAGACCAGTCCAGTACCTGCACTCTATTACTATGAAGCCACGCTGTTGTAACACGTGCAGAATGTAGCTTGACATTGTCTTCCTGGAATAAGTAAGTGAAAAGGACGTCATTTGGATGGCAGCATCTGTTGCTCCAAAACCTCTATGTACCTTTTAGCATTAATGGTGCCTTCACAGATGTGTACATTGTCCATGCCGTAGGCACCAACACAAACCCAGACCATCACAGATGCTGGATATTAAACTTTGCCCTGGCAACAATCTGGATGGTCCTTTTCCTCTTTAGCCTGAAGGTTTTTACTTTGCATGGGAGAGTCTTAACTTGCATTTGTAGATGCAGCGAAGTATTGTGTTTACTACAAACCACGTATTAATCTCCTTTATACAATTGTGTTTGACAAAGTGGTGAACCTCGCTCCATCCTTGTGAATGACTGAGTCTTGTTCAGTGGATAGCAAAGCCGTCGTACCACCCTGATTCCGTAAAAGTTGGTATGCTGTGTAAAACATTGATACAAACAGAATGTAACCATGATCCTATCACCTGTTACCAATGAACCTGTTTACCTGTGGAATGATCCAAACAGGTGTTTTTGGATCAGTCCACAACTTTCACAGTCTTTTATTGCTCCTGTCCCAACTTGTTTGAAACATGTTGCTGATATCAAATTCAGAATAAGCAGATATTTATTTCAGATGTTTTACTTATATTGTCTTTGTACTGTTTTCAATTCAAAACCGATGAGCAAATGCTTAACACAGCATCACAACTTTTTATAGATAGACAGATGGATAGATAGCATAGGAATGTCATTCAATAGGATTCGAAATAAAACTAGAACTTTGCTTTCCTTTACAATATTTTTCTCTCTTTTCACAGGTAGAAGAGAATTTGTCCAGAGGCTTAAACTTGAAGGGACACTGAATGTACATGATGGCTGTGTAAGTTCCCCAAATTTGATGATTTTTTTTTTTTTTATCACTTTATGTCTAAGAAAAAGAAATGTTTTTGTCATCGTGCCATGTTTCCACAGTCGGCTTATGAAGCCTGAGCGTCTGACAGAGAGCAGCCCTTTGACTTCAGGCCAGGTGGTTAATGCCTCTGAGAAACCTGAAGCTGACATAACAGTCACACGTCCTGTCACACTATCAGCCCGACCATCAGTCTGTCCAAAACATCAAAACAACCACACCATGCACATCCCAGGAGAGCTTCACTTTAACACCTGACTCGTCTTAACCAGAACTGCTGCAGTAAAAAGGATTTGAGAAATATTTTTATTGCATGTTATGAATATATGAGCTGTTTTAGCAGATATATATACATGTATATGTTAATATTCTGCACTGTGCGAGTCAGGGAAGTGATTGAATTAATGCTAATCAGGGTTTTTCAAGAGGATTTTTAGCTTTTCACTGTTGTATTTCATTATAATATATATAACTGCATACTTTGGAAAACATTTGAAGATGCCTTTTTGGACTCTGATAATCATTTATAATTTGTCTTTATTTTTTGGCTCTTCATAAACCAATAATCAAAGACATAGTCGACAGGTTAATCGCTGTTCTCCAAAGCAAGGAGGATGTAGCATCTTTTCTCCTCAGAGGCTTTTACCAGGAAGTCTTAGATCATTGCCTGGGTCCAGACCTTTAAATCCGCTGACTGATTCACCTGGCGTCATGACATGAAACAGTAGTTTCTTGGCTGAAAAAACAATCAATCCAATGTGTGCTGCGGGGGACTCACGATTATCCAATCAACGGCAATCATTGATGGGATTAGCACAGTTGCCAAGCTGTGCACTGCAACCAAGAAGGAGTAATAACAACACTGGTGACCACAATAGACAAGGCATTATAGTTTTATAGCTTTTACTTTGCTCATCTCCACTCTTAAAAACCTGGCAGAACCAGCATGTTGGCATGGCTGCACATTAAGGTTGACTTAATATGAAATAAGATTCAGGCAGATACATCGGTCTCTAGTGATGGATTGGTCAGGGAAAATAAAATCGATTAGAGAGGAGGCAATGTCAGACTGAAAATGGAGTGAAATGCAGTGTAACAAGTTGACAATTCTGTGTGATATCAGGCAACATTGCTCTTAGACACATCACCACTGAACTAAATTGGATCTGCAGAAGAATGGATGGTCTGAGCATTTCTATTTTTCTGTGGCTAAGCACACCTCAACCATGTCAGCTGTTATGTGGGAGAAATGGTGGTTCGGGGGCTGAAGGGCGAGAAAGAGCCACACCAAACACTGCAAATTCAGTGAAAACAAGGGAGTGGTATTTTGCAATCCAATCGAATCAGTTGCAAAACTGAAAGTTGCCTTTGTTGGACATACAGTAAATTCCCAGTCAACACAGAGTAAAGCTGCAAGTCTTAGGAAACATTACAATTTGACCTGGATGTAGCTTTTACCAAATCTGATTATATGTGCCTGCAGAAGGTGAAAACTGTGTTGTGTCTACATTGTACCATATTACTCTGACCTATGTTCAAAAAAAGGCATAATGATACTCTACATGAACATCACCTCATCCTCATCGTCTATCTGTTAATCTTTTATCACATGAGAGACGCAGGACAGATGAGCCTCCACTCCAAAACACAATCAGATTCTAACCTACTTCAGCTGATGTGCAGTTTGTCAGAAATGGATTTGAAACCTGTTTAAAATGTATTGAGTTCAGTTTGCAGGATGTGGTAAAAGGACAGAGGTGCATGAGAATGAGTTTGCCCATACAGGCAGTGTAATGTCACTGATTGCAGTAGATTGAGTCTGTGGAAATGAACAGTGTGATGGTGAAAGACTGAGTGAAGGCTGAAACAGCAGGTGTTAATGAAATATTGATTCACATAGTGACAGTGAACAGTGGACTCAATGTTCTACACTGTGCTCTGCTTTAGATTCATGGAGGGATTACAGCTAGGTTAAATGTGTGATCATATTTTAATGAGGATTTCAATTAGTTTAATGTTACCGAACACAACTGTGCGCAAATATGTATGTGCTGTGTTGCGAGTAGTTCAATTGATTTTTTTTTTTATTCACAAACTGTTCTTTTTAAATAGTTCTACACACTTGAAGTGCTGAAACTACAATATGTTTCACAAACAAAAACACAGATTAGAGAAAACAATGAAAAAGCTTGTTAGTCTGTGTAGTTGATGTTATTTCTTTTGAGCCCCAGGTTGGGAACTGCTGGGTTAGTCTCTGTAAGTATCAGAAATTTGTGAAAAAGGTCCGTCTCATTTTCTCAGAGCCAAGAGTGACTCGCTTTTTAAAAATGATCTTACAATGATATAAAACAAAAAAATCACCCAATACTCACGTCTGAGAAGCTGGAATTTATGAATATTCCGGGTTTACTTTGATAAGTAACTGAATAGATCCATAATCAAAATAGCTGTCTAATTTATTAAATCCACTATTCCTTTCATATGTAAAGTGCAAAGTCAATATCTATGTCTTCACATAAACCGAGTTCTTGTCTCCCCGCAGGTCAACACTATATCCTGGAACGACACAGGTGAATATATCTTGTCGGGGTCAGACGATACCTTTTTGGTTATCAGCAACCCATACAACAAAAAGGTAGGTTGTAACCAATAAAGCGACAGTTGTGTGTGCTTCCGTTTAAAATATCTGATGTCACGTAATGTAATGGAAGAACAGAAAAATTACGTATGGTAGATGAAGTGTGGATTAAGTCAACTCTTTTTTCAGGTGCATTTGTCTTTTAACCACTTTTAGCTCACTTGGCATGAGAGTCTTTTGACTGGGGCTCTTTTCTCTTAAGGCTGAAAATTTACAACATAGTTTTAATTCAAAGAGACAAATCATCAAAATTGGTTGGACTGGTTTTCTGAGTCTCAATTGGAAACTGCTACAAACAGGATTGTTAAAGTCTAGTTTAGTTCTGAAATGTGACTTTTATCTTTTATGCTCGTCTGAGTAAATTTACAAAAGGCAGGAAAAAGAGCTAATGGAGGTTTGAAACCAAAACACGTTAGCACTTTTGAACATTAGTTGTAAATAACATTTACAAAACATCAAAACATGAGGTGACTTTTTATGAAAACGAAAACTTCCCGAGGTTGTTTTTTGGTAAGCAAACATTTTGCAGAACCTACTAAATTTCCTCTTTTTAAATGGATATGTATGTTTTAAGTATTAGAGATGGTTTAAGGATGTGGTTAATGTTGGTGTAAGGACCTGAGAGGATGGTTTACTGTTGAGATCTCCTTTGGCTTCATCAGTTACTTCCCAGCAGCATCATTCATGTTCTTCTTTCTCAGGTCAAGAAGTCCATACGTTCAGGTCATCGGGCAAACATCTTCAGTGCAAAGTTCATGCCCCACACCAACGGTCAGGAGATCGTCTCCTGCTCCGGAGACGGCATCATCTACTACACCCACACTGAGAAGAGTCCCGAGTATAACAGACAGTGTCAGTTCACCTGCCATTATGGAACAGCCTACGAGGTACTGAACTCTGCGTGCCACATTTCATACATGTCTCTCACGCTTTCTGCAGTCTAACCTCAACCTCCCTTTTGTTTTGTCAGATTATGACGGTACCAAACGACCCCTACACGTTTCTGTCATGTGGGGAGGACGGCACGGTGCGATGGTTTGACCTTCGCATGAAGACGAGCTGCACTAAAGAAGACTGCAAAGATGTAGGCTATTTTTCCAGCTTTCAGTTGTTGATTCATTATGTACTGATACTGAGGGTGAAGGTCTCAGTATCATTGATTTCTGTTTACCTGTTAAATACTCAGGGTCAGTCTTTTTTGTTAAGGAATATTGCACATTATGGACGATAATGTTCTGGTAATGTCAGGTAACTGGTCTTCTCTTGATCTTTAGTTCTTTAAAATGGTCAGGAAAAAATTTAATTTAAATCAAAAAATGGGTATTATTTTAAATGCAATGTCTCAAAAAGATTATTTTTGTAAACTAACATTTCAGCCAATGAAGTTCCTGCTACCTCTCTTATTTTGATTTATATCGTTTTTTGTATTTTGTTAATTCTTTTTTGGCTGTTGGAATTGATATTCATTTGCTATTGATTATGTTTCGGCACTGCTCCCAGCGTAATTCAGAAAACACTTTTCTTGGCTGCATCAGTGGGAGGTGTGTGTGTGTGTGTGTGTGTGTGTGTGTGTGTGTGTGTGTGTTCGTGTGTTTGTGTGTGTGTGTGTGTGTGTGTGCATGAGGGAGAAGCTGTTCTCTCTAGATTGTGTTGCATCTTCTCATATTTCATTCTTGAGATCAGTACCTGTGACCTTAAAACTGTAAGAGTAGTTTCACCAGACTCTGTTACCTCCCCCCCGGACGTCCACTGCTGATGAATTAAATTCAATGAAGAGGATTTCTCCGAATTGCTTAGCCGGACCAAACTGTTGGAGCATGATTTAACAAATCTTTTTTATTGTAAAATCTGATTTTTAAAATGTGGCCTCTTTTAGTGCTGACATTAGAGTAGAGCTTGCGGACTTGTAGACAGGCAGAAATGTCTTTATAATTTTGCTTTTCAAACTTTACCTCATTGTGTTTGCTTTGATTTCAGGACATCCTGATAAACTGTCGAAGGGCAGCGACTTCTATATCCATTTCTCCCCTGGTGCCGTACTACCTGGCCGTGGGCTGCTCTGACAGCTCAGTGCGCATCTATGACAGACGTATGCTGGGCACCAGAGCCACAGGTAAACTGTCCTGCACACTCCCATCATTCACTCAGCTTCCTCTGTCTTTATATTTGTGTAGGTACAGTAGATTCAATTTTAGGATTGAATTCAAATATCAAATATTGGCAATAACAAACGAATCAAGTTAAAGTCACTATTGATGTTCTAGTGAGGGGGAAAACAATAACCAACAAAGCAATAAAAATGAATTTAATTAAAGCATACCTTATTTTTGTGTACTTTTGTTTGTGGAGTATTCTTGTTTTTTGCTTTTACATTTATTAGTAGTAAATCAAGGTGACAGATGGAGATAATGAAGCAGACCTGAGGGGGTTCTCTCTGTGCTATGTGTTGTCTCCTGTGGGAACTGTCTGTTATTGATGTGCACATGAATATGATTTTATCCCTTTCTTTTGAAACCTTCCTGATAACTAGTATAAATTATAAACTTCATTCATTTATTGCATCCTGCATACACAAATGCTTGAAATGCTTTTTTACTCAAAGAGCATAGCGTTTTATAAAAAGAATAAAGCATCAGTTAATGTTGCTGTCCTCAGATCAGAAGCAAATAAATCCCCAATATTTGCCCAGAACTTTATCTTTATCTTTATCCAGCCCAATATTGGACAGGTCCACAACTACATGTCAGAATCTGGTCAACAGAGCTGATCACTTTTTCTCATCTTCAGGTAACTACATGGGCCGGGGGACGACGGGTATGTGCGTGAGGTTCGTTCCCACTCACCTGTCCAACAAGTCGTGTCGCGTAACCTCTCTCTGCTACAGCGAGGATGGTCAGGAGGTGCTGGTCAGCTACTCCTCCGATTACATCTACCTGTTCGATCCCAAAGACGACCAGGCCCGAGAGCTCAAGGGCCCATCTGAGGAGAGGAGGGAAGAGGTGAGCAGACAGGAGGACTCCAGTCATGCTGCTGTCATCACATCACACATCACTTTTATTATTCATTTGGTTAAAAAAAAGTATTTGATGCACTAAAGATTTGACCTCATGATGGCGCTAGGAAAAGTCACTGGATCACCAAAGTCAGTAAGATTATTCCTGTTGGGACCAGTTACTTATCCAGTCCATCACTTAGTCATTGAGATAATTCAGTGTGGACCAAAGTGATGAATTGACCAAGCACCATAAGGTGACGTCTTCAAATGTGTCAGATTGTAAAAGAAAGAAAAGCAGCAAATTATTTTGAGAAGCTAGAACAATTAGTCATGTAACAAAAATGCTGCTGTTTTGCTATTTAATCGATCAGCCAAGTGATTGATCTAATTATTTCAGCTCTAATTCAGATGTGTGGTAATAATCTCATGCAGTTATTTCTGCAGAAGGGACTGCAGCAGCTGCTTTGATAATGACTTTGAGCAGGTATAGCTCCTGCAGTACATTTAAGCATACGTTGAAATGATAAAACCCTGCAGTCAACAGATCGATTGGCTACACTGGGACTACTTGTAGTGTGTACCACAGGAAAAAAAAACATACGTGCAGACAGTGATGAGTTTTTAAACAGAATAAAGGACCTTGTTGTAGCTGCCTGCAGACATCAGGCTGATGCACTGCAGTGAAGGGAGGATATGACCCTGAAGAACAGAGGAGAGGGGAAGAGAATGCATGATGGAGTATTGATTAAAACCTAATCTGAAACATTCATTAAAAATTACTTTCTTAAATATACTTGTGTTATCCCAGTAGTTTGGGTGGCCATTTGAGTTTGTAAATCAGATAAATGAACAACTGTAAAAATTGGACCTGAAGTGTTTACTCTGAGCACTGGTCTTCACGTGTGTCTGAATGTGCTGGATCATGGTGCCAGTGTTTCAAAGCCTCGTGGTGAGTTCAGCTGTGTCGAGATGCAACCACCACACGCATTCCTTTCCAAATACAGCGACCGACGCAGGCAGTGTTCCTCTATCGTCCAAAATAGTTCAGGCTGAAGTGGAGGGGACAGCCAAGCGAAGGCTCATTACCCCTCTCTCCTTTTCCTCCACCTGTAACCTCACTTGTTGATGGTCTTTCTCTCTCCCATTTATTCTACTATCTCTTTCAGCCTCTGCTCCTTTTCACCACCTCCATCCCATATCCAGACCTGATGACATTTCCTGAGTAAAGCAGTTGATAGTCCCTGCACTAAGACCCCCTTTTTCTATTTCTGGCTCTCAGCCTGTTGCCCTGCAGAGAGAGCCAGGGGACTGGAAAGTGAAGGCAACCTCAGTGGTGCAGCCAGAGGGGAGGGAGGGGGGCGCTTTAAAGAGGACACTGACAGAGACAAGCAGTGTTTTGCTTTGGCAGCGGAGCTATTTTTGACCATGCTTTGACTGACAAACTGCTAATCTTACTGTGTGTATGTGTTTCCACAGCTGAGGCAGCCTCCAGTGAAGCGCCTTCGTCTACGAGGTGACTGGTCTGACACTGGACCTCGAGCTCGTCCTGAGAGCGAGAGGGAGAGAGATGGTAAGATCAGAGCAGTCAGTAGTGCAGCTGACATGTATGTGTTCCTACCCAGAAAAAGATTAAAGCAGAGGCCTCAGGTTACACGCCTGGCCGCTGAGACAATTTCCCAAGCCCCCCTACATATTAAGAATTTATTGTTGCACATCAAAACTGTCTCCTTCTGAACCTGCAGCTCAAACAGTTTAAACCTTCATTCACTGATTTTATTATCTTGGCAAACTTGGCACTTGACCTTAAACTTTGTCATTTGCTATGTCTGTGTTCCTCGGCACTGTTAGTATCACAGTCACTCCACTTCGTACACACCTTCATTCCACTTTCTCTCTTAGTCATCACTGTGGAAAACGTTCCAAATTGCAAAAAAAATGTCTCAGTCACTGAATCAATATTTAGCCAAAAGAGCTGTCCTGTTTCTTTTCTAAGGCCCCTCAGGAGATACAACTCTCCTTTGAGCTGTGTTATTCAAATCCTCTAGCAGTCCCTCTTATGAAATGTTTTTGAACAGGATGTTGTGAGTCATGACAGATATTGCCACATTGTCCCAACATATTAGCCTTTATCATGTTTGTATTAACACGTCCAGCATTGTATAAAGCAGCCATAAACGTGCAAACATTTCCCTTCTGCTCGCTTGTAGGAGAGCAGAGCCCCAATGTGTCTTTGATGCAGAGGATGTCTGACATGTTGTCCCGCTGGTTTGAGGAGGCCAGCGAAGCTCAGAGCAACAGAGGAACTCGGCCTCAGACACGACCCAGAGGTGAGGCATTCAGCAAATCACACAAGCTTTGCATTTTTTATTTTTGAAGGTGTGAGTAATGGGCTTGTGTGTCTAATATCTTCACATGTCTTGTCTTGTCACTTGATCATTATCCAGGTGCTAGACTGTAAAATTATTACAGCATCATTTATAAGTTCTTCTGTTTTTTGTTGTTGAGCTGTGTTTATTTTAAAAGCCCATCCAGTGAGAGTCATTACGTTACATTATAAATACTGTCTTATGTGGTATTGGATCAAGCTTTATACTTTTCACTATACAAATAAACATTAGATAATAAATGAGCAGAGATCATTAAACTGTGACCTGTGAAAATGTAAACATCTTCACATTTTGGCTCAATCTTTCACAAAAGAACTAAAATGAGTGCATGCACTACCTTTCATGTATTTAATTTGGTTTAAACACGTGTTAGTTATTTGTTGACAAGAGAGTCAAGCACCAAGTGTCTCAGGATTCTTCAATGAGGAGAATAAATCGGGTGATCAACTATAGATCCAGAGGTCTAAGGTTGTGCTTTTCTTATTGACATATATGTGTCAGCAGTGAAACTGTACAGAAGTTATTAATGTTTTACCATGCAGGTTGATTTTAGTATCACCTTTTGTAAGATATTAAATAGTGAACATCTGTCTACTTTCTTGTTTCAGGAACAGCTGTCCGTCCAGAGGGGACGCTGAATCCTCCAGCTGCTCCTGCAGAAAGCTCCAGCCAAGAGTCTGGCGTCTCAGAGAGGCCCGTGGGGACGGACACCCCAGAGGTACCTGCCGGTCCAGCAGCTGCCGCCATGCCTAAATCCACTTCCTCCTCCTCCTCAGGGTCATCATCAACAGTCACAGCGCCTCCCCCTTCCAGCTCCTCATCAGTGGAGAGTTCAGCCCCTTCTTCCTCCCCTCTCACCTCCTCGCCTGACTCGGAGCAGAGGAGTCTGGCCGACACGACTGGGACCCCCACGCCAACACCCACACCCACCTCAGAACCCGCACTCTCAGGTAAGAGTGAAACCACCACAGCTGTTCCAGACATTCACATGTGACTCCTCAGTGCAGCAAGCAGGTATCCTCAGATCAACTCCCCTGTGTACATGAGTGTGTGTTTGTTTGTGTGTGTGTGTTTGTTGGAGCCACTCCACTCAAGCAGCAGCCTCACTTCACTCTCTTTTCCCTCAGCATCCTGTTGTCCTCCTCCTGTTTTATTTGCCTGACTCTGCTCCTGACCCCCCCCCTCACATCCTCCCCTCAGTCTTCTAATCGTGCATTCACTCTCCCTCTCTTCCTCTGCCTCTTTGTCAGAGTATGGTCCTCATCGGCTGCCCATAAGTTTAGTGTGTAGGCGTTTGCAGAGGTTGCTTCGGCTGGCCGACCCACCAGGACGGGGTCAGCGAGCGGCCCCTTCTTCTTCTTCCTCTCCTTCTTCCTCCTCTGCAGCCCCTGAGAGACAGTCACAAACATCTGCTACTTCTGCCTCTGCTGCCGAGATGCAACCCCGTACAGGTTACCCTCCCCTCCGAGCTCCCCACCCCCGCAGCACCTCCTCCATACAGGCTGTTTGCCTCGGCCCCTTTCCCTGCCATCATACCCTTCCCCTTTATGTAGGAAAGGCAGACATGTCTGTTTGTAGAGTCAGTTAGGTTCCAGAAAGACCCGGTCTTGCTAGAGCTGACCACTAATCCCACAGCGTTCCCCCTTTCCATTCCCCAATAATGCACCGTGTATTTATTAACCTCTATAGCTGTCACTCTGTCGCCTCTCCACTGTTTGCACAGCCCCTCACTCACTAATGCTCTCACTCATCACTCCACTTGTTGCTTGAGTTTCCACCTGCAAACTCTCCTGTTGGAGTGGCACCAGCTAGTATGAAGCTCTGCTTTGGCGTCCTCATGGCTCTGGTGGTTGTTCACCCATGTTTGATGGTACACACTGATCAGTCGACTTGACAGTTGACTTGATTCACTTTGGTTTGTTCCCACTTAAGCTTGAGAATCATAACTAAAGCCCCTTTCAGACAAGGAATTTGTAACATTACTTGGCTTCATCTATTGTATCTGTTAAAGTGATCGCTGAGTCTCTTGACCTGCTCTGTATGTAAAGTGCCTTGAGGTAACTTTTGTTGTGATTTGGCGCTATACAAATTGAATTGAATTGAATTTTTGTCATCCAGACATATGTAGGTGTCTGCTCTGTATGTTACCTTTAATTCAATACTGAAAGAGTCACAAATCTTGTACAATATCTGACATCTCCTGCGCAAAGAGAGAAATTTGAAAAGTAATGGTATGAATGGTATGAAGGAACAAGACTATTCTTACTTATCTCAAAGGCTGCATCAGTGATGGTTTTTCAACCTTATTTTGGAGTCAGAATCTCAAATAATGACCATTGTGAGCATGTGGGTTGCTCTGTGTCGCTTTCAAAGTGATTCCACTAGTATGTTTTCTCAGTTTCATAATTTATTAGAGAGCACATTCTGAATTTGCTCTCATTTAATTCATATTAGCTCACATGGTGTGGAACAGTTTTGCTACGGTTGCAGTTTTAATGAAGGAAAATATTGGGAGAGATTGATGATCTAATGAGTCTAATTAGTGTAGTGTTTGTACAGGTTTTTTTCTTTTTAAAACTTTTTTGTCTTGTACTGCAAGGACTGATCTGACATCAGAAGAATTTCCTTGTAAAATGTAAAATTGTTTTAAACAGAGTGTTTTATGATTTGTTCAACTGATTTTATGTTTTTCAAAACTGAACATATTTGTTAATGCAAACAAGATGTGCATTGAATCTCTCTGAGCACATTTTAAGTGCTACTGCAGCTTTTATGTTAATGTGTTGATATTTAATTCAGAAATATTAAGAGTCAGTTCCAGACAGATTGTAGTTGTGACTTTTACTTAAAAGAGTCTTCTTCCAACGGGAGAATAACATGTATGATGTATTTGTCTGAAAGAGGCTTTATTGGACGAGTTGTTTAACTCAGTCACTGATGCATCTGACACCAAAAACGCCAACATCTGACACCAACATTGATCTTTCATTCAGTGAATCGAATAAAAGGCCGTTGCTTGTATTGTTTATGTTAAAACCACGCTGCGCTGATGAATGGCAGACTGTTTTGTATGGCTGTCACATTTGTCATTACTAATTTCATATCATTTTTAAATTGTGTTGGCGAAAATTCAGTGTGTAGCAAGCAGACATTTGGATTGTTTTGAGGTTTCAAAAGCAAACAGAATTTTATTTTGAGGCTTATATAAGCTTGATGGTTATTATAACATTGCACTGTTATATTAACCATTTATGAGTAGGACGTGTAGTAAGCATGTGAGAACTTGATATTCTCTTTTTTCATTCACACCTACTAATCTCTGACACTCATTTTGCTTATAAAAGCAGTTTGTAAAGAGATCTTCCCTGTTATCAGATGAAGCTTGGCCTTGGATCGTTTTGGGTTTTTTTTTTAATCTAACATGATTTTAAAGTTTTTAACCCTCGTGCGCCTTGACTGTGTGAGCCCTCAGGTTTGCCCTCTGTGTCCGATGTTTAGCCGGTCTCATTTGTGTTCCAGATTCCCCCTCGTCTGTGGTAAACAAACAGCTGGGATCCATGACTCTTGATGAACAGCAGGGTGCGTCCTCCCCCCCACCCTGCCACTTGCTGTGTCTTCTTCATCCTCCCTCATAAACACTTCCTATCATACCTCTGCACTGTAGCATTGTGTGTCTGACATTGTTTTCCTGCATTTTATTTCTCTGTGTCCACTACTTTACTTTCCCATTATTCGCATTATCTGTTCAGATACATATTTAAGTGCCAGCAGATAGACAGATCCTGTCTGTCTGACCCACTTGGACTGAAGGATGTAATAATAATAATTGTAATAATAATAATAATAATAATAATAATAATAATAATAATAATAATAATAATAATAATGACAGTTAAAGGATCTAAATATTAACATTATTTACTTTGTTGTGTGCATGGTGCAAGTGTGGGTCCTTAAGTTAATTAACTGCTTTTACCTGTACTCAAAGGCTCAGCCAAATTATGCCAAAAAAACCCAACAATCCCAAAACAACCAAAGTTCTGATTAATTTATTGATTTGTCTGTGGTACATGAGCACTTTGATTAGGTTTCCTTAAATTTGTTCGTTTTGAGCAGGACAGGGCATGATACCAAAATATCTGCAATAAGCTGATGTTCAACCAGTTTATCAGTCTAGTTCTAATTCACACCAGAGAGGCTGGAACAAGTACATCTATGACATTTTACCTCAATTTTACCTCAACTAAAACTATCTAAAAGGTTGATGATTAATTTCCTGCTGATGGATTATCTACTTGCTTCTCCTTTCACATTAATACAACCAAGGTGAAGAGAAATTTGTTTTGTTGTCACAGATCTAGACTTTTAGATTTTGTTCTTCCAGGTCGTAGTGCAGTAAAAAACAGGTGCATATGATATGTGCATTTGGTAGAGAGCGTTCACAAGTGTTCCCTGACATCTAACACAAGTCTAACATGAAGCAGGTTGTAACCTGACTGTGATAACCAGCTGAGGTGTGTACTGATCCTTCAGTGGCTTTGACTTGTGTGTATCTTGTGTCTTGGTGTGTTTCCGTCTTGTGGCTGTGGCTGGTGGTAGTTGGTATGTCTGTTACAGAGTGTCTACCTTTGTCCGCTCTGTTGATGTCTGCTGCATGTTTTCATCTCTGTTGTTAATCCGTTGGAAGTGATGCAACAGGAGGTTGCATGTTTCCAGTGTGCTTTTAAACAACCAACTAAATGCTGTGCACAACAGCAAAAAATACTCTCTGTTGATCAGAATGTAACACCAATCAATCAATCTCGCTTGCTTTGTCTCTTCCTCTCCCCTCTCAGGAGCAGCAGAAGCTGCAGGGTCACCTCCTGATCCACCTGTTTCAGTACCAGTGGGCAGCAGCAGCGCTCCCACCGCCTCCACCACCACGACCGGCACCAGTCGACCCAGTACGGCAGAGCCGGTCCTCAGCCTACACTACAGCTCAGAGGGCACCACCACCAGCACCATCAAGCTGGACTTCACTGATGAGTGGTGAGTGAGTGACTGAGCATGTGGAGGCGCTGCACAGCTGTCAACTGTGTTTATATAGTAGCTATTTATTCCAGAAACATTTGATAATGGAGCCTCTAGAGGCTGACTAATACCCAGCTCATCAATCAATGTAAACACTAATGTGAACTATGTAGCCAAACTCTGAGAGGGACTCACTCACTGTTTGATGTTTCTCCACAGGAGCAGTAGCACATCCAGCTCTATGGGCAGTGGAGGTCCCAAAGCATCGGAGGCAGCGACTGTACAGAGCAGAGAGAGTCTGTTGACGCAGAGTTCAGTGTCAGAGCAAAGTGAGTCCTGCAGCATCATGAAAATTTCACATTGATATTAAATAGTAACTTAAAACCAGGCTGAAATGCGATGTTTTGAAAGTTCCATGTCTATGTGTGGTCAGAAGTGTGCTATGTTGCACCTGGTGTGCGAGAGTAGACCTGTGCATCACTGCAAGACGATATGAAGTTAAACCACTGGAGGTCAGCAAAGACAAGATTTTGAGGGACTGTTAATTTACTCTATAACTTTAGTATCCATGGAAGGAAGTTCATTGGCCGGAGGTGCAAAAAAACATAAAGGCAATACAATAATACACAAAAAATTATTTCTTGTATGAAAGGAAAAACACAAAATCAGAGGAATTTGTCTTTGATTGAAGGAATTGCTGCATAGAAATACAGACATGCCTAAGAAGACATTTAACGAGGACATTTAACACTAATCACAAAAACAAACTACAACCCACTTGCATGTCTACAGCTAACAGTCCTACATGTATTAATATGTGTGTGTCCTCAGCTCCCTCTGAGTCCTCGGGGCATCAGAGTGTGGCTGCTGCCTCCACACAGCCTCCGTGTGACGCCTCCTGCTCTGGCAGCTCGTCGGCCCAGGCCCCGGCGGAGGGCTCCTCCGAGGGGAGCGCCACAACTTCTGCACCACTGGAGAGGAGTCAGCCGGAGGGGACGGAGGACACGTCGGGAGGCTGCAGGAGAGCGGAGCCTGCAGCGGAGGAGGGAGAGGAGGGCCAGAGTCAGCCCGCACAGGGCAACCAAGACTCTGACGACAGCGACGACGATCCCATTCTCATCCCCTCGACGAGGTTCAGGGGACAGGGACAGAGGTACGTTAGACAACATGTATTTGACCGCAGGTTATTGTCTCTTAGATGAAGATGTTGCTCTGTTTAATATCACATTTAAAGGGTTTTTTTTATGCCATGCCTTGCCATTGACTGTTTCACTACAAATATAGATTTAATTCCAGAGGATCTGCGGTAGGAGATAGGATGATCAGGTAACGTTTTTGCACTGGCAAGTAAAAGCATCTAACCTGTCAGGTGTGTGACATGCAGCAGAGCATTCAAACGCAACAGCGCACCACGATGGAGATAATGGTTTTTGTCTTGGTTTGGTCATTTCACTCACAAATGGACTAATATACACACAGCTAACTGTAGAGTTAGAGCAATGTGCATGTGAGTACTGACTCCACAAGTGGTGTGGGTAGCAGCATAACAGCAGCATTTGAGTAGACAGAAGAGAGATGGAGAATGAACAAAGAATGTGTGCATGACATCCTGGTGGAAAGGAGCCGAACAAATGTAAAGTTGATTTCCTCAGCAGGACCTCTTTGAAGAACAGTTTTTTTCAACTAGTCTTGAACAAGACTTTCCATAACTGTATGAAGTGCTTAATTCAATTTTAATTGAGCAAGCAGGTGTTTTGCCTTGAACGTGGCTGCTTTCTAGCTTGGGGTTTGTTTTAAATAAAGCTTGTCATTGGTTGAATTCATAATACCAGCATAGAAATGTCACTCAGGGTTCAAAGCATGGGCTTCATGAGTTCATCAGTGACAGCATGTGTCTTTTTTTTTGTATGTGCTTTATATTCACGTGTATTTGTTTTCTTGTTTTTCACAGACGCTCGGCAGCTGCTCGAATCCAGGAGCTTTTTCGCAGGAGGAAAGAGAGAAGGGAGCTGGAGGAGAGCGAGACCCAGAATATCAGGAGACCCTCAGTCAAAATGGTCTACAAAGGCCACCGCAACTCCAGGACAATGGTACATGTCATTTACATACTATTAGTTAGGAGCTAAGAGACCTCATTAAAAAGCCTCTTGAAGGAGTCATTTTAGAAAATTTGCATTCTCTCTGAGATAGACTTTCTTTTCAGACTTTCTTTTCTTTATTGTCATTACACAATATACACAGCAGTGCAAGTTGGATAACGAAATTCCGTTGCAATGGCTTCCAACAAAGAGTCAGCAACAATAGTGTCAGTCGGTGGAGTAAAAAAATATGCAAAAAAGAGATATAAATACATATAAATATAAAGAGATATACATATGTATAGACATATGTAAATGAACAAAGTATATACTGTTGTGTGATCTCACAAATCCTGTCACTGTTGCTGTTTTTAGTCTTTTGATTTTAACTCAAGTGTCGTTTCCTGTGAGGCAGTTGTTTTTGTTTGAATGGACGTTCTGAATAAAAAAGAAAATAGTCAAATGATATTTAGAAGTATGGTTATTTTACACCATTTCTTAATTGAATTCACAGAGCAGTTACTGTATCATGATACAACATATACAACTACAAATACAGTGATAGAAGTTTTTTGCCATATCGCACGCCCTTATTATTAAGAGTTAGATGAAAAGAGAGATACCACTCTCATATCTGTGTCTATGAAGCTGGAGCTGGGAGGCAGTTAGTTTAGCTTAGCTTAGCATAAAGACGGGAAATGGGGAACCAGCAAGCCTGAGTCTGTCCAAAGTTCAAAAATCTAACATCTAACAGTAGCTCTGAAGCTTTCTAATTCACCAGTTTCTAGTCTTCTCCTGTCTGCTCCATTCTTAATGCACAGATATGAGAGTGGAGTCAATCTTCTCATCTAACTCTGAGAGAGATTGCAAATTACCTTTGAATGTCGAATCATTCCTTTAAAGATCAGCAGTGCAAATATTCAAGGTGGAGTTTTTTTTATTTCTTTGATGTTTAGATAAAGGAGTCTTGTTTTTGGGGCAACAACTTTGTGATGAGCGGTTCAGACTGCGGCCACATCTTCATCTGGGACAGACACACCGCTGAGCACCTCATGCTGCTTGAAGCCGACAACCACGTGGTCAACTGCCTGCAGCCGCACCCCTACGACCCCAGTGAGTCCCGGCCAACCTTCACGCTGCCCCACAGAAGATCCTCTGCCCTGACATGACGATGTATGTTAACAACATGTTCACTTTGTGCTCTGTTTCAGTTCTGGCTTCTTCAGGGATAGACTATGATATCAAGATTTGGTCGCCGCTGGAAGAGTCTCCATCTTTCAACAGAGTTCTCGCTAATGAGGTATGACTGCTAAGAGATCAGTGAAATTTAAGTCTTTCGGTCTTTCTCTTATTTGTCGGATTCAACTTCCTTTACATCCTCGTCATTTTTCCTCACACTTTCCTTCTTGTCTTTCAAGGTAATAACTCGAAACGAGCTGATGCTAGAGGAAACTAGGAACACAATCACAGTCCCAGCCTCTTTCATGCTCCGAATGTTGGCCTCCCTTAATCACATCAGATCAGGTACACACGCATAATCTCTCTCGTTTTGTTTTTGTTTTTCACTTCATGCAAATTGTTTGAATATTTTTAACACTGTTTACATACTTTTCTCAAGACTTCCTCAACCTTCTCGTCTTCTTTAACATCTACCTTTTCCTTCTTGCAGATCGGCTAGAAGGTGATCGCTCCGAAGGTTCAGGCCAGGAAAATGATGACGAGCAGTAGCCTGCTGGCATTTTATTTTATTTTATTTTAAAGAAAACACTTTTTCTTTTTGCTGTATAGCACTTGAAAAGAACCTGAGATTTGTACAAGTATAGTGTAGAATACTTCCTTTTGAAAATTAGTGTCATTTCTAGCCCCCCTGTGTTTTTTTTAAGATGACTTTCTTACTGATGTTTCTGAATGAGGACAAACTACATCTGTGTGAATGCAAAAGACAAGGACAGTCAGTATATATATATACAAATATATATATATATATATATTATGTGTGAGAATAATGACGGCTGGTGTGCAAGGATGTTAAGTGCAATATTATTTTGTTAGGAGAAAGTGAGCTTTGATCAGTGTTAACGTGTGACATTTTGAATTTGTAGCACAAAGCTAAGAAATGTTGATGTGCTGCTCCGGCAGTTACGCATGTAAACAAGGACTTTAAGTAAAACATAGTTGGAGAATGCTTTAATTTTGTTGTTGAAGAAAAATTAAGAAACAACGCTGTGGTTCTTCTTCCCCAAAGGGACATGTCAATAAATTATAATCTTTTACAGAATTTGGAAAAAATAAAGCTATGGCATCTCAAAGATGTCTGCACTTGGGTGTGGAAGATAAAGGCTTAAGATGACAAACAAGTGAATTGAAAATCAGTCCAGAAATAAACAACCTGTACTTTGCACACTGATTTCTGACAGTGAAGTCTAGACAGTAGAGATGATCCATGGCTGTAGCTTTGTCACTAACTTGGATTTTTTATTTCACACGTTCATCTTTTTTGTCAAAACCTGGTGTCTACGTTACCCACAATGCAACCTGGCAGCCAAGAGTTAAGACCTGTGTTATGCTGGTGGCAGCTAATGTAGCCTGGAGCCACTTGAGGTCTGGTAAACTCACAGCCGACTCGAATGACATCACTTGAGGCAATTTATTAGATTCCCGGCAGCTCCCTCTGGAGTCACAAAAGGCGTTATATAGCCTTGTTCACATATGCAGTAGTGTTCCTGTAAAGAGACTTTGCAGTGTAAAATAAGTGGAGTTCCCCTTTCAGAACATTGATAAACCTCCTCCTTGATTTCTTTTTTTCACCGCTGGATATTTTACTGGACTTGAATATAATTGTGATACATGAGAGACTTGTGAAATACTAAGTGAAACAGCAACAGCTCTAGTTTGTTAAAAGCTGTTGGTCTTGTAAAGACATTAACATGGTTTAACTTCACCGCCTCCACTCACAGAATCAAAGAAACACAAACAAGGGACAACGAGAAAAATGAAAAGTTTATGTAAAAAGTTTTAATAGAAGAATCTCGATACAAAACTTTAATGCAAATATTTGTATTAATACTTACTGTATAGTGAAAAATCAAAAGGTTATATCACTTCTCAGGCGTAGAGCTTTTTTTTCCAAAAGCAGTACCATTCAAACATACTATAACGATACGAGGTAAGACTGAAGCACCACAACTGTGCTCTACTTATTACAAGTGTCCTCTGAGTTCCTTTTATAATAGTAAATTGAACAATGGAGGGTATAAACTGAGGTAAATCACATGTACCAAAAATATTTACTATGACACAGTGTTGGCAATGAAAAACTGGTTCTTCCCTCAGGCAGGAACTCGTCCTCCAATTTGACATCGGACAGTTTCTTTTCGGTGAGTCAATTTTCAGTGACCGATATATTCAGACATGGCGGCTTTGCACTGCTCAGTATGTGCACAATATTATGAAATGTGGGCCCTTGTTAATGTATTTTCCTCAATATAACAATCTTGAAATACTGATTCTGGACTTCATTTACTCTTTAGCCATTTGATTGTTCCTTAAAGTCATCTTCAATACATCGCTGCTAATAAACTGCTTTACCTTAAACAGTTTGCAAAAACACTGAGCCAACAGTAATAATCACCTTCTCTGTACAGTGAGAGTGGTTTCCGTGAGAACACTGCATGTTCAAGTGCAATGACTGAAGCAGATAATCATGAAATGTCAGGACTGTTTCTGATATACCCGTGGTTACACCATGTTCCTTTGCAATGACCTTATCGATACTACAGATGTTAGCCAACAGATTCTGATCACATGAACGAGGCTCAGGGCTGGTCAATACACAGATATACTGTATTTCTATAATAATTTTCAGATTTTCTTATGATGAATTACAATATGTAATTTGCTTTGATTTCCTATACTCAGAAATTTCTGTTAATTAATTCCATATACCAGGGTGCAAGTCAAGGCAACAACAACAACAAAGAAAGACATTCATATTGACACCTACAGGCAGTAGTTTTCACTGAAACGCCTGTCAAATCAATAGACCTTTTTCACGGCAGACATTTTGACTTGTTAGTGCACAGAGGGGAAAGAACAGCTGTTACTAGTAACATTAACACTGGCTCTGTTCAGTTAACATGTCCCAGCATAAGCAACAGCAGGACCCTGTAACTGAAGTAGCTAAATGGAATTCAGCCATCATTAACTTTGTTATTTACATGTCAAAATGTCTTCAGTGAAAAAAAGTCCAAACAAAAAAAGCTCTGATATATGCACCCTGGTAGTTACCAATAAGACTGGGACAAGCTGTGGCACACACCTGTATTTCCTTTATACTGCCCAGCCCTGATGAGGCACGTGTTATTGCAAATTCTGCAGACATACAATAATATATAGTAATAAACAAATTACTACAACAATCAGATCATTTAGGCTACAGTAGTTAAGGCTTCCTATTTGATTACATGAATGTATACAAAAGCTTGCAGAGACACTGATGGTGTGCACTTGGTCCAACATAGTGGAATGAATAATGTGCCTCTTCCTGTTTTCTAATTTCAAGTATGGAGTACCCATGTGTAGAGAGATCAGGCTTCATAAACTGCACCACAGAGCATGACAAGCACCACTCTGAACAGTCACATATAGTAGTGTTGAGGGTGTAAACCCCCTGCAGTTCACAAATAAACTGAGTATAGTCTATAAGCATGTTGAGATCAGGCTGGTTGTTCCTCCACATCCTGCTCTTCTTCATCTCTGTCGTCTTTTACAATCCCTTCATCGATACTTTCCAGCCTCAGTCTCTGACCGTCCAGGTACCTGGGTCTGGGTGCTGCCCTCGTCGTAAACAGTCCCCCCGGTAGAGCCAGATCCTCCCCAAACAGGGTGAGCTTAGCGTCGTTCTCTATAGCCTTCGCCAGACAGGAGGCGAAGGTGTCGAGAGATTTGTGTACCTCTGCGTGGACTTGAACTGAAGATGTGTTGGTGTTTTCAGCTGAGGAGAAAAACACAGACACTATGTCATCTGTGAGGTCCATCAGTAAACAAATCTTATGTTTAGTGTAATGTTTTGTTTTGAGGCTTGCTGACCACAAAGCCATTTTCAAAGCCTCAGTGAGTGTGAAGAGACCCCCCCTTCCCTCTAATCTTCTTAGGAGCAGGAAGACGACAGATACCTTTGGAATGCTCCACCTGGTCTTCAAAGGTGACCGAGCTCCTCCTCTTCCCCGACAGATTCCCATGGTGCTGTGGGTGTGAGGAGCCGTCTGTGGAGAAGTTATCCAGCAGCATCACGTCTGTGCCTGCGTGGACAACAATAGAGATATACTCTGAAGTACACATGACATTACTTGTCCTACCTGTGCCATGCTGAACTGAGAACATGAGCTGTGAAACAGGAATGTGAGGCTGACTGTAACAAAGCTGTAGAATATGACGCAACAGAGTTTGTAAAGACCATCTGCCAGCCTTTTGAAACCTCATGTTTACAAGTGCCATGAGTCAGTGTATCTCCATTTTATGTTGACGTTAAGATCAATAGTCCAGTTTTAAAAAGCAGGGGAGCCAGAGTTTGAAACTGTGAAAATATTTGTCAGTAAAGTTGCAATTTCTGCTGATTTTACTACCAAGTTCTTAACTAAAGACAAACCCAGTTCACAATGTGAAAGTATATTCAAAACGGTCAGTATGCCAACTAAAAATGTTTTATTTTTGAGTGTGTTCTCCTGCAATGCACAAATGACACGGAGGAACTAATTGTGGGTGGTAGTGAAATAGCTTGATCTTATGAACAAAAATTTGATCTTAAATCTTGAGAAAGGCATTTTACTGTGTTTGTAAAGTCACTGCCAATCAAATTCACAAAGTCACATTTTGACTTTGTTGTATACTTTCCTGTTAGTGAAAAATATACTAATTATACAAAGTATAAATATATATATATGCATAATACATAGTATGGATGTTATGGATTTTGGAAACACTAAGGGAGTGTTTTTTCCCCTTCTGCTTCCTGTGTACAACACTTACATGAGTCCTGAGTGAAACTGAAGCCAGTGTCTCCAGTGCTGCTCCCTGGGGCCAGCAGATGCCCTCCACCAGCCAGCATGGCCGTCAGGTGTGGGGACATACCCAAGTCTGAAAGAACACAAGCAAGTTTTCATTCAACAGCATCATACAGCACATGACATGAAAACAACACATGACTGTAAATCTAAACAGGCTGTAAACATTGTACATAAACCACCCACTGTATGTAAGTAACTTATTACACAACCCATTCACTTTTTATTCCAGCACTCTTTGCGCTAACACCCACCCTTGCACTCCTATATACCTATTAATATACAGTTTAGAGAAACAGTTCAACTTGTACATAGACACTGTATCTATTTGCTTGTACTATAATTATATACCTACTTGTCTGTACAGAAGAGTTATATGTTTATGTTTGCTTAGCTTTGTTCAGTCTTGTTTCGGCTCTCTGTCTATGTATATCTTCCTGAACATTGTTCCTGAACAGTGTGTACACTGAAAACCTCTAGAAGTCAGATTCCAAATTTTTTAGATGTGTCAACAGACAGATGGGCGACAGATTAAAGGAAAACCCTGAAAAATTACTGAGTAGAGAAACATAGCGAATACAGATGCTTCCGCACAGGTCATCCAATCAGGCTCTGTGGCATGTATACAAATGCTGAGCAGGCCCAGTTGATTCTGATTTTCTATCAAGATGTGAAGAGGAAAAGATCTAAGTGACTTTGAAAGAGGGCTCATTGTTGGGGCACAGATGGCAGAAGCTTCCGTCACAAAGACTGTTCAGCTGGCTCTAGTGTTTCAATAGGAACAGCGACTAATGTGTGGTCTGCATTCAGACCTGAGGGAAAGACTGTGAATGAGACTGTCAATGCAGGACGTGATCAGACTGTCAGTCTGTCGTTAATTATATGGAATGGAATATTATAGCAGGGATAAATCACTGATTACAAAGGCAAATGCACATTTGAGAGTTTAGTTGTACAAAAATTATAGACATCGGTCTATCGAGATGTGGAAAAATGTGATATTTTCACATGACTCATCCTTCATATTCTCAACAATTGGGTGATTGCATGTGTGGCATACTCCAAGAGAGCAGTACAGGACTGAAAACTTGACCCCTACAGTGGCTCCACTATTCTGTGAGGAGCATTTTGCTGTATGGCATGTGTCCATTTGTCCCTGTATGAAGTACATACAGCCAATAAAACTGATTCTGAGTTTTGGCCTATGATTTGGTATCTCAACATAAAGGCATAAGACCATCTAATGAAAGATGACAACTCCCCTTTGAAATGAATGGAATAGGGCCCCCGCTGCTCTCTCACCTGTGATTCTGTTGGAGATGCTGAAGAGGCGGGACGTCCTTTGCCGCGTGGCGAACGACTCTCTGTAGTAGCGATCTCCGAAACACATCCCCAGCAGCTCCTTCCTCACCGTTTTATTCCACAGGCCGTAGATGAGCGGGTGGCACACTGCGCTGCAGAAAGACAGCCATGCCACCAAAGTCTCCAGTCCCTGAGACACACTCCCTTGCCCCCACAAAGCCTCCGTGCACACCACCCCGACGTATGGCCCCCAGGTCATGAGGAAGGTGCCGATCACCACTAAGATGGTGACAAAGGCTTTGCACTGACTCCCTGCATACACAAGGCTCCGCCGGCTTCCATTAGAGGAAGTTGAGGTGCTTGAGTTTTTTCGTCCATTCCTCTGAGCTCCAGTGGAGTCATCCTGGGCCACAACAACTGTACCACAGTGAACTTTCCGGGCTTTCATGCGGGCAACCCGGAAAATGACACCGTAACAGGCCAGCATGATTAAGAAGGGGGGGAGGGTGCACCAGGTGACCCAGAAGGCTGCGTAGCTCGGCTCTCTGTGCCATGACGCAACGCAGGTCCACTTGAAGCAGTCGAACTCGAAGGAGGACCAGCCGAACAGAGGAGGCAGACAGCCCACCAGGGAGTGTAACCACACATAGGAGATGACGACGACTGCCCGGTTCCCTGTGATCTTCATGGGGTAGATCATCGGGTAAAGCACGGCGTAGTACCTGTTGGGACAAGAGAGGAACACAGTGAGGAAAGCCTGCAGAAAGGAAACTCAACACTGGTCTCAAGGGAGCGCTCTGGTCCCAGTAACACAAAGACTACTCAGATTTGAGTGAAGTTAAAGGCTGAAGCTTTTCCACCAATGATGCTGAAATGAGTTTTCTGAAAAGCTGCAAGCACAAAAGAAATGGCGAGACTTGGCAGGGAGAACAAAAACATGCACTGTAATCAAAAATCCCAAAGGTGCTGAGGGTAATTAGGACAGCAGTGAGAACAGTGAGGACTGTATGCTACTGAGCGCATTTACAGTAGATCACGCATTATACAGTCCTTTGTGATCAATGACACCAGGAATAACATAATATAATTTAACCAGAGTGGGATTCACTGTCAATCTAACCTTAAGTGCATCTACAAAGAAAATAAAATTTAAAAATTATTTTCATTATTTGTTGATTTCTTTATGAATTGATCTGCCTTTTAGTTTATAACATTTAAGGAAAATAGAAAAAATAGCAGAACCACATGGGATGTCATCAAATCTCAATCAGGAAAATATGTGATGGGTCTATTTTAGCTTGACAAATGACTTAATCAAACATTTTTATAAACTGTATTATTACATGACAAACTATTTCCTTATAGTATAGTTGGGGTTTTAATTGCAGTACCAATATGAGTTTACAGTACCAATACAAGAAGATCTTACACTGAAGAACATAAACATTTTCCCTTTTTCCTGTTTGACCATTTTTCCAAAAGCACCACTTCCATCTTAACACAAAACAACCATGACAGAACTGTGATTAAATAAAATACACTCTACTATTAGAGAAAAGTGTTAACTCAAAATCAGTAAATATCTTGTAAAAGAATACGTAAAGACAAACGTGTTGTTCAGTGTGCTGGATTAGCTGTATCTGTGTAGGCTTTTACCAGTTTCTTATTTCTAAAAATAGAAATCAGTGGAAATAATCTCAGCCCTGCAGATAAAAGGTGCATTCATGTCAATTCAGTTACTTTGTGGAAGCCTGTCTAATCCTTGTCACTTGAGCTGGGAAAATCTCTGGAAAAATACCACAACTTCAGTGCGTGGTTAACCTATTTATTAAATCTTATTTAGGAGGCTACATACTGACCTTAAAGGGAAACACACCAAAAACTACATTTCACAGTTTCAGATCATGATGGTTCTTCAAATGCCAGTTCCAAAAGTCAATAGAAGGCAAATTCAAGTCAAACACCTTCATGGTAGTGAACATTAGAAAATTGATTGTAATGAAACAGACATTTCTCTTGGGCCTCTATGTTTTTTAAGTATTAGGCATCTTTTGTTGAAATTAACTTGTGTTCTCCAATAGTTCCTATCAAAATATTGACTTCTCCAGCTTTTAAAAGGCAACATTGCCAATAAGTAGTCATATAACAACCACAGAGTGAAGAATGATGCTTCTAACACTCTTTCATCTTTCTCTTTCTATGTATCTGTGTATAGCAGATATAAATACTCAAAATACTCCACTGGCAATGACATTTGTGAAAACAGTGGCATCACTCTCAAAGGTTCACCTTTACTGGTTCATGACTTATTAAATTACAGCGGAACAAATATGTTCAATTTAAGAAGCCAAACATTCCTTCTCAGTCATAGTCACACTTTTTAACATGTGGGAGCTGCCAAACACAACAGAGACAACAGAGAAACACACAGTCCAATCCCACTGACCGGTGAGCTGCTGCACTGATCATTGTGTTTAAGATAAGACAGAATAAGATAAACCTTTATTCGTCCCACAGTGCAGAAATTCGCAGGTGCCTTGCTCAAGGGCATGAGAACAAATTCCAGTAATTGCATTGTAAGCATTAGGTTTATTGAACCTTATATACATGAAAATAATCAATTCTGTCGTAAGTTTGAATTTAAAGAAAATTAAGCCAATCAATATTTCTAAAATTAAAAATGATGTGTAACCCAACTTCCCCTCAGTTTAACAGAGTGTCTTTCAGTTCATTGTTTGGGCTTCATGGTCTGTAACTTCACTGTTTTGGTTCACTCTCATCAACTCAGTTTACAGTGGTCAGCTGTTGTCAGCAAAATAAATCAAGGGCACACCAACTGCTCAGCACCAAACAACAGGCAGATGAAGTTAGCAGCTAGCTGGTGAACATAGTGGAGCACTAAGGAGGTAAAGAGCCCTCTGGAGTTGGTGGAGACCAAAACAGAGCTAAATGAAGTGAAAATTTCAAAGTGTGACCTTACAGTGATTATACAAGTGCCTGTGATCTGTGATTGACAGCGAACATCATCCAGCACTAACCTGTCAATGGCAATGGCTCCAAGGGTGAGCATGCTGGCAGAGCTGATGAGCAGGTAGAGCAGGGCGGTGAAGTTACACCACACCACCCCAAACACCCACTCTCTCTTTGCCGAGCTCACAGCCACAAACGGCAGCACCAGCATGGACAGCAGCAGGTTGGACAGGGTCAGGCTGAACACAAACTTGTTGCTGGGTGTGAGCAGATAAGGCCTGCGATAAAGGGTGGCCACAATCAAGAGGTTCCCCAGACAGGCGAGGAGCGTGATGGTCACGATGGAAACTGACTCCAGGACAGCCAGACCCTCTCCATTCCCCACCGTGGTGCAGTTCCTACTGGTGTTCATGGTGAGCGACTGGTCCACCAGACGGGTGAAGGAATGGTAGGAGACTGTTAGGAGGAAAGATGTGGTTAGAAATGATGTACAAGTATAGAAAAAAGAAATCTCATGACAAATGGCAGGACGGCTGTAGCTCAGGAGGTAGAACAGTTGCCTACCAATCAGAAGGTTGGTGGTTCTATCCCTGACCTCCTGCAGTCTACATGTCGAAGTGTCCTTGGTACTGAACCCTAAATTGCCCCTGATGGCTGTTGCATTGGCATATGAATGTATGTCGTTTTAGATATGAGCGTCTGCAAACTGAAATTGTAGAATTGTGCAAAACAGCAAAGTCTGACCTCACGATATTTAAGTTACAATGATACAGAAAACCAGAAATACATTTCAAAAGCTGGAGAAAATGTTTGGCATTTTTGCTGGATAGTTGAAGTAAACAATTAATCAATTATCAAAATTGTTCTGTAAGTATTTCTAGAATTTCAGCTTTTATTAAAGCTTAAGAGCAGATTAATATGAGATCTCTGCATTGCATGACCTCATAACAATTATATAACTTTGACAAACATTAATGCAGACTTTACTTTGAGAGATGCCTGACACATCTCAAGCAGTCTGCGATTTGATTCTCACACTACACAGAATTTAATTTAATCATAAATGGGTGGTTGTGTTATGATGTGATATGATGTGACTGAAGGTGCTAAAACATTGATATAAACACTGACATGATCCTGGAAGACGTGTATTTGAATTATCTTTAGACAGAAGCCTGATCTTCATCCAGTTTTGAGATCCTTGACTTAAGTATTTCCATTTTACACTACTTCATGCTCCTCTTCTACATTTCAGAGTAAAAAATAAAACTACATTTATCAAACAGCTGTAGTTACTCTGCAGATCAGCATTTTACATATACAAACATATCACAGTCATATAACATACTATACATTGAACAGATTCAAAAACAGATGTCAATAATAGTTTCAACTCAAAAGCTGGAAAACTAAAATGCTTCTCACACATTTGTGCATCAGTAATAATAATAATAATAAGAAGAAGAAGATTACACATCCCTTACGTTTCTTATTCAGATTATAAATGCAAGACTTTAACCTGAAGTATTTATACGCTGTTGTATTTACTACCGTTACAAATCAGAGAACTACCTCTGGCACTGACTCGAAGTTTTTCCCTGTTATGTTCGCAGTCATATAACTTTATTACAAGTTTTAATATTACACTAAACTCAAAAGCTTAGATGCTAAACTCTGAATCAGATTGAATGCGTCATGAATGCGTCTAAAAATCAAACGTCGATCATTTCAACGACAGAGCCGCATATTTGTTGTTTTCTCTCATCATGGCGATACTCGGTTAAAATTAACTTTTCAGATTGTTAAAATGAGATTAAAACTGAAGATTAACCCAGAATTTAGCAACATTTAAGCTTTCTGTTCGGCTCAGTGATGACAGATATAAAGGTTGTTAAAGTGTAAGGACGCCGCTGTGGGACTCGTTAGTTGCAGTTAGCTAGCAGTGAAGCTAGCTGAGCTGTTAGTTAGCCGAGGTTAGCTCAAACTTTCTCCCATTGTCCCCCCCGAAAACACGGCGAACCCTCTTTACCTGCTTCCGTTCCTCGCTCCGCATTTTCTCCTCACATTCACACCGTCCATCCTACTATTCTCCCTTTTTCACAACAGCAACCGAGGGCTGAGCCGGGAAATATCCTTAAAAGCCCCCCGACGCTGTGGAGCTCGGTACCGTTTGTCCCTCCTCAGCCGGATCACAGGCGGCCAGCTGCGGCTGCAATGGCGGCCTCCTCCCACCTCCGCTCCCCGGGCAGGACTCCTCCACCGTGTGGGTGGTCGCTCCTGAGGATCGCCCTGATTTCATGTCGCCATTGTGGCAGCTAACGTGATTTCTGTGTGGTTAACGTGTGCAGCCTGTTGCGTTATTACATTTGACTTAAGCTCTTTTAATTCATCATGCGAATCGTGCATTTTATTCCGCTCCGGATGCAACATGTAGTTAGTGTAGGTGTTTGTGTTTTTGTTTATTTATACTTTAAAACCTCCGCCAGTCACCGCCTGGGTTTGTCTTTCCTCATCTCGCTGCTGCTGTTTATGAATGGAGCATCGTTTCATCCACCCGGACCTCCCACGTGGATCAAAGCTTCCCGCACAAACACCGTATCTTCCGTTATCCAATCAGAGAGCCAGGCACGTTACCGGCTCCGTCCGTGTGATGGCGCTCTCTGCCTGGATGCTACTGCAGTGACTCATGCTGTGCTGAGATCTGCAGACAGGATCATGTGCAAAATAATGTGTACATGGAGACAGTTTGTAAACACTGCTTCAAAGGTTGGTCCTGAAACTTTCACAGCACTTTTTTGAAATGTGTAAAAACGTCTCTGAAGTATTTCATATGTCCTGGGGGAACACCAGTGTGAGAAGATATGACAAACACACAGACTCAAAATAGACACTGAATATTGTGCTGGTAGAAACTGACATTCATTGTTTTTCTTCACATATAAATGTCTTCATGAGGAGCAGTATAATTATTATTACTTCATTATATCTTAATGTTATTAAAGTCCTTACTATAGATGATCGAATCCTCCATAAGGTACAAAGTGGAGGGGAGCAGGATGCTGAAGGGGATATTGGTGGTCTTGAGGTAAATGTGTTTTATGGGAGTGATGAAGAGAGGCAGAAAGGCAATATCAGTATTTTTTCCTTGCCTGCGCCTTTTCTTTGATTGATTGTGAACTTTGAACGTGTGGCACTATCCTTTTCTTGTTTATCTCAGTAAAAAAAAAAAAATTAAAAAATTAATGTTTACAGAGAGAGATCTCAACAAGACAAAAAATATTTAATAGTTTTACTGTTTTGTGGAGAGTAGTACAATACCTAATTAGTACAGTTACTGGATTTTACTTCAGTAAAAGTAAGTACAGTTACTGGATCACACAATGAATTCCATAAGTGCTTACAGACGTAAGTACAGTACTGAAATATTAAATCCCAAATTTTAGACATAAAAAGCATAATGTTAAAGGCACAGTAATATACAGTACGTTTAAAAATCAGGTTTAACCATGTGGGGAGGGGGGGATTCATCTAACAATTATGATGTTAATAACAAGGAAAACATGGAACATAGTGTAAATACTCTACCTCATTTAGTGTAAATACTTTTTCTATGCCACTTATTGTTCTATGCCAATTTATTTTTTGTTTTTGTTATTGCTGCCTTATCTTTTAACTTAGCCACTTTACTTTACAATAAAAGTTATCTTAACATTACAACGTTCACTTGCATCATTTGCTACGATGCTTACAAATTGATTTTCTCACTGTACAGATTCAATATTTCCAAACTGTATATGTTATATTCTGGAATAATGATCTCCTTTAACATAAAGTTCAGTATATAGGATTTGATTTAAATAGGTTTAACATAAGAAAAACAGTGGTGAGGTAATTTAGGAGAGTGGAGTTAAAGTATTTGAAGTAAAGCCAGATTTATCCATGTGCATTAAGGTGGTTCTGCTGTTAGAAACTGTTGTGAAGTCAAGACAACGTTAAACTGTTTGAAGAAAGCTCAGTAATCTTTTCCTTTTCAGTAACACGTCTAGCAAAAACATTCCCACTGTAAACCTCAAGCTTACTGCAATCCTCCCTCTCTATCACAGTAAATGTAGAATGTAAACAGAACATTGGCTATGAATGATGCCAATGCCATTCATGCTCTGGATTGAAGAGTGTACACATAGCTACTTTGGAATAATCCAGCCGGTGTTGTGATGGTGAAATCTCACATTGAACTATGTGTCAATCATATCAGTCGTTGTCGTACATCATGACACACAAGTAAGTCCACCTTAAGACCTGAAATTAAAACTTGAGCATGGGGATCTGTGGAGAGTAGTCTGTCAGCAGAGAAACCATCAGGCCCTGAAAGAGAAGACAGTTGTAAGGATCAAATTAAATCCATAGTATAAAATGATACATTCAATAATCAAGTCACTCACCATGATCGTCCATTTTCTATTCTCTGCCTCGGGGAAGACGAGGGAGCGGGACGAGTAGAACACCTGGTCATCCACCTCCTCCATTTTCCGAGGGAGACAATGCAGGAAGGTCCAGTCTGGTTTGGCCACACTTCCTGTCTGTAGAACCATTGCCAAAACATGGAGTTTAGTTTAATCACTGTACATGCTCGACCCAAAATTTAATTTCTGCTCCTTTGCTCAAGTATTTACTGGCTAGACATAAAGAGATATTTTATTGGCCAAAATAATTACAGTCATTTTTTTTCAGAAAACGATATGAAGTATATAATCATCTACTCTGCAAGAGTTTTATTTGAAGCTTACTTGTTGATTTATATGCCAGATGAAGTCTGTAATTAGTGCTGGACTCGTTTACCATACAAACAATTTGCAGAATGTTAAATTCTGCTGCTGTGTACAGGCAGTCAGCAGGAGCATGATGGAGACAGAGAAACTGTTTTGCTCACTATCAGGGAGCATGTATAGCAAAAGAGCACCTAAAAAAGTACTAAAATGGGATGATAGAAGACAATGTCCTTTTTTTTTTACCTGCATTGTAATCTGGTAACCTTGAAAGTCTTTAAGCCTTTTTTTCTTCTCCTCCTCTTGTCCCATGCTGATCCAGGTGTCTGTGACCAAAACATTGCTGCCGTGGGCGGCCTCCATCGGGTCAGAGGTCAGAAGAAGCTGGGTGCCATGCTGAGACAAAACGCAATGTAATGAATTTAAAGCAGTCCATTGATGAGAGATGTGTTTATAACAATGACAACTGAATAAGACCTCACCTCTTTGGAGAGTCTTTGTGCCTCTTGAATAACACTCCTCTCTGGCTCATATCCCTGTAAATTAAAATTCAGTGAACCACAGGCTTTTGTTTCCTGAGCATCTCTTCTCACAAGGAGCTTGAGAGATTAGATGTCTCATACTGACTGCATACAAACTAGAAAACGAGAAACTAGAAAGAAGAAGGGTGCACTAAAAGAGACATCAAATTCACGTGAGCACATAACACGTGGCAAACCTTTGGTGTAGCAATCTTAAGATGCACTCCCAGTTTGGCTGCAGTCATCATGAAGGAATGGAGGACGTTGTTCCCATCTCCAATCCAGCACACTGTTAGTCCACTAAGGGACCCATAATGCTCCTGGAGGAGAACAGTAGTAATTTAGAAAACATTATCATTTACTGGATGAAGATTGTAGTATATTGAGGGGTTGCAGTACCTGTAAGGTGAGGAAGTCAGCCAGAATCTGGATTGGGTGGTAGAGGTCAGACAGACCGTTAATGATGGGGATGGAGGCCTCCTTATCCAGCTCCTCCAGTGTGGAGTGGCTGTACACTCGTGCCAAGACAATATCACAGAGTCCTGACAGAACTCTGAGGTGGGAGTTTAGAGATTACACAAGCTCATAAACACTTATTTTCCCTTCAGTAAAGAGCTGCATCAGTGGACAACATGAGATGAAATATACAACCTATATCCAACAATTAACTAACATTAACTTCATTGCATTTTCATAAGTGAAAGTATAATAATAAGACTCACCTCGCTGTGTCTGTGGAACTCTCATTCACTCCCAGATGGATGTCCTGAGAGGTGAGGAAACAGGGGTGCCCACCCAGCAAAGCAAAACCTGGAATTATGACATCAAGGCAATTTCAATTTCCCTGATGCTTAAAAACAATTATGATTCTTTCAAGCAAAGAAGCACAAAGCCTCATGTCATTGTTGGAGGGGGACAGTAGAGGGAAAAAGAGGAGTGGGAATAGTTTTTGTTGCAGGGATGCACTGAAAGTCACCTTTCAGCAAATCTTTTGTGTCCATATTAACAATGACTCTCACACCACTGAACACATTGATGAACGGTAACAGCCCAGCTAACAGTATGAGATGTTGCATTTCTATTAGAAGCTCATAAATGCAAGACTTTAAAGCTGCCTAATGCCTTTATAGAATGCACCTTCAGTATTCTGTTATTCATGGGAATGTTTAACTTAAGCAAATGTTATATGTCACTGCAGATACTCATACACATAGCAGGCACCTGTTTCTGTGGACATTCTTGTTCTGGTGCTCCTCTTCTCAAATATCATTGCAATTGACTTTCCTTGTAGAAGAGGAAGATACTGAAATAGAAATGGCAGCGAGCTCTTTAAATGACCCACCATGAGGCTACATAGTAAAGCAGATGACGCTTAATAAATGGTCAGTGCAGTTAACATTGGTGATCTAATTTTATCTACCTGTTTTTCATGCTTGATCCGGTGTTTGAGATCCCCTGACACCCACAACAGCCTCTTGATCTCATCTGAGCTGAAATCTTTCAGAGTCAGACAGCTGCGACCCTTTAAACTCACTGGTCCGATGGAAGCAGCTCTAGTGCTGGAAAAGAAACAAACAAAAACCCGAATGCATGTTTTATTCCTTATAATGACAAAATTAGCAGTGCTCACAAAACAGAGAGTTATTCGGTCTTACCTAACTCTTCGCGCCCGACAGTTCTGCAGAGTTTTCAGACATTTGAAAATTGTATTTACAGATAATAGTTTCGCAGACATTGTAGCTCAAAGTGGATATAATGGAAATAAAATGTGATGTTAATGTTTGAACAGAGAAAAGCAACTTTCATTCATTCCTGTCCTGCAGCCGATATGCAGCGTGGCTACAACCACTGACGTCACCACAGAAAGCGGAAGTGAGGCGCAGCTCCATTAATGCATGCTGTTGTGATGGACAAATTAAAAGGGATTATGACAGCTTTTGGTTATTAATTTTGTAATCCGTAGGTAGGCTGCTAAAATACAAAACAAAATAGTTAAGATAGTACTCCAACAGTTGCAATTAGTACTCTGTGATCCGGTCACATAGCGGTCCCTCAGTAATTTGTTGAGAGAAAGACAAAACTTTTAGTGGTTGTTATTAAAATTAAATGCATTTTTGTGATCTTATAGAAGTTAACTGCAAATCCAGAATAATAAAATATTATCCCGATGCGTCCAATAATTACTTTTCGTCTCCTGTTAGAATTCCGCTGCACAAACTAGGGCTGGTGCAATCTGTGGAAATACTAACTGTAAACATTGATTTTGCCCCTCAAAAACATTTCATCATTCCGGGCAGATGGAAAACACCTTAAAGGTTTCGACACTACATTTGAACATACAACATGTTGCTGTTTTAATAAGTGAAAAAAGCAGCTTTATTTCCCTGGTTTACAAATGAAACGTTACATGACCGAATCACTTAGTAACTAGCAAATAGGGCTGTACAATTAACTCTGAGGCGGATTAATACACTTGTCATACTGTCACAGATTATAAAAAATATTAGCGGTTATCATTCAGTATAAAGAACAATAATTTTAAGAATATGAATTATTTTATTTTATTTCTGCGTGTCTATTCATTCTAATCTAACTGCCCCATCAACACATCACATTTAAAGTTAAGTATATCTATATTCGTCCGCCAACTTTAATTAAGGTTACTTAGTTCTATGGTTAGCACAAGGATGGCTAATTTTAGCCAGCTAGTTAGCTCCTGCCGCCCTGTGACGTTTCCTTAATCTACCGGTCAGCCAGCGCTGAGCTACAGGTGAGGAGGTGAGCCGGTGAAGGAGGACAGGATTGAAGATGACGGGACAGAAGGATGTGGACATACCCGGTGAGTGCACTTAGTTTTATGAAGAGTTCTAACCTCCTTATTCTACTAAAGCTTTCCTCATACTGTTACTTATATGTGTTGTACCTGTTGCTATTTCTGCCAGGCTGCTACGTAAATCGCCTGAGATGTGACAGCAGGTTGGGTCAGGATTTAGCCGGGGTTAAGTTAGAGTAGAGTTAGTGTCCTGCTTTTTTTTTTTTCCTATCGAGAATGCTTAAAGATGAATCACATGTTTGTCACCAGAAACAGGAGCCATCTTCACATTTGGAAAGAGCAGTTTTGCAGACAATGTTCCTAGTAGATTCTGGTTGAAGAATGACCAGCCAGTGCGTGTTTCCTGTGGAGGAGAGCACACAGCTGTCATCACAGGTGCACACAGTCTATGCACATTTTAATGCACATGTGTTCAGCTGTAAATATTTCTGTTTTTATCTATGGTTTTTATATGCAAGCCTTCCATCTCTCATGATTCTTATGTCTGCAGAGAAAGGCAGGCTGCTCATGTTTGGTGGGAATACATGGGGCCAACTGGGACTTGGGTTTAAGCCTGCTGCCAGCAAACCTGCCTCTGTAAAAGGTAAGCTACTTTACAATGAGGCTGCAACTTTTCATTTTCTTTTTTTGATTTTCATTATTGATTAATGTGCCAATTATTTTTGCTTGGTCTATAAAATTCAGATCACTCCTCATGTCTGACCTACAGTCCAAACATCCCCTCAATTTGCACACTGAAAATTTGGAATTTTTGCTTGATAAAATTGATTGACGATGTAATAAAAACATTGAAACAATTAATAGATCATCAAAATAGTTGCGAATGAATGTTCTGACTAATTAATGAACCATTTGTAAGCTGTCATTTAAATACAAGCTAATGAGGCATTATTTTTGGTATTTTGACGTTATTCTTAGTAGCTATAATGGCTATGTGTTTCCCTTTCAGCCTTAAAGTCTGAAAAGGTGAAGCTCGTAGCTTGTGGAAGGGATCACACAATTGTTTGCACATGTAAGAAGTTAAACATTAATTTTATATGACAGAACATTAGTGCCCAAAATTGGTTGTTCTTTTATTTAATTCAGGTTTTTTGTATTTCTAGGGCATGGTAATGTGTACAGTGCTGGCAGTAACCAGGAGGGGCAGCTCGGTTTGGGCCACTGCGACAACACTACATCCTTTCACCTGCTGCATCCCTTCTGTGACAATACACCAATTAAAATGCTTTCTGCAGGATGCAACACCTCAGCTGCCTTAACAGGTTCAAACAGTGACAAATATTAATGTCATAAAGGGTCTCTCTTAGATGCTTTGGCTAATCTCCAATCTGTGTCTGTTTGTTTATATACTCATAATTGTGTGATTTCTACACTCTGTTTGTTTGTGTTGGTAGAAGATGGGAGGCTCTTTATGTGGGGAGACAACTCTGTCGGTCAGATTGGTTTAGGGGACGAGGGATTTGCAGCAGAACCCAGAGAGGTGAATGTTGGGGAAGCAGTGATGTGGGTCTCCTGTGGGTTCCACCACTCAGCATTTGTCACAGGTACAACACAGTCCAACCAAACACAGCACAAGAGATCACTCAGTTTAAGTTTAATGTCATTTATCATGCTGAGAATGTTGTGTTGGCTTTGTTGTAGTGGATGGAGATCTCTACACGTGTGGTGAGAGTGCTAATGGAAGGCTTGGGCTCCAGGTGGAGCAGCAGGTCTATCACAGAGTCCCTCAGCGGGTGCAAGGGATTTTGGGTCGTGTCACACAGGTGTCCTGTGGAGGGGAGCACACCGTGGCTCTAACCGGTGAGTTAACTGTGTACAACTCTTTTTCTGAAAAGAGATAAAATCACTAAAAAATGTTTCAAGGCTTTTTGGAAATGAGTCACCTTATTGTCAACATTTCATAAAACTGATTGAAATCAATTAAAAAAGGATAGAATTTTCTCACCACAAGGCAGATTTTCTCACTTGTTTTAACAAAATAAGAATTCAGCACTCATTAATAGACACAAATTAATTGGTAAGATGAAATTTTTTGTAGTTTTAGCACTATACGAAATGTTAAACTAACTAACGCAATTGTGAATTGTGAATTTCCCCACTGTGGGACGAATAAAGGCTTATCTTATCTCTTATCTTAATTCAAGTAAAAAGGAAAATATTTCTCTTTGAAGTGTAAATGAAAATAGTAAATATAAAGTAACTCAAAATTTTACTTAAGTACAGTCATTGAATAAATGTACTTTTTTACTTTCCACCACTGCCTTTAGCCAGTTGTAAGTCTTATTTCCTGGCGTCTCTTTTACTGTGCCAGACGAGAGCGTGTACACGTTTGGCAGGGGGCAGTACGGTCAGCTGGGCCATGGAACATTTCTGTTTGAAGTTGATTTGCCAAAACCACTGGAGCACTTTTGCAACAGCAGCATCAGGCATATCACCTGTGGAGAGAACCACACCGCAATGATCACAAGTAAGCTTATTATAGTGTTTGAAAATAGTCCCTGTTAACCTTTGCATTTGTTGTCCGTGTTTCTTCATCTACATAGAATGCAAATTTCCATTCCAAGAAAGTCACAGAAGAATGTTGTCTTGCCTCCTCTCTGTCACAAGGCTTCTGAAGTACTTGTAATAATGTGTCGGGATGGGGATGCTGATGCTGATGCACTTTTAGATTTGTCTTCCTCTTCCACAGACAATGGCCTTCTCTACACATTTGGTGATGATCGTCATGGAAAACTGGGCTTAGGGGAGGAGAACTTCATCAACCAGTTCAGCCCGACTCTCTGCACACGTTTCCTTAAGTACAGGGTTCAACTAGTAAGTAAGTGTGATGAAAGAGCTCAGGGTGGTGGAGCATGTTGTCATCAGTGACAGGGTGGTCATGTCATCTCTAGCTTCACCGGTGTGTATGTCAAATGTCCTTTAGGAAAACACAAAAACCCCGTACTCTTTAGCTTAAAATGCTGTGCGTATCCTGTATATCTGAAAGTGAAGAAGTGAGTGAGCAGATTGAGAAGGTACACAGTACACACTAATGAGTCCTTGTGTTTTCTTTCATTTAGGTGTCCTGCGGTGGTAACCACATGCTGGTACTGGCTGCACCCAGACCACCAGAGAGCCAAGAAGTGGTGCCAGAGAGGGATGTCACAATCAGTGAGAGGTTTTCAGAGTCAAGTTACACAGAAATTCTCCTGCTGGACACTTCAATTGAAGCTACTCCACTCGTCCCACTTTCTGCCCTCTCTGCCCGAGCCCGCCACAGAGAAAAAGTGAGAACCTTACTAAAATTATCATTTCTTAATCAAAATAGTTGCAAATTATTTTTCTTTCAATTGTCTAATAGATTAATAGCCTGATTGTTGCAGCACTAAAATGTTCTAATTCATTAGCCATATTTAATTGGCTAATCCATCCATTCATTACATGGTGCTTATATGGGTCTTGGTGACATTTATTTAATTAATTATATCACAGGAAATTATTCTTATATACTGCTGGGAAGTACTGAAAAATGTGAAATGATAAATAATTTTAGGCCATATGGTCCTGACGGGTTTTCCATCCTTCTTTCATATTTTTACCAAGATGACTGTCAAACTGGTATTAAATTGCATTCTATGTGATATTAAAGTCCTAAATTTAACCTGGTGAGCCCTGTAGAAACTTAGAGACAGCTTTAGATAATTGTATTCACTCTTGAACTCCAGTAGGGAGCAGTGTTACACCAGATTATAGCTCTGCTGTAATGCCACCAACTAACTGATTGGGGGAGCTCTGTAGCTGTGGTTCAAACCTTCACTCAGTGATGTTTTTGCTGTTATCTCTCTCTTGTCTTTCAGGGAAGCTCTGTGGAGCTGTTCGGGGAGATGTTTCAGAACCTCCCACGTCTACATTCTGGCTTCCTCAACACCTCCTGGCAAACATCCAGAAATATCCCAACCCCTAGAACGCTGTCAAAGGACATTAGTACCCCTTCATCATCTCCCAAACCACAACCAGAAGTGACACCAAGCCCACCATTCTCCCCTAGATCTCTGTCCAAATCCCCTCAGAGTCCAGCGTTATCCTCTGAGCCATCTAGGCCACATTCTCAGTTATCAAACACGTTTCGGAATAAATCCTCTATCGCTGCCTCCTCACAGTCTCAATCCAAAGAGCTGCCTTCTCCCTTACTGTCACCAAAGTCTATGAAGAAACTTAACTCTAACAGCCCGGTATCTCCGAAAAAAACTGCACATAAAAGACTGTATAGAGTGGCAACCACTAAAAAGGCCTTAATTGAAAAACAGTCATCTCCTGTACCACCTATAGATCCCTGCAGCCCCACCAGACCCTCTAGTGAAGTTTCCAGTAAACACCCCAGTGAGGACAAGCATCATGCTTCACCACAAAGAGGTATTTTCAACCTTTAATTTGAACAACTGCCTCTCTTTTCACCAGTGCTGAGCATGATTTTGTCTTGTAAATCCAGGAAAATATAACAGGAAATACTCTACTAGATACAGTTTTACAGCTGTTTCACTTTGTCACTGTCTGTGTTTACAGAGGAAGAAACTGTTTCGAGACAAATTGTCATAGAAGGTGTGGAGGGGAACGTGTCTGAGAAAGGAGTCAACTCTGATCTTTTGCCAAATATGGTGAGAGAAGTGAATTTTACCAGCTCCTTGTGTGAAGGTTTGACTTTGATAGAGACATAGAATATAATTTATTGTCCACAGAGTCATAAACATAGAGTCAGTCGAATGTTATTTTCCTTCTTTTGGCTTCTTGGTTGTGGCCTAGATTATGTGCACTCCAGGGCAGGAAGCAGTTACACTGAACACTCACTGATTTTCCAGGAAATGTGCATAGCTCAGCATACCTACTGTATGTGTGTGTGTGTGTGTTCTTCCAAGCACATGTGTGTGTGTAGACGTTTTCCACTTGATGTAGCACTGATTTGAATTGTAAAATTGAATCTACTGTTTTGGTCTCTTAGTTTTTCACAATCATTTGCTTTTTTTTCCCCAAATCATGTGTGTGATGAATCTTCTCAAAGCAGATTCAGGCTTTAGGATTGCTTCTGCCAATACACAAACATGCTTTGGTTCCAGCCTCAGTTTCACAAACATTGCTTTGGAAAAGTTGGCTGGGATCTCATCAGTGTTTCCACGGCCAGTGATGAAGCAAGCTGTGAAGGAGTCTCCTGCGTTGTAGTGTGTCATAGAGTGCAACATGTGGTTCTCATGTGGTAACACTGTCCTAGCTGTAATGTTTAATGGGCTTGTAACTTTATGTGCATTTATGTGCTGTGGTGGAAGAAGTACTCAGAAGTACTATACATATACGTACTTAAAGGTAAAAATCCTGCATGCAAAATCTAATTGAAATATTATCAGCAAAATATTCTTAAAGGTACATGTTTATTTGGTGGTGTTTTATTTTATATAGTCTCTATGATTGAGTCCTGCAAACTTCATTTTCGTAGCTTGAAATAAGAAATAGTAACGCAGTTTACTTCACTCCAATTGTGAGAAATATAAAATACTTGAAACAAATTCTTAGCTATAAAATACAGGTTGGACCATATTACAACACTAGCATATTTTGTCACCTTTTATAAAAACAAAATAGGACATTCAGGACTCAGTTAATGATTGAATCGACTCTATAAGCACATTTTTCTGCACTGAAAAATGCATCGTATTTTACAAACTATTCATATGTTTTGAAAGTAAAAATTTAAGATGCAAAACTGGAAACTTAAAAAGTCACAAAAACACACAGTTTATTTTGTAAACATGACGATATATGAATTAAATCCAGTTTTTGTGTCAAAAAGAGTTGTGAAAAAAGTTGTGTTGAACAGTGATTAAAAGATGCTGTTTTCACATCACACCTCGCTGACCCCCAATTAACACCGTCTGTTTATCTCCAGTGCAGATGGTGCACAGGTAAAATAAAGATTCCATATTTTCTCTCAATCACGACCTTTCTCTTTACCTCCCACCCACATCTGTATTTCAACCTGATGGCAGATTTGTTGATAAATGATTTGATATGTGTGCCCACCATGCACATATGTCCTATGATATGTTTTTATTCTATTATTATTTTCAATTAAAATCTACCCACGCTGCAAAAATCATTTGCCATATGCTCTAAGATATTTTCTATATGTGTATGTAGATGATAATTATGATGATCCAAAGTATACTGTGTACCGACTATATACTTCCTTTTTCTGTGTTGTTGCCAACATACTGATATTTGTACTGATATTCAAAAGACGAGTCCAAAAAACTACTGAAACTTCAAACACATTCTGATATTGTTATTCAGTTGCGGTAAAATATTAATTTTGGCTCCATGAGTTTTGTTATAGTGTATTATTGAACAAGAAACCCCTTCCATGAGAGATGAAATGCATTGGGTGTTTGGCAAAGTGTATCACATAAAACCTCAGATGCCACAACTACACGATCAGTCACATTGATTTCATGTCTGCTGTTGTGCTTCTACAGTATTCCTTTTTTTATAGCACAGCATTGTCAGACATATGACCATTTTCTGCCTATGTCTATTTTTACATCTAACTAAATGCCTATTTTCTCTGTGATTAATTATAGAAAAAGAGGACGGGCCGAGCTCTTAGAAGAAATATGAAAGAGGCAGATGCTTTTGCCAAACAGCTCCAGTCTGATGGGAAGGCAGAACAAAACTCTCACAAGGCTTTAGCCACAGAGCTCCTGACAGGCTCCAGCTCCTTAAGGAAAGAAGTGCCTCCTCTGAAGAGCTCAAAGGGTCTAAAAAACCCCAAAGTAACGTCTAAAGGCAAAGAGAACATTACAAAGATCAAAGCCCATGAAGACAAACAAGCTCAGAAGGAACCCTCCCGTTTTCAGAGCAAATTGTCGGAATCGAGCCACAGAACTCCACAATCTATCCGGAAGACACTGACTGAAGCACAGCAGAGACTGATTGAAGTGAAGCAAAATGCCAGGAGAAACAGAAATTTGAAAGAAAGTAATATAAACCAAGAGGAAATGAAAGCTGGAAATTTGAAGAAAGACTTGATAAGGACACCAAAAAAGGACAAAAATAAATCATCAGCTTTGGACAAGACATCTCCTGTTATTAAAGTCACCACAGAAAATGAAATAACCAGAGTAGCTGTCCGAAGAGGAGGTTCGACATCCTCAGAAAATGTTGCAACAGAAGCTGCAGAAACCACTGACGTCAAGCCTGCTGAAGTGGAGATGCAACGAGAGACACAGCGGGTCAAATCGATTTCCACGAAAGATTTGCACAAGGTGAAATCTGCACCGGGAAAAGGTCAAAGGAAAGCACTGAATTTAAAATCAGCACCAGTGAAAAAAGAAACCACACCTGCTCAGGCTGAATCTAAGAAAGCTCTAAGTGTGAAATCTACACCTGTGAAAGTTAAAGGGAAACTGCAAAAGGTCAAATCCACACCAGTCGAAAATCAAAGTGAGTGTGCAGAAACTACTCCAGTAAAAGGCAAAAGCAAAGGAAAAGCTGTTGAAAAGGAGTTAAACACACCACAAAAAATAAAAGGCAGAACTGCAGATAAGCCGAAGACACCTGATGTTGACAGCTCTAAAGTAAAGGACAGGTCAACAGTATCTAAAATGAAGGAAAAGACAACGCCAGGGAATGGAGAAGGAGAGAAAGTTAAAGAAGTTAAAGGAGAGGCTGATGGAGACTCTAAAGATAACATCAAGTCCAAAGCAGGGAGTAAGCAGACTGAAGCTTCCAGCCCACTGTTGTCAAAGCAGGATTCACCTATTGAAGTGGTGCGTAACCCAGTTTCCTCTCAAAGCCCTAAGAGAACAGAGGTGGTTTCCGTCAGTGGCCCCAAACATGTTGACAGGGATGTGCTTGTTTCTGAAAGAAGCAGAGAGGATGCACAGGACCTGACTGAAGAAAAGCCTAACTGGGGGGGAATTCTCAGCACTGCAGCCTGTCTTCTTCCTGCTGTTGGGATAGCAGGTGCATCTATGGAGGTCCTTAGTGAGGCAGTGACAAGCTTAGGGCGATACCAGTCTGACAGTGACACCGCTACCTCTACACCACCTAAAACAACCAGTGTGAGGCAATTCAGAAAGCAGAGTGCCGTGACGCAACCTTCCTTCTCCTCCACGTTGTCACATTTTTCTTCAACAGAAGCATCAAATCCACCAGAAAAAAGAAAAGATGATCAAGTGAGTGTCGTGTCAGAGTCAGGGAAAGCAGATGAAGAAAGTAAAGAGACCACTCATGATCAGTCACAAGTGAATAGTTACATGTCTGTGAACATCAGCGCTGAAGAAAATTCACAAACAGAGGCGAAGGACAGTGACACAGAGATGGAAACTTCCCAGCAAGAAGATGAGAAAACCTACAAAGCTTCCAAAGAGGATAGTGAGGGAGAAGAGACTGAAGATGAAGAGGGAGAGAGTGGAAGTGATGTGGAAGACAAAGTAAAAGAGCAGGAGGGAGGTGAGGGAAGTAGTGATGACATAGAAGAGGAAATGGAGAGTGTTTCTGAAGAGGGTGAGGAAGAGCAAGATACTGAAACTGCAAAGGAAGATGGTGAGGAGGACACAGGCTCCAGCAGTGAGGAAGAAGAAGATGAAGGAAGTGTGAAGAGTGACCTTACAGAGGCAGAAAAGGAGGAAGGAGAAAGCAGTGAGGAAACAGGTGAAGGAGGAAGCGACTCTGAGCTAAGTGAAGCTGCAGAGGAGGAGGAGGAAAGAGAAGAGTTGAGTGACCAAGAGATTGAAGAGGAAGAGAGTGAGGTGAGTGAGGATGAAGAAGATGAAAGTGGTGAAGAATCGGGGAGTGCTGGCAGCAGGAATAAACAGTCAGAGGAGGAGGAGGAGGACGAGGACAGAGAGGGAAGTGACACTTCTGAGTCTGATTCTGAAGAAGAAGAAGCAGAAGCTGAGGTTGATGCAGAGGAAGAAGGTGAAATTGAGGATCAAGAAGATGATGAAGATACCACCCAAGGTGAGGATGAGGAGGAAGACTCAGAAAAAGGAGAGGAAACAGATGAGAGCGAAGATGAGAAGCAGGACGAAGGGAGTGTTGAAAATGAGGAAGAAGAGGAAGACAGTGAGGCTGATGAAGAGGAGGAAGAACAAGATGAAGAGGACGATAAAGAAAATGAGGAGGAGGAAGAAGAGGGCGAGGAAGCAGCATCTTTGGATGATGGGGAATCTGACGACAAGACTGCAGAGGGGGAAGAAAAGGCTGGTGAGGTGGATGAGGGAGAAGAGGATGATGAAGAAGAAGCTGAGGAGGATGAAGAAGAGGGGGAGGAAGAGGACAAGGGGGAGGTTACAGAGCAGGAGGAAGAAGAGGGGGAAGAAGAAGCATCATTAGATGAAGGGGAAGCTGAGGAAGAGACTGCAGAGGAGGAAGAAAAAACTGGTGATGAAGAGGAAGAGGAAGGAGCTGAGGAAGAGACTGCAGAAGACGAGGGTGAAGAGGAGGATGGAGAAGATGAAGAGGAGGAAAAAATAAAGAGAAAGGAGAAAAGTACTGAGGTTTCCAAAAGGGTGACAGTTGAGAGTGATGAGGAGGAGGAGGAAGCAGAGGAGGAGGAGGAGGAAGAGGAGGAGGAGGAAGAGGAGAATGAAACAAAGAGTAAGCCAAAATTAAAGATGAGAGAAGAAGCAAAACAGAAACAATCTAAGGGAAAGAAAGATAGTAATTCTGAGGACAGTGAAGATGAGGGTGAGGAGAATGAGGAAGAGGAAGAAGTGAGTGAAGAGGAGGAGAGTGAGGCAGCAAACATCAAACGTAGTGAGACGCAGGCTGAAGAGGAAAACGAGAGTGAGGAAGAGGAGGACGAAGAAGGAGAAGAGGAGGAGGAGGAAGAAGAAGAAGAAGAGGAGGAGGAAAAGGTCAAATCCACAAAAACACAAAAAGCAGACAGACAAAAGTTGCCACCTGAAGTTTCTCCTTCAGGCAGAAAAGACAGACAGCAGAAAGAACGACCCAAACCAGCACCGAGGACAAAGCAGGCGGCTGCAGGGGAGAAGAAACCAGACGACTCCCAGCAGTTCTGGAACAATGTTCTGCCACAGTATCTCGACCTGCAGTGAACTTATCAAACAGTATGTAACTGAAAGGACACACAGACTGAACACCAGCAGCAATCAGCTGCAGGTATCAAGCAGTAAGACCTGTGAAACACCCTCAACCTCAAGGGTCAGCTAGAAGTATGTTTTTATTATTGTCAACAAATCCAATTTAAAAACCAACACTGCATTAGTCTCTCAATATTTCACTTCCTGACCCTATCTGTGGCCCCAAGCTGGTTTATTCATTTTTAAAAATGTCTCGCACATATATAGTTTCATGCTATAGACTCACTAATCTCCTGAAACAGCTGGACTCATTTTTCACAAATTTGACTCAAGCGGTAGTGAATGAAGTTAATTTTTTAAGATGTGGATTAATACACATTTTGCTGCACTAGTGACTTTTACAACAACAGAGTGGTGACTAACTCAGAATAAAATACATTTCCTATGTTGATCACTATGGAGAATGATTACATGACCCACAATGCAACTTGTCTGCTGACTGTTGGGAGATTCAGGTGTGATACGTGAGCAGCAGCTAAAGTAGCGTTGAGTCAGTAGCCTGAATCAGAGATAAGAAACTTTTTTTTTTCTGTTTCAAACTTGTAGTCTTCAGCCTCAATCGACCCATTTATCAGATTTCACACAGTTCCCCCTGGAGCCACAAAAGACTTTATACAACTTTTGTTCACATATTCAGTAGAACTCCACAGAACCTGTAAACAGACTCTGATGTGTAAAATCAACACTTTCCCTTTAATAGACATCAGTGGAGCTCTGTGACACAGAGGAATATGCTGCACTGTGTTCTGACTTGAACAGAGCAAATTCATTGTTTGTTTTGGTCTTTTCATTGGGATTTGTTGAAAGTAAGAAAAACACAGACTCGTCCTTTACAAATGTAAATGTGATTTAAACAAATTGTTGGAAAAACTGGTCACGCTCGATTGCAAAACATCAATGAAGAAGACTTACTGGTTGTTTGATTTGTTCTTGATTTTGCTCCTAGGCTCATAAAAGTTTAAATATTTGTTTTGCTTCAGCTTGTTTCTGCCCACATGCTGTTACACTTGTATCTTCGGTTAATTTGATTATACGCCTTGTGAGACCTCAAAATGAACTGGAACAGTCAAATGTTCACATTCTGCACCTGAGTCAAGCCCCACTAATGTGTCTCTAGGCTGTTCACTACCTTTAAGGTGACAGTGCAGTAATTACACACTGTTTAAGTACACTGTCTGTTTGGGTAGGAGGGAGATATTTAACTGGGTCAAAAATAGTGATTTCAAATGCTAAAACCTTAGAGAACCCTAAAAAAGAGAACACCAGATAAGTGTAAGTCTGTGCAAACAACAGTTAAACACAACAAAACCCAGAGACAACCTTAATCCAAAATCATTGGCTGTAACACCGCATCAAAGTGTCAGAGCCATCCTCCAGAGCCAGGTGAGCAAAGACACAGTCACTTAACTCTTTCTCTACCTGACCTGAGGGAAACAGTTCAGCCCGAGCGGCCATGACGGTCGGCTGAATCCACATGTAATTACAGGTCAGGAGATCTTCTCGCAGTCGCCACGCCACGCCTCCCTTTTTTTCTGCTTCCTGTCAAGATAAAGAACACTTCAACACCTTCGTGTGTGAACTCGCCCCCTCACGCACCACACAGGGTCTGCAAGCAAACCTGGAGCTCCTGGAGGGGAAAATTAAACTCTGATTAGGCTTTCAACAGCTCTGTGCTTTCACCCGGATTTCCTGCTGTGTGCTCGAAAATAAGTTGGATCCAGCTCGACTTACTATAAAATATTCACATCATGAGGAAAATGTGAAACTGGGGGCAAACTTCTACCCTAAGCTGAAAAATCTTTCCACTGTGTTATTAATGTATTTCATTGATGTTGCTGGTGTGTGAAACAATCACTGCACAGTGTCAGAGTTATACAGTTATTAAAGATGGGAGTGGAGATATGAGTCAATCCCATTCAGTACATACCACTGATGGACCATGAATCTTTTCATGTGTGATGTACTATTGGCAGTGGCTCCACATTATTTTGTACCAGAATCACATCCTCGTGAGACCAGTAAACATGTTACATTTCTTCTGGATTAAGAGCGATTGTTGAGGATTGTTTTCAGTCCAAGTTCCTCTAGACAAACAGACTTTTTTTTTGTAACTAATAAGATTATAATTTACATTCACTGTATTGGAATAACAGCTGTTCAACCCCTGCCTTCTCTGGCATGACATGTCTGCCAAAGACTCATGAGTCAGATTCATTTGAGAACAATAATGAAACCATTGTGCTCTGATGCTTGTGGGGCTATCAAGATTCAGGCGAGCAAGATCACTTCACTTTGAACGAGGAAGAGATGCAGAGAAGCAGAAACAAATGACGAACATGCGTGAAAAGAAAAACAGTTTATGTTTGCAATCTTACATCAGTAAAATTCAACCGGGCTTTTGCTGCTAGTTCTCCCAATATTGTTCACCTGTAAATACAAATACAAATGATTTACACATCACATCATCACCAGTTTGTTCTTCTGTTTCCTCCCAGCAGCTGAAAATGAATCAATGCAACTTTAAGGTTAGAGTAAGTTTTCAACAAACTTTTTTTTCTTTTGCAAATCACAGTGCATATTATTATATTAGACAAACTCTTTAACAAGTCATGAGTTGGTTAATAAACTCATCATTGCAGGGGCCACTTAAAGTGCAAACAGCTATCTCAGTCATCCAGGTGGCAAGAAGTCATTCACACAGTTACTTACATCATTGTTTGCAGAGGTTACACTGTGTATTTCAGGATTAATTCTTTGATTTGTAGCATATCACAAGGACAGTGGTGGAAGAAGTTTTGAGATCTTTAATGTAATTTAAATAACAATCCTTATTGTAAACTACTCATAGTCCTCATTACTAATCTTTGCTTAAGTATAATTGCAAAGGTATCAGAAAATATACATATAGCATCAAAAGTAAAAAGTAATTAGTTTATCTTAGTGATATATTAACTTATAAGCAGCTTCATTTTTAACTACTTTGTGTATTGTTTAGGAGTTTCCAAACATAATATTATGTTTCAGGCCTTAGGTCTATCTCCTGCCTTCTGTATGAGGCCCCCGGTTGGGCCGGGTTGGGCTGGTTTGATTTATAATATTACACAGTATTTTGTGTACAGACTGCTGAAGTAAAAGAACCCCAGATGTGTACTTGTGTACATTCTTGAGTAAAGCTGCAGAGTGTTTTATCTGTGTCACATGTGTGCTGGTCCAGTGCCGGTGCTGGGGATCCGCTCCAGGTCTCGGTGGACCCTCTGCTCTGGGCTCAGCCTCGGCTGTGTTTGCAGAGTCCTGCCTTGTTTCTGGAGCGAGAGGCGGGTCTTTGCAGAGCAGGAATGCGCTGGAAGTTTTCCTGCAGGCTGCCGCTCACATGCTGCTCAGCGTCCGCCCCGAGCCTCAGTATGGACATGTGGCCGCTGCTGCTCCTGCTCGTCCAGCTCTGCCTCTGCTCCGGGTACGAAGGTAAGCACCGACAGAGACCCCCACAGTCAGCCCAGGGTCCTGGCCCTGCAGGGGCCGGAGGAGGACCCGGCCCCGCAGCTCAGATCCGGGCTGCTGGAGCGCGGCTCCGGCTCCAGCCTGGATTCAGGTTCTATTCTTTGTGAGACGTTCAGTGACTTTTTGTGCGTGGTGCGTTTGAGGCTTGTCGTCCTCAGTTGGTTTGTGGTGTTTGTGTGAGTGTGTGGACGTGGAGGGGGAGGACAGCGGGGGGAGTGCAGTGTGCATCTGGGGGACGTTTCTCAGCACACAGCTCTAATGAAAGCCCTGCAAACTTCAGCTTTCTTTTTCTTTTACTTCAAGTCTTTATCAGATACATCAACCCTGTGAATTCAAGTGCTGCAGAGGACTTATACATCTTGTGAGTGTTGGTCTGTGTGGAGGTATTTGCTGAAGCTTTACTGAGAAGTTTCTGTCCTGCTGTTGAGTAAACACAGGGGGACTCTCTCTCTCTCTCTCTCTCTCTCTCTCTCAGACACACACTGAAGTAGAGCTGCAACAAATAGCCGATTAATTGATTGCTAGAAAATGAATCAATTCATCTCCTAAGTCAGCAAAAATCCCAAACTGTCTCTGGTTGCAGCTTCTCTAATTTGCAGTTTTGCATTGTTTTATATCATTGTAAATTGGGCGTCTTCAGGCTTTGGACTGTTGGATCGATATTTTCTCACCATTTATAGGTGAATAAACCCTGCAGATGAATCCCTAATAAAAAAATAATGGTCAGTTGCAAATGCATGCCGAAACATCCGACGCCAGAAAACATCCAGAGTCTCCAGATAGATGGGGCCAGACAGAGCAGGGCCTGTAGCCTGCAGTGAAGAGCTGAACTGACTTCAAAGCTCAAGTCTGGATGGAGCACTGTGTGTGTGTGTCACAGTGGCTATGAGCCTGCAGATGGTTGGAGAGTGGCTCACCGCTGCTGTTTGATCATACAGGCTGAAACATGAATGCAAGCGGCACAGCACATTTGCACTGACAGACTAAAAACTGCCTGTCGAGCTAACGGTGACGACTCTGGCCTGTACTTGTGTTTGCGTGTGTGTGTGCATTTATGAGGAGTTTATTTTACAGGGGTGTGTTTATGTTTGCTCTGGAGGTCAATTAGGCCATTTATCAGTTGAGTGTGCGTGCCTCAAAATCGGGGGGGCTAGTGCTCCAGAACAAAGCCCTTGAGATGTTTTTTTAAAGGAACTATTTTTGCACCTTTTGGCCTCATTTTTTAACAATGGAAATCTTCAAGCTTGGCACGTGTCCTACATCACTTCTTGCAGTTTGAGCAGTTTGCAGACAGTATTGGTAGAAGCCGGCTCACATTTTCCATGATGATTCCTGTGCTGATGTGAGTGTGGGCCAGATACATCCTCACCACAGGGAGTGTTTTGGGGAAATGCCAGCAGGCAACATCACTGGAGAACAGTCACTCCAATAAGTGCTCGGTTGTGTCTCTGCCAGAGAAAGGCCTAACACTTAGCAGCAAGTGAAACCCTGAAGAGTTACAAAAGAGAACAAATCAGTAACTTTGAATTAATGAGTAAGTGAAGTAGTTACTGTTCTGAAGTGCCTCTTCTAGCTGGGTAAATGAGCTCAGTTGTTGGCTGACAAAATCTATGTGAGCTCAGTCAAACAGCACCCAAGTGTTCCAGCAGAGAAAGTAACAGGGGAAGTACCTCATGGTGGCACGAGAGGAAGCATCACCACAGTTATTAAGATACACTGTCTGAGGACCATGAAGTACTAAATTTCACATTTTCAATATATAGTTTAGATGCAATTCAGACAACATAGCGCAGCGGCTGTAGCTCAGGAGGTAGAACAGTTCTGTAATTGTAGAATTGTAGAATATAGTGACACAAATGATGAATGAACTAATCATTAGTGTTCACCTGTCTAGTCTTTGATCTCCACCAGCTCCTGAGGCTCTTTAGCTGCTAAACTCTTCACTAAGTTCACCAGCTAGAGTTTTGTCTGCTGTGTGGTGCTGAGGTAGCGTACAGAGTTCAGTGTTTGGGTTGGAAAACCAAAACAACGAGCTAAAAGACACTAAAATGCTGATGTTGAACTTCTTATTTCACATTTCACTTAGTAATATGATTCATTGTTAATGCAAAAATATTGCTTGACGCACCTTTAAGAACAGACAGAGTTTCTAACTATGAATCAGCAGCATGAACACTTTCTAAATGAATCATTGCCAATTAACTCTGCTGCTAACAACTTTCATTCTTGTGCCTGTCAGGTAACGTAGCTCTTCATCCTACGCAGCTGACACATAGCTGCCGAACCTTTACTGGAAATATAGTTAATGAATGACACAAACCAGAAGCAGCAAAAAGACTTGAGCAAAACTCCTTGACAAATACATCTCATTGACAGCCATTATGATTTAATACATACTGTAACACAGGCACACTAGATGCTGTCCAGATAATTAGCAAACATATATGATGGTATACATTGTGGTGAACTCTGGGTCCATCATTCAGAATTAGTACCTTACTGCAAAGTGTTAATGGAGATAAAAACAGCAGCAGCAGCAGTTTGATCCTCAGGGTCACAAACTGCTGATGTGATTAAGAAACCAGCAGCAGACGTGTTGGTATACAGTTTAAATGGAACAGAAATCATTAGCGCCGCAAAAAGGAATTATGTAACTCTGTAATCATGGCGTGTTGAATTGAACGATAAAGAAATGACATCCCATTTTATTCTCAGCTCTCTTCTGCTCTGCTGGCCTGTAGCTATACTTCAACATTTACAGGGTACGCGCTTGCATATAATGACAGTTTGTATTACAGCCCCTCAGAGAAAAAGCTAATTGGAATATCAGGCTCTGAAATTTTAAAGCTTGTTCACTCCCAGAGGTTTGAGAGGAAGACAAGCCTTCGTGCTTCCTGAACTCTTAACATACTGACATCTTTTTCAGAAGTGAGAGAGAGGAGCAGGAGTATGATGCTGATCTCATCTCATCAGATCGACGTGTTTGATAGATACGGATGTGCAGGAGTCTCAGATCACTTTATTGGAGAAAATCAAGGCAAATTAATCAAACACAGAGCTGCAAAGCCCGCAGCCTCAGGCCTGCATATCCAGTCCAGTCCTATTAGCAGGAAAGGTAACAGCAGATGAAGACATTAACGATGGATATAGTCATGTCATTCATTTCAATTTACAACTGCAGCTTTTCTCCCAGAACACACACCAAAGAAGATTCTTCTCTCTCGCTTTCAAGCACAACAACTGAAATGTAAGACTTTTGTTTAATGATGCACATTTTCTACTTCATAAATGGAGGTTTACGTAGTTCTCACTCTGTCCTCGACCCTTGTATTTTCTCCTCCTTATTTTGGAGAGAGAAAAACCCAAAAATAGGAATGCAAAAAGAATTCAAGACCATTAATTATAAGCAATCCATCATTGGTTCTGTCTTGATTGTGTTATTGTTTATTCATCTCTTGTCCATTAATTATAATAACTGAATATTTCTAAAGGAAATGAACAAAGTGGGAAAACCCAGATATGTTTAGCAAAGAAAATAAATTATACATGCTTTTATTAAATGGTTGAAAGTTAACATCTGGTGTTGTGCAGACACCAGTTGAATTGTATTTCTGTCTAATATCTACTTGAGAATAATGAGGCACAAAAATGTCCAATTTTACTTTATTAAATATATTTTTAACAGATTTTTTTCTTTCCCAGTTGGAGAGAGATTGAATAAATGACAGAACTGAGAGTTGTGTATTTTTCTCCCCTAGTCATGGTACAATTATCCTTCATCATGGATTTTATATCTGAGCTGATGCTGCTGTGTTTTTTGCCATCTGCATTCAAGTACTGGATTTGAAACCACTTAAATTAGACGAACACTTCCTAAGTGATAATACGGACCATATACAAGTCTTATCATTGTCGTCTAACTACATGAGGTGTCTAGAGTTTCTTCACCCTCCTTTGAGGTTTGCTGTATCTCTGAATCTGGAGTCATTATAGAGATTGGTTGTTTTGCTTGTTGAGTGTTTCTTGGGGATTTGAGTCTCCCAGGTTATGTTGTCTGGGAAGCTAAAGACAGAATGAAAAGGATTCCTCTGTTACATATTGTAAGGACAGCATTCAAAGTTAACCCTTCCCTGGCACAAGCACATGCCATAGCTTCCTCTGATTGCTTCACACCCACTGCCCAAAGGTTGACACCCAGAGACGTCCTGAACACAGCAGAGGGCAGTGACACCGCTCACACACTTTTAGTGGGTCGTAAGTGATGATTTAGAGGGATTATTTTAAGTCTATACATAGCTTAAGTAATTAATTAATTAATCCTACTCATTCTGCCTTTAAATTGTTATCACAGGGCTCTTTCTTTTTCTTGGCTTGTTATATATGTAACATGTGACACTTATTATGGGTGTAATGCTAATCTTTTAATACAGTGGGTGGACAGGTGGTACAAGCATTAAAATGTAGAAAACACACACTCACAAAGAAAACAGCAGCTTTAAAACAGAAACACACTGCTGCTGTATCATTCATTTCTTGCAGGTGGCGCTAATAATTACAACTTAGAAAAGTTAGAATCTTTTTCAGTCCTGGTTGATTTGGTGACGCAAGCTCCTTAAGCAGCTGGTTATAGATACAGAAAATAGTGATCCACTGACAAATAATAGACATTTTTTGTGTACAACAGCAGTCGGAGAACAGTGATAAATTGCGTTTGATGCTTCACAATATCAGCAATTGTTTTAGCTTTTAATGTGAAGCAGCAGCAGATGGAAATATTCTTTTTGCATGAGGAGTAATTTAATACACATCCAATACAGTGTAAAGAGAGTAACCAGTAAACAATGAGGCTCCTATCAATGACATAAAAATATGAGGATTTTGTCCACTGTTTCCTGTGAATCCCTCAATACAATTTTAACCTAGAGTGGGAAAGGTGGACCCTGCCACCAAACATCTGTATGGAGAAGTTATAAAAAAGTAATTAAAGAGTGTGAATACATTAAGTGGCTTTTTGCAGAAAATCTTATGGATTAAAACCTACTTCCACGAGGTGATTCACAGCTAAAGATGAGAGAACAAGCAGGTCATTGTTTGCGGTAACACCTGCCAGCCAATCAGAAACAAGTAGCTCCTGTGTGCCACGGTGGAAATTGTTGCATCCTGTTTGCCTGGAATGGCTGCAAGTTGTTACAGAACCGATAATTTTTTCATGCACATGTGACTCCAACTAATGTTCACTTTGAAGCAGACACACATGCACGCACGCACACACACACACACACACACACACACACACACACACCTGTAATTAGTTTTCCATACCTTTCTCTGCCTGCCTGGTTCCCCCCATTAAGAAGCAGACACTAAAGTTTTCCCATTAGACAGCTAAATCTGACTCACTCACTCTGTGGGTTTGCTCTGTACAATCCATGCTGTGTGATCTGACTGCTAAAACCTCAGAGCTTGTTGTGTACGTGTATGTGTGTGTGTGTGTGTGTGTATTAGGTGACTTGCGGCATTTTGGTCCAGACAGCTTTTATTAAACTGACAGAAAAGCCACGATGAGGAATGGGAGGAGGGGGGCAGCAGGATGAGAGATGTGCTCACAGTATCAGGTTCGATGACCAACATGCGGCTGATATATGAAGCTGGAGGAGGGAGGAACACTCCTTCACTTTTGGATTCTGAACAGAGGACACATTCACACCAGGGTTCATAACATCCCTGAACACCCCTCCTCCTACTTTAACCCTTTCTTCACCCATTTCCTCTCTGTACTGCGTCCTGACTTGCTCCCCCCCATCCTCTTTCCAAAAATAATCCTCCTTCCTCATCGCAATTCCCCTCACATTTGTCTTTTACCAGTGTCGCTCAACTGTGTCCTCCGCCAGCTCTGCAGCCAACACTGAGATATAATTCAGTTCTCCTTGGATGCTGCTGTTTTAGGCTTGGAAAGTCTTTTATTCTGTCAGTGTGATCTGCTCACGGTTCAACTTAAAATGGTAAGTATGATCCACGGGAGCTGTTTATGGAACAAATTGTTTCACTGCTCTCATTTCTATTAAATGCAATAGAAGGATCACAACAACGAATGAATCTATGTGTTAAACAGATTCATTTTTCCAAACCAGCTGGAAAAAGAGGATCTTTTGAGATTCAGTCCTTGTGCATGTGGTCTGTCCAAAAGATCCATACCCCCCTCCCAGAGTCTGGTTCAAATGAAACGTTAAGCAATATTTTTAAGCCTGTTCTTGGTGCTGTTCTTGCAGTACAAAGCCCCCACAGGTCAGCCCGGGACAGCGCTTTCAAACATTGCCTAACCTCTTAGATGCAGCTCGTATTAGTTTCTTCTTTTCTTTCATCCCCAGGGTCAGGACAGTATGCCTACGGAGACGACGAGGACTGGTACTCTCGTAGATACAAAGGTGACTACGTCCTGGGTTTGACACAACCAGTACATGCATGCACACGTACAGTACATTCAGAAAAGTGACTCACATTTCAATTTAGGGACTGATCAGAGCAAATATGTTGTCTGAATTGAAAAGAGTTCAAAGCTCCTCTTAAAGTTACAGTGAAATTGCAGAATGTCATTATCTAATGTGAGATATGAGTGATACAGACTGAGGATGGGGTTTAGTTACTAGAGGGATTTTAATAAAATCCATCAGATTTAATTGGACTGCTCAGAAGTGGCTGTGACATTGTGAATACAGCATGATAATGGGGCTGTAAAGGAGCGTTACTCGACAATAACAAAATCAAACTCAGCAAAACCATCCTGTTTAGTCTTTCCACTCTTCCAACAATCACCACCTCTGGTGCCAATTTCAAAAACTGTGGTCCCCATTAGCCACTTGGACACAAAAATATGAGAAAATAGGACCCAGGTTGAAAAATGCAAAAGTTTCCCTTTAAAGACGGCAGTTAGTTCAGGCAGTTACGTAAACTGACTCAGTTACGTCAAAGTAGCTTCCAGCCTTAAAATCGGGGTCACTTAGATGTGGAACATTACTGTCCAGGCCAAACCAAACTCTCCCCTTGTGTAAAAGCTCAAATATAGTATTATTTTCTCTTCCTCTGTGGTTGTGGAGACTTTGCCAACACACACACACATACAGAGAGAGAGAGAGGGAGGGAGAAGGGAGGCTTGGTGTGTAATGAATACTCACTCTTAGTCCAACTGGACATTAGCCTAAACTGGTGTGTATTCTTCTCTCCAAATGTGTGTGTGTGTTGGCCCACAGGGATGAGTGTTTGTCCTGAGCCAGCAGGAAATAAACTGCAGATTTCGATTTGCCTGTTTTGCAATAAAAACCTTGTGGCCCCTCAAACTTGGCATCAAAGAAGGAATTTTTACACGAAGCTTGTAGAAGATGAGTTGAAGTATCCACCATGGGAGGAGAAAAGCTGGAAGCAAAGGCAGTAAGGCCTGATTTTTGTTGTACGTTTAAAAAAATAAAACTAGTTCGACATTATCATTCACTTTCCTAATGAGACTAATGTGAGAGGATCAATACCACTCCCATATCTGTACAATAAAATATGTTACTGCAGCCAGCAGCCATTTAGCTTAAAGACTGAAAACAAAGGAAACATTTCATCCAACTCTTCCTCAGAATTAGGACATTATTGCTCTAGAGTAACACTGATGCATCTGTGGTCAGTCTGATCAATACCATCTGACAGACTACATCTTGGAGGAAGAGAACAATAAACAGCTGATAGTTACAGTCAGTAGTGAGATAAATATCAACGCTCTCAACACAGACCTTTATCTCTATGAACATTTTTTTTTCTACCACACACATTAAGTTAAGTGCTCTCTCTACACATCATTATCTGTCTTTTCCTCAAGTGATCTTCCTTGCCCCATGAGACACTGTTGGATGATGGGAAGTCTCAGGTAATGAGAAATCCGCCGCATCTGTCTGAACTCGGCGGATTTTCACATTTTCACACTGTAGAACGAGGTCTTTCTAAGCTTTTATAGTCTCCAGGTAAGTTCTTATTATTGAACACTGACATTAACAACAGTCTCTCCTGCTCCAAGGCCGCACCATAAAAAAACACATAATTGCCTCGATGCGATGAAGAAAAGGTCAGCGCGGCTATCTCTCCCTCCATTTGCAGGGACCCCGTGGTGTGCGCCCATTAAGGTGAAGCATGGCGACGTGAGCTGCCGCACACCCAGAGGGGAGCACTACAGGAACGTGATGGGGACTCGCTGTAAAATCCGCTGCAAGCAAGGATACGAGGCCCAGAGCTCCGAGGTGGTGTGCATGGCCAGCAAACACTGGTCCTCCAACTACGCCTGCCGGGGTGAGAACCGACATCCGCCTTAACATATGAGAATTTATGTGCATTCATCCACGCACCTGCATACTGGCCTTGCCTCATTCCTGATAGTTCTCACATTTTTGAGCAAGTTCATTCTTGGCGCCAGTCCACTTACTAGCTTTGAAACACATCTCTCTGTGAGGGGAGTTTGTTGTTATGGATATTCTCCACTCAAATCTTAGTTAATTAAAACTGCTTGCAGCTGATGTTCAGGTTGGTTCATGTTCATGCAACAAATTTGAAAAAATTACACAGATCAGTTTCTTCTCCCTGAAGTCTTTTCTGGCAGGTTGTGAAATCCTCTTTGAAAACAGTATTTAAATCACACATGGAAAATTACTGCCACTAAGACTGCTGTTGTGAAGGTGCAGTTATGCTGTGAAAAGCTTGTTCATACAATGTTGGAAAGCATAAATGCTATAGCTGCCTTGAATGGCCACAGTTGAAGGTGAGGTGACAGCTGGCTGCTGTTGTTTACTACTACAGTACTACTATGATTTTTACTGCTATCACCACTGCTGATTTAGACTCAGTTCAGGTTAAGGGTTTCTCTGTAATTAAAAACATGGATTCCTTATGATGAAGATACCAACCAACCATATTGGAACAGACCAGCAATGAGTGGTTGATGTATGAGTTTTGATTTAAAAAAAATCGAGATAATAATACTATACTGAATTATGTAATATCAGGTACTTGAACTAAATTGAACAGAATGAATCCTTCCATCAATACTGAGCTCTTTCTTTGACAGAGATCCGCTGTCCCAAGCTGAACATGCCTGCCAACGGTGGCTACAAGTGTTCGGACGGCTCCTACTTCAACTCTCGCTGTGAGTTTTTCTGCTCCCCTGGATTCAGCCTGAAGGGCCAGAAGACGGCCACATGCCAGCACAGCAAGGCGTGGAGCGCCGGAGTCCCCACCTGTGTCGGTAAGAGTGTGTTTTCTGCACGATTTCATCTCCCGCATCTTACAAACCTACGTAACCGGTCATTTACACGCATAAGGCGTAATGTCAGCTGTAGACTACTGCTCTAAGACAAAAAGTACTCCTCATTCAAACACAAAAACACTGTGTTCTGTCTCTAATCACCAGAAAATTATGAATGTTTTTCACACCTTTGCCGCCTGAGTCCGTTCGTCCTGAAAAGCTGAGCTATAAGGCCTGCATTTAGGGGATCATATAAATGTCTGAATAGCCCTGCAACCTTGGTAACAGTGGACAATCACAGGCTTTGTGTGCGTGTACAGACTCATTCAGATCTCACTGCATCACCACCGCGTCCTGACAATGCTGTTTGTGAAGTGACATTGAGTCTCCTGCATCTGCCTGTGAGGACGGATTCACTTCGCATTTTTGTGTTGTCACCTTAATAATGTGTTTTGACTCCTGAAACCAAGTCTTGCTCGATCATTAGTCTTTGAAGACTATGGGAGAACGAAGAGTCCAGGTGCTTTTGTTGGAGAATGGAGCTACAGGAATGTAGTAATGAAGGAACTATTTTTAACAGCTACGACAGGGTGGTCACTTTCTTGTTTATATTAAATATTTGCAAAAGGCTCATTCTGCAATTTGCCATTTGCTAAACACCTCCTCCAAAACAGCGATGGTCCAATAACAGCTCAGCAACCACAACAAGGAACGACAGGTTTGTTAGCTTCTTTTCATTTGCAAGTTGGAGCATTTGCATGTGGATGTAGTGAAGAGTTTCTTGCCTTTCCAAACCCAAAAATGCAAGTGTGGATTATGTGTGTGTTTATCTGCTCTAATGGAGGCTGCAGTCGTTCCCACTTCTAGCTAATGAGCTTCCAGTTAAGAGTAGTCACCTAGAGTTACTACCAAGGCAAAGGAACATTTCATTTAACTCGTTTGTTGGGTTAAAGGTTACAGAACTAAATCATCCACTATGTAGTATTTCCCCACAAAAGCAGGAACCCATGTAGGCACAGCGAGGAAACAGAAAGCTTTAATAACATAAAGCTGATACGCAGGCACCCAAAACTGAGGCAAACACACAGAGGCTGATCCAAGAACAAGAATAAATACACAAGCAGCAAATACAACTGCAAGAGGGCAAATCAACAGACTAAATACACAAGAGATTAATGACTAACAAAACACAGGTGAGATGGTAAACAGCAACCTCATCAAACATAACGCCAGATAACATTATGTTCGACAAACTCTTGTAATATTAAAAGTAAAAACGTGCTGTTTGAAAATACCACAGACAAGTATATAAGTTGAGCAGCCAAACAGGGTTCTGTTGTAACAAAACAACATCTTGATCCAACACTTTCCTCTGTCATACCTCTAATACTAGGACTAATTAGCTCCACACTGCAGTACATGAATCATGCTGCTTCTATTTATTACTTCCTCTACATGAATCATCGAGCTGAGGATGCTTACTTGTTGTCTGGGACATTTAGCTTTATTCTCAGTCTTTAAGCAACATCATGTGCATTTTCAAGAGATTCGCTAAATTTGTCCTGTGTTTCAAATGAGTCAACTGGAAACAATAAAAAGTCAGCTGGTGACAGTGTTTTCAACCAACACATGGAGCTAAGGTGAGCTTCATTAGCTCTCTGATCAGATCACGACTGGTCAGATCTGCCGGTGATGTTTTTTTTTCTACAAGCGAAATCAACGCCTCAGTCTGAAATCAAGGACTCGTTGTTTCAAAAATTACAAAAACTGCAAGTGGTAAATTTGCCACCATTATCTCTGTAAACTGCTGAGCAAGAGCAGACAGCACCAACTACAGGGGGGAGACCACATTTAATTTTCTATTCCGGACGATGTGATTTCCTCTCTCTCTGTAGATATGGATCCTCCAAAAATCAAGTGTCCAAATCTGAAGGACAAATGGGCAGAACCAGGCAAGCTGACGGCCAGAGTGACCTGGGACACACCGGAGGGGGTCGACACCGCAGATGGCATCCTCACAGAGTCGGTCTCGTCTCCACCAGCCTTTTAAGATTTTCTCCTATTTTGCTTCAGTGCGCTCAGTCTGTTATAGTCCTGTTTGTTATGCAGCTCTGAACAGGGAGATCACAGATTAAAACAGAGCCTGTCTTTTGCAGCGTTATCCTGAAAGGGAAACCTTCAAAGTCAGACTTCTTGGAGGGGCTTCATAAGATGTCCTACACTGTGTTTGACCGTGCAGGGAACAAAGGATCCTGTCGCTTCACTGTCAGAGTGCGAGGTGAGCTTGTTAAAACAGAAGACACCGAAGCTTTTGATTATCAGGATTTTGTTAAACTTAATTGGTTACTTTCAAGAGGTCTCCAAGAAAGTGTTATATAATTTGTACTAATAATGGAAAAACAGAGACTGTGTTCAATTGTTACACATCTAATTATATAAAATGAATTGCCTACGTATCTTTTAGTCAGCACACAGCAAGTCAAGTGAATATTGTCTACAGGCAGGAGAACAATCAAACATATGTTTCAATGGTAAATTTAGATTTACTCGAGTTTAAAGTGAGCTTTTCTCTCATGGAAACTTCTATAGTTTCCCTGTAATTAGTTGTTTATATTTCACCTCAAGTGTGATGAAACAAGACTCTACAGACACACACGCTATATTATTATATATTGTGAACAGTGAGCACAGATTACAGCTGAGGCTGATGAAAGTATTATTAGTTTTGTATGTATTTAAACCAGGAAATCTCCAAAAGATTACAATTCATCCTGTGGAGATCAAACCATTTAATAGTTGGTGAGATGTTGTGCCTGCAATAACAAGTTTAATCCTTCCAACCAAAATCCCTCCATTTCTTAGAATTTGCAGATTTGAATGCACATAGACTCCTTTGTCTTTCCTTTAATGCCGCTTTTCTGTCTATTGTTTTTCCTGACATTGTGTTTTCGAATGTGCCTCTCTTTCTGTGTAGTGCGCCGCTGCAGCCCACTCTTTCCCCCAGACAATGGTTACATGAAGTGTGACAGTGACGGAGACAACTACGGGGCCACTTGTGAGTTCACCTGCACCGGCGGCTACGAGCTGCGGGGCAGCGCTGCCAGAGTGTGTCAGTACGGGCTCACCTGGTCTGGCACAGATACAACCTGTGCAGGTGCGTACTGCATGTAGATAAACACACACACACACAGGTTTGTTTTGCTATCCTTGTGAGGACATTCCATTGACATAATGCATTCCCTAGCCCCTTACCCTAACCCTAACCACCACAACTGAATGTCTAACCCTAACCTTTACCCTAACCATAATACTTTTTGTATTTGTAACCTTAACCCTAAAAACAAGGCATCCTAGCATAATCATTTGTGAGGATCTGGCAAAATGTCCTCACAAGAAAGGTGGTTGTTTGTCAAGAGTTGGCCCTCACAACTATAGCAAAACATACACACACACACACACACACACACACACACACACACACACACACACACACACACACACACACACACACACACACACACACCACAAACTCTAACACCAACACCAATGTGCCATTATGACATTACATCCATTTTCTGTTTCACTTTCCTTCATGGGCCTTGCTTCTAATGAGTGGGCGACATATTTTTCAAATAGTTTTGTCCATAGTTTGCAGTCTGCAAGTATTTCTTAACAAGTCATACACTACCTTCAATTTGCTTGCTGATTGTCTTGTTGAAGGTGCATGTATGTCTGCAGTCTTCAGGGATTACTCACACTGCTGCAGTCTTGGCATTCATTTCCAGGGAACTTTCCTAGAAGAAAAACTTTTGTTCAAAAGTTCAGACAACTTCAGACATAACCAAATAGTTTGAGAATAGCTCTCCACACTTCCTCCACACTGTTAATTCCAGTTGTATTTTTATTGTTCTGTTCATTCTGCATTAGTATCAACATGGACTTTCTTACAAATTTTTGAAGTGTTGACAGTGAGTGTTTTTTTCCTCTGAAATACTTTTTGTTTGATCTGTTTTGGGTGGCTTGTGATAATGTGGGCTTCTTTTTGCACCATTTGCCAGCCTCACATTACTGTTACATTTGCATTGTGCTGTCTTGTGCCATAGTGGCAATAAACACAACAGTGTTGTTGTAAAATGTGCCTACCTCTGCTAAACTGGTTCCAAGTGAGATGCCCACTGGAGGAGAAAATGGCCCCCTCTGCCATCTATCGATTAGAAGAATCAATAGCGGACGCCCCTCTGTTGAATGAGTGTATCTGTGAGACATGAAAAAGTCGAGAATGAGAGACTGTGTTGCAGCCTTTGTGCAACAGACCATCAGCAATTTATACTCGATGCTGCATGTTCAGCTCACTGCTGAAAACACTACGATGGTGCATGAGTTTCTTCTTTGATTCCATCTGCTCAACAGCCCAAAAGAATCCAATTATGTGGCATCTCACTGTAATATAATGCTATGTCAAATTGTGTACTCTTGCACTGTGCGTCACATCTTGTCATATCACTTAATTGTACATTCATCTGTCATCACAGCCATGAACATTAACGTGGGAGTGCGCACGGCTGCTGCACTGCTGGACCAGTTCTATGAGAAACGACGGCTCCTCATTATCTCGGCCCCAACAGCCGCCAATCATAATTACCGCTTCCAGATGACGAACTTACAGGTGAGGCACGACTCACAGGAAGATGAGAACATGTGAGACGAAGGAGCTGCTCACGAACAAGAGTGTGTTTTGGTTTTCTTTCTCGCTTAGCTGCCTAAGTGGGACAAAGCACTGAGACAAATAAGAAAGAGGTGGGGGGTGGGGGGAGAAAACGTCGGGGCAATGAATAAACGATACTGACACAGGCTTTGATAAGGCTATTCTGGGGCTGGATGTATCCCGGCTCGTCAGACACCATTAAGTCAGAGCTGTCTTTAAACGGTGAACCTTTCAAAGTGGCTGGGTCATCAGCTGACAGACAAGATCACGCTGAAAGACAATTGGTGGACAACCTGAGGGATCAGTCCTGGAATCTGTCAGGTGGTTATCAAGATCTGTTTGTGCTGGTCAGAGCTGAATTGATTAGTCGATTAAAAAAATACAAACAAACTGTTTCTAGAATGAAGTGTCTTGCTCTTTCTGTGGCAGATTCTATTTTCTCGTTAGAAACAAAAGTAACTTGAACACACTCTGTGGAAACAAATTCCCCCTCTGGACACAATAAAAAGTCTTATCTGTGCTCACAAATCTGCAGTCAAAAAGCACAAACTGTAGTTGTAGCTGTACAATCATCTGATTCACAACCAGGGACAGATGTACCTGAGGGGGTACACCTGCTAGGGTGGAGTAGCTCAGCTGATTTGAAAAGATAGATATATCCACATATTGAATTTGTGTTTAGAAGAAACATAAACACACAAGTGGGATTATACATCAGTGTGAGGCTGATCATTAGTATATTAATACCATGATAACAAATAAGCTTTCAGCTACAACAGGTTGACTCACAGGACAAGTCTTCCACCAACCTGAACATTACATGTGAGTGTGTGAAAACTATGAATGCAAACTTGACCAAAACTACTGAAAAAAAAAAACAAGCCCACAGCTAACATTCACAATGTCAGTGCACCTACGTCTGGAAATCATATACATCCAGGTGTTAAACTCAGATTTAAGGTGAAAACAGAGAAACTTTCCCTCTTCAGCAGGTGAATGTGAAAAGTTTCTCCTAGTGTCAAACTGCAAAACATCATCAGTCTGCACAGTGAAGCTCAAACATCCAAGAGAAGTAAGGATGAGCAAAACACATTTTTGAGTGGAGTGGGATTTAAATTAATCGTGAACATAATTGTAGCCCTAGTGCTATCTATTCCAACTTTGGTTTGACAGTTTTATACTGTATGATATAAACTATACTCAGTTCTTTTGCCTGCATATGAATCAAAAACAAAGCAATAAAACAACAAAAGTTATACATCAGTATCTGTTTGTTTTGTGTGAACAGCACGCCCAGTGTGGACTGGACCTCAGACACGTGACAGTAATTGAGCTGGTTGGGACTTACCCAGCACAGGTTGGCCGAATTCGACACACACTGCTGCCCCCAGGACTGGCCCTGCAGCTTAGGTACTCTCTCTCTCTATCTCACACACACACACACACACACACACACACACTTTCATAAAATATCTCTTTGGCTCATTCTACCTCCTCACCAAGCCTCACTTGTGCATTTCATAGGTTGCTGCTCCAGATTCCTCAAAGGTCTTTCCAAATGGTGCTGGTAGACAAGCAGGGCATGGACAAGCAACGCTACCCGTTCCCGATCACAGCGGCCGAATTATTCACCACCATCGACACCTTCCCCCTCCGCAAGGATGAGATGGTGCTACAGCAGGAAGCGGGCCAGACCTGTCAATCATAAAAGCACGGACTCTCAGCCATCTTTGATCCTTCTCCTCCTCGGTCACAGCAAACAGGATCTCCTCAGATTTTCTGTTTTCTCTCCACATGTCACCCACTCCTACCTGAACTCATTCAGTCTCTCCATCTAGAAGGTGTGAGTGCATCTGCATGTGTGTGTTTGTGTGTGTCATCAGAGATCGAGATGTCAGTCACGACGCTGATCTGGAGCAAGATTTATTATAGTAAATGGAATGGGTCATACAGTACATTACAATCATATTGATTCCTGTGTCTTGTCAATCTGTATGTTTTATTATAATTATTGATATTTTCAAAGCCGAAATGTTTTACTATTTTGTACAAAAAGTCTTTTTACTGTATGAACTGGAAAACTCTTCATCTGTCTAATATTTATATCTCACTTTTCTAATAATAATAATAATAATAATAATAATGTATTCTGACACTCTCTGAATACTGTGTGTTTTTTCTGTCCAGGACAGTGATTGTGCTCTGTTACTACACTGTAAATCTGCAGTACATCTGAATTGACAAGGCATTGATTAAATATCATTGAGGATTTAATCTTCAGTGTGTCAGTGTGAAAGCAAGAGTCGTGCATGAACCTCTGAGGACAGGCCAAGAAAGAAAATTAACAAGGTGAAAAGATATTTTTATTTATCTCTTATATTACTTTATATTCTAGTCATTTTTTCACTAAATACTTTTGGTAGTTTGGAAGTTGTTTACTACTTCTACTTGAGCAGTTTTTGAGCACTGCATAACACTGCATGGACAAACTGACGGGCGGTGTTTGAAGTTGTTATCATGTTACACAAAGCATGCCTTCTTTTAATTCATTTTAACTGCGCTCACAGAAGAGATGTGGAATATCAACTGAGATTAAATGTCTTCTTTGAGAGAGCCACATAAAGTCTGTTAAAGTGCACAAATTGTCTAGTAAATTGAACAATATATTGACAGAGTCTTAAACGTCATGTAACTTACTAACCTGGGTACGAAAATGAAATAACGAAAAGGAAATGTTAAATGTTAAATCTAAATGTTAAATCTAAATGTTGAATTTGAACGTTAAATCTAAATGGGTCGTCAGAGTGTAATGCTAAATATTTAGGTATATACAAATATCCCACTTCCCTTGAGTCTACTCAAAGCACAACCACGCCCACACCATGATCAGGATCTGTAGGTGAAAGAGGGCCGCAGGGATAGTCGGGACTCAAGCATGGCATAACATTTAGATTTAGATTTAACATTTACATTTAGATCTAACATTTAACATTTAGATTTAACATTTAAATTCAGATTTAAGATTTAGATTTTGCATTTGATTTTTGTTAACATATGACATTTTTAAAAAGATTTATGTGTAAAATGAGCTAAATGTGCAGAAAATGAACTAAATATTGAAAATATATTAGTTTGAAAAGTGTAATCAATTTTTTTACATTTGGCAGCGCATATTTTCTGCTGCTGCTTCATTTTGTTCTGCTGCATCTTACTCTGCTGCTGCTGCATCTTCTGCTTTTGCTTAGTCTGCTACTCTTTCTTCTGCGGCTGCTATTACTTCGTCTGCTGCTTCTTCTTCTGATTTTACTTCTACTTTGCTGCTTCTTCTTCTGTAGCTTCTTCTTCTGATTTTACTGATTTTATCATGAGTGGTAATATGAGAAGTCAGATTATAATTAAAAGCTAATAATAAATAAACCAGCACATCATTTGGGCTACTTTGGCTTGACAGTGTACATTTGAAACAGGTAACACTTACTCGGCCTGTGTATTTTGTAACCCCCATCTGCTGCTTCATCTTGTTCAGCTTCATCTTCTTCTACTGCTGTTATTGCTTTTTCTGCTGCTTCTTCTTCTGTTGCTGCATTTTCTGCATCTTGTTCTGCTGCTGCTGCACCTTCTGCTGTTGCTTTTTCCTGCTGCTTCTTCTTCTTGGCCTATGTATTTTGCTTATTATATCTGCTGCTTCATCTTTTTCAGCTTCATCTTGTTCTGCTCCTGCTGCACCTTCTGAGACTGCTACAACTTCTGCTGCTGCTATCATGGTGGGTGGTTGAGGACTCAAGCGCATCACATAACTAATGCTCAGAAAAGTCTTCAATGAAAACAAATGAAGTCTTGACAAAAACTCTCGGCAAGGTCGGTCCCGGGAAGTCAAAAATCCAAACACAAAAAACATCAGCAGCAGGCATGGCATGACATGACAAAGTAGAATAAGTAAGACATGAACAGGAACGAGGTTGACAGGAACATGAACATGAAGCGACAATCTGGCCACGGCAAACAGAAACAAACTGACTTATATAGAGTCCTAGTGGTGATTGGCTTCAACAGGAAATGCAGGTGACTTGATGAGGTGGGTGTGGCTGGTAGGTGAGGTGAAGCAGAAGCGGAGTAAGAGGCAAGATACTGGATATAGAATATGGCGGACAGAACAGAAACCAGAACACAGAACTAGAGCAGACAGAACTAAAACATTACATTACAAAGGTACTCAAACGGTGGGCTAATAGCTGGGGTAGATTGGGATTTCCAGTTCGCTGACAAGTGCAACAGTTTTTGATGTGCTCAGAAATGTCCTTTTTCAATCGTGGCCAAAAGAAGTGCCGCAAAACCCAAGTGACCTGACTCCCAAGTGACCTGACCCCTCATGAGCAAGCTTTAACACACGACTTCGAAACTTGGATGGAATCACAACCTGGAAAATAGGATCCCCCAAAAAAATCTTCACCATGGGCCACCCACTTCCTCATCAAAATCCCATCCTGGACAAAGTAACTGCTGGCCACACTTTTAACCTGACCAGCTGACTGCACAGACTCAGTCTCTTCAACGATGGACCAGTTCTCTGTTCATGCTGTAACTCCTCATGAGACACTGACAAAGAAAAATCAGGCAAACATGGCATCACAGTCTCATCCTGCCCATCTACCCCCTTAGACTCGACCCTATAGTCTTTGACCGTGTAACTGCACAGGTTGGAAAAACTTCAGGGAAATGCACAGCACTTTCATCACACTCTTCTGTGCTGGCCGGAGACTGAGTGACAACTGGCACTGGTGCCATTGACTCCCAAACATGGCTACCAGCCAAATTGTTTCCCAAAATCATGTCAACACCATCCACTGGTAATGCTGGCCTGACCCCAATCTGCACCTTGCCCTGCACCAATTCACAGTCCATGTTCATTAAATGCACTGGGACGGACAACACCTCCATCCCCATTCCTCTCATGAGGATTTTATCACCAGTATCAGTTCTTTCAGAAAACAGATTCCCAAATATAGGAGTCACAAGCTGCAGTGTCCCGCAAAATCCCAATAGGCACTTTAACATCACAACTGGGAAGTGAAACAAATCCATCTCTGACAAAAGGCAGAAAGGAATCAGCAATGTTGTCTGCCACATCAGGCAATACACACTCACCCTGCAGTCCTTCAAAACTAAAAACACAAGCAGCCATAGCAACAGGTTTCACCCGCCCACCCCCAGCATGTGACTTCTTAGCTTTAAGCATTGGACAGGTTGACTTCCAATGACCCATGTCTCGGCAATTATTACAAATCTCTCTCTCAGAAGTCCCGACCCACCTGACCTGCACACCCACTAAAGCCAGTCGGCAACTTTTTATTGGTGTCCCTCTGCACAACAGGTTCACACACAGGTGCCTTGGACTGGTTTTTATGAATAAGTGCAAACTAATCTGCTGCTACAGCAGCCTCTGTAACCGTTGCGACTTTACGCTCAGTTCAGTTTTTAAACTGTTCCAAGATAACCAGATTACACAACCCATCAAAGTCCTCAACCTCAGAAGCTGTACACCAACCATTAAAAGATTGCTAAGCTCTCTTGCAAACTCCAAATGTGATTGGTTAGCCCTTTTATCCCATGTTCTAAAACGTCCGCGATATGCTTCTGGAACTAACTCATACACCTTAAGAACAGCATCCTTAACAGATTTATTTGTTAAGTTGTCGTCACTTAAAGACACATATGCCACCTGTGCTTTCCACGACAATACACATTGAAGCAGCAGAGTTTGCTTCGAGTCTGAACAATTTCTAGCCTGTACAACCCGTTCCAATAAAAAAGAAAAACACATCTGGATCTCTCTCATTAAACTTGGGCAAGAGGTGCAAATTATTAACAAAATCAGGTGAACGTGATGGCAAAAGTGGACCTCCTTCACTTCTCAACTCTTCACCTAGCAACTTCCCCTCTTTTATCAATCCTAACCTGGCAGTCTCCAGTGCGATCTTAGCCTGCTCTGTCTCACATCACAAACGTTCAATGGCAACTTGTTTGTCCATCTCAATCATCTGCCTCTCTTTTTCATGAGACATTTGCATCAACAGCAACTCTTTCTACTGCTCAAAAGTTAAATGTCCTGATGGAACTGAAAATGGCTGTGCTAATAAAGACTGACGTGACACCTCATCCTTCAAACCCAGGACCCCATTCTCAGACAACTGTAATCTCAAAGCTTTAACAGCCTCCTTCTTCTGTTTATCACTGAGACTGCTCAAATCAAGGCAGCACTCCTCTGCAATCTTAAAAAGTTGGTCTTTACTACAACCATCTAAAAACTCCTCACAAGGAGCCGCAACAAAATCTTCAATTCCTGCCATTCTAGGACTGAAGACCCCACACCCAGAACACCAAACAGCAAGTGTCACAAGTCCACTAGCATCCCCAAACTAATGTGGAAGTTCCCCTCTAACAAAACCTGCCTATCCAAAAAACAAACAAACAAACAAAAAAAAGCCCTAGTCTTCATGCGGATTAGTGGTGGGTTCTTTAAACACTTAGCCCAGAAGCCCAGTTAAGTCCCCAGCAAACTTGGTTACCCATCTGATGACTCTGACTGTGTCCCCGAGACAACTGCTCCAACCACACACCGCACAAAAATAACAAACTAAAAAAACAAACCAACGAGCCCACATGGACCACGTTGCTAAAACTTAAGCTGAGAAACTCCACAAAAGCATATGTAGCTAACTAGAGGACCATGTGACCACTGCTGCCAGCGCCACTTAACAGGAAAAAACTTTCCCTGCCCCAAATCACAACTGATTCAAATGACCAACTCAACTTATCCAAAATGCATCTCCCAACCATGGGATGTGCCTGACACAAACGTACTTCAGTCACAGCCCATGCACCAACAAACAATATATCAAAACCAAAGAGAATGAACTACAAAAAAACAAACAGCATTAACACACCAAATTCAACCAAACAAGATGGATGAGCCCCCATTTGTCACAACCGGTCGTGTGGCCATGACAGGGAAGGGAGATGCACACAAAGAAAATCATTTAAATAATGATTTTATTAAAGTAAATGAATAACTGAGTTAAATTTAAAGTAGACATGGTGTGTGTAATCAGTATAATCAGTAGTGTAAGGGTGTGAATGAGTGAAAGAACATGGTGGTGTAGTGTTGTAAAGTGCAGCAACGTAAACCAAAGCAAAGCAACACAAGGCAAGGCAAAGCAAACCAAACTAACCAAGATGAGGTCTCAGGCAGGAGGAAGAGAGAGAGACATTTAAAGCCTCTGACACACCGGTGAAGGCAGGACATCGGAGGACAAATACAAGACATGAACAGGACTACGGCAGAACTGGGACTATGGCAGAACAGAGACTGGACTGACAACAAAGACAGAGCTATTGCCGGCAGGAACGTAACAATAAAACTAAGGTTGAACAAAAACAAAGGCTAAACTGAGACCTGGCTGCACAACTGTGACAGCTGCTGCTGCTTTTAATGCTTTTTTCCTGCTGTTTCTTCTGATGCCACTTTTTCTGCATCTTGTTCTGCTGCTACTACTTCCTCTGCTGCTTCTTCTGCTACTTTTCTGCTGCTGCTGCATCTTTTGCTTTTGCTTCTGCTTTGTCTGCTGCTGTTTCTTCTACTTAGTATGCTGCTTTTTCTGCTGCTTTTTCTGTTGCTGCCGCTGCTTCTTCTTCTGCTGTTGCTGCTGCTTCTTCTTCTTCTGCTGCTGTTGCTGCGTCTTCTTTTGTTGCTGCTGCTTCTTCGGTGACACCAGAGGATCAGCATGATCAGAAGGTGGGGAGCATGTAACACTGGGATGCACAAACAAAATAACATCATGAAGATGAGCTGAAACAGATTAGTGTTGTTTCTTTTATATGCTGTGTTCTAGGTATTTAAAATAAAATACTGAATAAATTCCACACAATGTTTCCTCACTACACATCATGGTTTGTAGTGTTCAACAATGTAAAAATGTAAAGATGATCATGAGTGGTAATATGAAAAGTCGGATTATAATTAAAAGCTAATAATAAATAAACCAGCACATAATTTTGGCTACTTTGGCTTGACAGTGTAATTTTGAAACAGGTGACACTTACTTGGCCTGTGTATTTTGTAACCTGCATCTGCTGCTTCATCTTGCTCAGCTTCATCTTGTTCTGCTGCTGCTGCACCTTCTGACGCTGCTACAACTTCTGCTGCTGCTGCTGCTTTTAATGCTTTTTTGCTTCTTCTTCTTCTTCTTTTGCTGCTGCTGCCTCCTCTTCTGAAAAAAAAACCAAAAAACAAAAAACCAACAACAACAAAAAAACCACAGTCCATGAGACAATGATACCAGAGGATCAGCATGATCAGAAGGTAGGAGCATGTAACACTGGGATTAGGAAACAAACTAACATCATAAAAATGAGCTGAAACAGATAAATTTAGTTTCATTTATTTACTGTGTTTTAGGTATTTAAAATAATATATTAAATTCCACACCATGTTTCTTCACTACACATCATGATTTGCAGTGTTTAACAATGTGAGAATGTAAAGATGATCATGAGTGGTAATATGATAAGTCAGATTATAATTAAAAGCTAATAAGAAATAAACTAGCACATAATGTGGACTACTTTGGCTTGACAGTGAACATTTGAAACAGGTGACACTTACTCTGCATGTGTATTTTGTAAGTGTCATCTGCTGCTTCATCTTGTGCAACTTCATCTTCTTCTGCTTTTGTTAATGCTTTTTCTGTTGCTGCTGCTTCTGCATCTTCTTCTGCATCTTCTGCTTTTGCTTCTGCTTAGTCGGCTGCTGTTTTTTCTGCTGTAGCTGCTGTTACTTTGATGGCTGCTTCTTCTTCTACTTCATCTGCTTCTTCTTTTGCCGCTGCTGCTGCTGCTTCTTCTCCTGCGTCTTCTTCTTTTGCTACCGCTGCTTTCTCTATGTCTACGGAAAAAAAAAAAACACTGTCCATGAGTCAGTGACACCAGAGGATCAGCATGATCAGAAGGTAGGGGCATGTAACACTGGGATTAGAAAACAAAAAGGCATCATAAAGATGAGCTTAAACAGATAAGTTTGGTTTCTTTCATTTGCTGTGTTTTTGGTATCTGAATTAACATACCGAATAAATTCCACACCATGATTCTTCACTACACATCATGGGTTGTAGTGTTTAACCAAATAAGAACGTAAAGATGATTATGAGTGGTAATATGAGAAGTCAGATTATAATTAAAAGCTAATAATAAATAAACCAGCACATAATTTGGACTACTTTGGCTTTACAGTGTAATTTTAAAACAGGTGACACTTACTCGGCCTGTGTAATTTGTAAGCCCCATCTGCTGCATCTTTTTCTGCTGTTGCTGGTGTTATTGCTTTTTCCTGCTGCTTCTCCTTCTGTGGTTCTTTTTCTGCATCTTGTTCTGCCACTGCTGCTACTACTTCTTCTGCTACTTTGTCTGCTGCTTCTGCATCTTCGGCTTTTGCTTCTGCTTAGTCGGCTGCTTCTTCTTCTACTTCATTGGCTTCTTCTTCTGCTGTTGCTGCTCGTCTTTTTCTGCTGCTGCTTTCTCTACATCTACGGAAAAAAAAAAAAAACACAGTCCATGAGACAGTGACACCAGAGGATTAGTATGATCAGAAGGTGGGGAGCATGTAACACTGGGATTCACAAACAAAATAGCATCATAAAAATGAGCCTAAACAGATAAGTTTGGTTTGTTTTATTTGCTGTGTTCTAGATATTTAAAATAAAATATTGAATAAATTCCACACCATGTTTCATCACTACACATCACGGTTTGCAGTGTTTAACAATGTGAGAATGTAAAGATGATTATGAGTGGTAATATGAAAGTGAGATTATAATTAAAAGCGAATAATAAATAAACTAGCACATAATTTGGACTACTTTGGCTTGACAGTGTAAATTTAAAACAGGTGACACTTACTCGGCCTGTGTATTTCACTGGCTGTCAGTAATCTGGGTGGTGGAAGTCTGGAGGCAGAAACCAGTGGATCTTCACTCAAAGGTATGGAACAGAGTGGATCATGTATTTCAGCAGGAGTGTCTGCAGTAGCAGTCGTAGCAGACTTGGCTGACACCAAGGAGAGCCTCTTTTCCTCTTCTTGGTCCAGGAACAAAGGGGCACACTGGAAGGTGGACAGGCTGTTACTTGGTTGGGACCTCAGAAAGATCTGGAAAATATATGAAAAAGAGTTAGTGAGCATTTCAGACAAAGCTGGAGATCAAACCCAAATGGCCCCTGCAGACCATTCAATGGGATATATTTCTGCAACTGGGAAGAACCCCAGAATAAAAGGAAGCTGATGAGAGTTGAGATGATTACCTGACGTAGCAAACAGGTGCAGTGGTGTGAATGGCTGAGCGGTCGTCTAAGCTGCAGGCCTCAGTGGGCTTCTCCAGTGGCGCGGGGGAGAGGCCTTGTTGTTTGGCTGAAACGCTACATGACAATCTGATGAGCTCCTGGATCAACAAAAAATCCACAGTCACAATCAAGAGTCTCACTAGAACAAGAGTCACATCTGCTTCTGTTCCTGGAGTGGAGGGATCACAAACCTTCTTCACTTTGGCAGAAAACAACCAAACATGGCGGGTGATTGCTTCTCCTAGTCTGCAGTGGCCCGGCCCGAAGTTCTTCCAGTTTCATGTCTTCTTCATCAATTCTTTGCTTCGTACCTGAAACATGAACAGTTGTATAATTGAGCCAATTTCAAACTTATTTTATATTACATTACATGTTAAAACCACTATGATTCCTGCAGCATACATAGCCTTGCGGAAAGAAAAGACCAGAATATCAGAATTATCAGAATATTATGAATCGATATCATTAAAGTCCTTAATGATTACAGCGCCACTACAGTGTGCTGTGACTGCAGTGTTTATGCTATGGCTGTGGCCTGTGACCACACTTTATGATTCAGTTGCTCAAAATGAGCAATGATTTCTATGTTACTACTACACTGTGGTAAATGAAACCTCCAATAATCATTCAGATTATAATTAATAGTATATGATAATAAAAAAAAAGCAGCTCAAAATATGGGCTACTTTGTTTTGACAGTGTACATTTGAAGCAGGTGACACTCACTTGTCCTGTGTGTTTTCCTTGCTGTCAGTGATCTTGGGAATAGTGGAGGTCTGGAGGCAGGAATCGGTGGATTTTCTCTCTGAGGCTTCACGCAGGATATGTGCAAGATTGCATGCATATGTGATTGACGACCTTGGTCACTCGGAGAGGCCCCATGACCCAAGGCTGGAACTTTCAGGACTCTGTTTAGAGGTGCAGGTGAAGATGCTGCTTCATCTTGTTCAGCTTCATCTGCTTCTGCTGCTGTTATTGCTTTTTCTGCTGCTGCTTCTTCTGTTGCTGCATTTTCTGCATCTTGTTCTGCTGCTGCTGCTGCTGCATCTTTTGCTCTTGCTTTTTCCTGCTGCTTCTTCTTCTGTGGTTCTATTTCTGCATCTTGTTATGCCACTGCTACGACTACTTCTTCTGCTGCTTCTGCATCTTCTGCTTTTGCTTCTATTTAGTCAGCTGCTGTTTTTTCTGCTGTAGCTGCTGTTACTTTGTCTGCTGCTTCTTCTTCTGCTGCTCTTCTTTTGCTGCTGCTGCTGCTTTCTCTACGTCTACAGAAAAAAAATACACTGTCCATGAGTCAGTGACACCAGAGGATCCGCATGATCAGAAGATGGGGAGCATGTAACACTGGGATTAGAAAACAAAAAGGCATCATAAAGATGAGCTTAAACAGATAAGTTTGGTTTCTTTCATTTGCTGTGTTTTAGGTATCTGAATTAAAATACCGAATAAATTCCACACCATGTTTCTTCACTACACATCATGATTTGCAATGTTTAACAATATAAGAATGTAAAGATGATCATGAATGGTAATATGAGAAGTCAGATTATAATTAAAAGCTAATAATAAATAAACCAGCACATAATTTGGACTACTTTGGCTTTACAGTGTAATTTTAAAACAGGTGACACTTACTCGGCCTGTGTATTTTGTAAGCGTCATCGCCTGCTTCATCTTTTTCTGCTGTTGCTGGTGTTTGCTTTTTCCTGCTGCTTCTTCTTCTGTGGTTCTTTTTCTGCATCTTGTTCTGCCACTGCTGCTACTACTTCTTCTGCTACTTTGTCTGCTGCTTCTGCATCTTCGGCTTTTGCTTCTGCTTAGTCGGCTGCTTCTTCTTCTACTTCATCGGCTTCTTCTTCTACTGTTGCTGCGCTTCTTTTTCTGCTGCTGCTTCTTCTTCTTCTGCGTCTTCTTTTGCTGCTGCTGCTTTCTCTACATCTACGGAAAAAAAAAAAACAGTCCATAAAACAGTGACACCAGAGGATTAGCATGATCAGAAGGTGGGGAGCATGTAACACTGGGATTCACAAACAAAATAGCATCATAAAAATGAGCCTAAACAGATAAGTTTGGTTTGTTTTATTTGCTGTGTTCTAGATATTTAAAATAAAATATTGAATAAATTCCACACCATGTTTCATCACTACACATCACGGTTTGCAGTGTTTAACAATGTGAGAATGTAAAGATGATTATGAGTGGTAATATGAAAGTGAGATTATAATTAAAAGCGAATAATAAATAAACTAGCACATAATTTGGACTACTTTGGCTTGACAGTGTAAATTTAAAACAGGTGACACTTACTCGGCCTGTGTATTTCACTGGCTGTCAGTAATCTGGGTGGTGGAAGTCTGGAGGCAGAAACCAGTGGATCTTCACTCAAAGGTATGGAACAGAGTGGATCATGTATTTCAGCAGGAGTGTCTGCAGTAGCAGTCGTAGCAGACTTGGCTGACACCAAGGAGAGCCTCTTTTCCTCTTCTTGGTCCAGGAACAAAGGGGCACACTGGAAGGTGGACAGGCTGTTACTTGGTTGGGACCTCAGAAAGATCTGGAAAATATATGAAAAAGAGTTAGTGAGCATTTCAGACAAAGCTGGAGATCAAACCCAAATGGCCCCTGCAGACCATTCAATGGGATATATTTCTGCAACTGGGAAGAACCCCAGAATAAAAGGAAGCTGATGAGAGTTGAGATGATTACCTGACGTAGCAAACAGGTGCAGTGGTGTGAATGGCTGAGCGGTCGTCTAAGCTGCAGGCCTCAGTGGGCTTCTCCAGTGGCGCGGGGGAGAGGCCTTGTTGTTTGGCTGAAACGCTACATGACAATCTGATGAGCTCCTGGATCAACAAAAAATCCACAGTCACAATCAAGAGTCTCACTAGAACAAGAGTCACATCTGCTTCTGTTCCTGGAGTGGAGGGATCACAAACCTTCTTCACTTTGGCAGAAAACAACCAAACATGGCGGGTGATTGCTTCTCCTAGTCTGCAGTGGCCCGGCCCGAAGTTCTTCCAGTTTCATGTCTTCTTCATCAATTCTTTGCTTCGTACCTGAAACATGAACAGTTGTATAATTGAGCCAATTTCAAACTTATTTTATATTACATTACATGTTAAAACCACTATGATTCCTGCAGCATACATAGCCTTGCGGAAAGAAAAGACCAGAATATCAGAATTATCAGAATATTATGAATCGATATCATTAAAGTCCTTAATGATTACAGCGCCACTACAGTGTGCTGTGACTGCAGTGTTTATGCTATGGCTGTGGCCTGTGACCACACTTTATGATTCAGTTGCTCAAAATGAGCAATGATTTCTATGTTACTACTACACTGTGGTAAATGAAACCTCCAATAATCATTCAGATTATAATTAATAGTATATGATAATAAAAAAAAAGCAGCTCAAAATATGGGCTACTTTGTTTTGACAGTGTACATTTGAAGCAGGTGACACTCACTTGTCCTGTGTGTTTTCCTTGCTGTCAGTGATCTTGGGAATAGTGGAGGTCTGGAGGCAGGAATCGGTGGATTTTCTCTCTGAGGCTTCACGCAGGATATGTGCAAGATTGCATGCATATGTGATTGACGACCTTGGTCACTCGGAGAGGCCCCATGACCCAAGGCTGGAACTTTCAGGACTCTGTTTAGAGGTGCAGGTGAAGATGCTGCTTCATCTTGTTCAGCTTCATCTGCTTCTGCTGCTGTTATTGCTTTTTCTGCTGCTGCTTCTTCTGTTGCTGCATTTTCTGCATCTTGTTCTGCTGCTGCTGCTGCTGCATCTTTTGCTCTTGCTTTTTCCTGCTGCTTCTTCTTCTGTGGTTCTATTTCTGCATCTTGTTATGCCACTGCTACGACTACTTCTTCTGCTGCTTCTGCATCTTCTGCTTTTGCTTCTATTTAGTCAGCTGCTGTTTTTTCTGCTGTAGCTGCTGTTACTTTGTCTGCTGCTTCTTCTTCTGCTGCTCTTCTTTTGCTGCTGCTGCTGCTTTCTCTACGTCTACAGAAAAAAAATACACTGTCCATGAGTCAGTGACACCAGAGGATCCGCATGATCAGAAGATGGGGAGCATGTAACACTGGGATTAGAAAACAAAAAGGCATCATAAAGATGAGCTTAAACAGATAAGTTTGGTTTCTTTCATTTGCTGTGTTTTAGGTATCTGAATTAAAATACCGAATAAATTCCACACCATGTTTCTTCACTACACATCATGATTTGCAATGTTTAACAATATAAGAATGTAAAGATGATCATGAATGGTAATATGAGAAGTCAGATTATAATTAAAAGCTAATAATAAATAAACCAGCACATAATTTGGACTACTTTGGCTTTACAGTGTAATTTTAAAACAGGTGACACTTACTCGGCCTGTGTATTTTGTAAGCGTCATCGCCTGCTTCATCTTTTTCTGCTGTTGCTGGTGTTTGCTTTTTCCTGCTGCTTCTTCTTCTGTGGTTCTTTTTCTGCATCTTGTTCTGCCACTGCTGCTACTACTTCTTCTGCTACTTTGTCTGCTGCTTCTGCATCTTCGGCTTTTGCTTCTGCTTAGTCGGCTGCTTCTTCTTCTACTTCATCGGCTTCTTCTTCTACTGTTGCTGCGCTTCTTTTTCTGCTGCTGCTTCTTCTTCTTCTGCGTCTTCTTTTGCTGCTGCTGCTTTCTCTACATCTACGGAAAAAAAAAAAACAGTCCATAAAACAGTGACACCAGAGGATTAGCATGATCAGAAGGTGGGGAGCATGTAACACTGGGATTCACAAACAAAATAGCATCATAAAAATGAGCCTAAACAGATAAGTTTGGTTTGTTTTATTTGCTGTGTTCTAGATATTTAAAATAAAATATTGAATAAATTCCACACCATGTTTCATCACTACACATCACGGTTTGCAGTGTTTAACAATGTGAGAATGTAAAGATGATTATGAGTGGTAATATGAAAGTGAGATTATAATTAAAAGCGAATAATAAATAAACTAGCACATAATTTGGACTACTTTGGCTTGACAGTGTAAATTTAAAACAGGTGACACTTACTCGGCCTGTGTATTTCACTGGCTGTCAGTAATCTGGGTGGTGGAAGTCTGGAGGCAGAAACCAGTGGATCTTCACTCAAAGGTATGGAACAGAGTGGATCATGTATTTCAGCAGGAGTGTCTGCAGTAGCAGTCGTAGCAGACTTGGCTGACACCAAGGAGAGCCTCTTTTCCTCTTCTTGGTCCAGGAACAAAGGGGCACACTGGAAGGTGGACAGGCTGTTACTTGGTTGGGACCTCAGAAAGATCTGGAAAATATATGAAAAAGAGTTAGTGAGCATTTCAGACAAAGCTGGAGATCAAACCCAAATGGCCCCTGCAGACCATTCAATGGGATATATTTCTGCAACTGGGAAGAACCCCAGAATAAAAGGAAGCTGATGAGAGTTGAGATGATTACCTGACGTAGCAAACAGGTGCAGTGGTGTGAATGGCTGAGCGGTCGTCTAAGCTGCAGGCCTCAGTGGGCTTCTCCAGTGGCGCGGGGGAGAGGCCTTGTTGTTTGGCTGAAACGCTACATGACAATCTGATGAGCTCCTGGATCAACAAAAAATCCACAGTCACAATCAAGAGTCTCACTAGAACAAGAGTCACATCTGCTTCTGTTCCTGGAGTGGAGGGATCACAAACCTTCTTCACTTTGGCAGAAAACAACCAAACATGGCGGGTGATTGCTTCTCCTAGTCTGCAGTGGCCCGGCCCGAAGTTCTTCCAGTTTCATGTCTTCTTCATCAATTCTTTGCTTCGTACCTGAAACATGAACAGTTGTATAATTGAGCCAATTTCAAACTTATTTTATATTACATTACATGTTAAAACCACTATGATTCCTGCAGCATACATAGCCTTGCGGAAAGAAAAGACCAGAATATCAGAATTATCAGAATATTATGAATCGATATCATTAAAGTCCTTAATGATTACAGCGCCACTACAGTGTGCTGTGACTGCAGTGTTTATGCTATGGCTGTGGCCTGTGACCACACTTTATGATTCAGTTGCTCAAAATGAGCAATGATTTCTATGTTACTACTACACTGTGGTAAATGAAACCTCCAATAATCATTCAGATTATAATTAATAGTATATGATAATAAAAAAAAAGCAGCTCAAAATATGGGCTACTTTGTTTTGACAGTGTACATTTGAAGCAGGTGACACTCACTTGTCCTGTGTGTTTTCCTTGCTGTCAGTGATCTTGGGAATAGTGGAGGTCTGGAGGCAGGAATCGGTGGATTTTCTCTCTGAGGCTTCACGCAGGATATGTGCAAGATTGCATGCATATGTGATTGACGACCTTGGTCACTCGGAGAGGCCCCATGACCCAAGGCTGGAACTTTCAGGACTCTGTTTCGAGGTGCAGGTGAAGATGCTTGTGTAAGGCCAGCCAGTCTGTCTCTGGATCGTGGATCATGTCTTTAAAAAGGTGCATTTCCAGTAGCGAATGAAGGCAGTCAGCAACAAGGTGTTAATGTCCTCTTCGATGCAGAAACAGTAAAAGGCACACTGGAAGGTGGTTTGGCTGCAGCTTCAAAATCTGATGATCCAATTAATTGGGACGTGGCATTAAAATAAATAAATATTTGAGTTTCGAAAAAAAAGAGGAAAGGCTCTGATTCTGGTTTCACCAATCTTAACAGTATGAGCTGTCATTGCTCAACTCAGCCAAAGCATATGTCCGCTTAGAGTTAGGATGAGGGACGGACAGTTGACGGTGCATTTCAGCCTTTGAACACATGCCCCAATGCATTATGGGCATGTGGTATCCTACACCACGTCAGCACGCGCCTCCATGTAAGACACTTTTCTTGCTAGACGCAGGAGCAGCCTTCTGTGGTGGAAATGTCTTGCATGCATTATAAATGAACTATTTACAAATATACAATATGAACACATTCCTTTGCCAATCATGCAGCTCCACCACAGCCAGCACAGAAAAATGGTTCAATAAAGAAAGAAATATGGTGCTGCATGTTGACAAGGACTCCAGTGCAAGACGCTATCTGGGGAGTGCCGGCCCCGCCAGACGCAAAGGCCAGCCCTTGTTTGAGAAAAATGACAGTCTTGGGAGGAACTCAGTCCTCAGTAGTTCTGACTGTCACAAAAACTTACTTCCATGCTGAAGGAACTATTTACAAAAGCCTTCTGTACTGGAAATGTCATTATTAAAATACCTTATCAGCATGGTAAACGAACTATTTACAAATATACAATATGCACACATTCCTTTGCCAATCATGCAGCCAACCATAGAAAAACTGTTCAATAAAGAAATATGGTGCTGCATATTGACAAGGACCCCAGTGCAAGACGCTACGTGGGGTGTCACCAGCCCCGCCAGACGCAAAGGCCAGCCTTCATGTGCAACACTTACTACTTGTTTTTGTTTTTTTTGTTTGTTTTTGGAGAGGCATTTTTTTCAGTGTACCAGCATGGTAAGCGAACTATTTACAAATATACAAAATGCACACATTCCTTTGCCAATCATGCAGCACCACCATAGCCAGCACAGAAAAATGGTTCAATAAAGAAAGAAATATGGTGCTGCATGTTGACAAGGACCCCAGTGCAAGACGCTACTTGGGGTGTCACCAGCCCCGCCAGACGCAAAGGCCAGCCTTCATGTGCAACAAAGGACAGTCTTGGACGTAGCTCAGTCATTAATAGAGCAGATTACATCCATGCTGAATGAACTATTTTCAAAAATAAACTATTTACACATCCCTGAGTCAACAATGCAGGCAACCATAGAAAAACTGTTCAATAAAGAAATATGGTGCTGCATGTTGACAAGGATCCCAGTGCAAGACGCTATCTGGGAATTGTCCAAGCTATATAAGAAGGTCCTCAGCTGCTCCTGGAGAGTCTGGCCAGGAGATGTCCAGCAGGTCGGAGAGGTCCAACACAATCTCTGCAGTCTCCATGTGAGGAGACTGCATCTGAGCCGGCAGAGATGTAGAGGGCTCCATCACGTCTGCCTCTGGGATGGAGGGCTCCATCACTGCTGCTTTTGAAGTGGAGGGCTCCATCGCTGCTGTCTTTACTGAGGTCACGCACAGCTTCTTGGCTTGCTGAGGGACCTCTTCAGGTTTGGATGCAGATGCTGCAACACAAAATATCAGAAACATTGATGGTCAGAACTTCCATGTCAAAAGTCTAAGTGTCCTCATTTCTCCTCCTCAGCCTGATGTGTTGTTGTAAACGTCTAATACTAAAGCGTTAAACTGGTCTGGCATGTCATGACATCATGTCATGTGACGCCACATGCCATTGACTTTTTATCACATTTGGCATGAAAACACAGTGAAATCAACAGAAATATCATCTGACCTTCAGCAGTGGTGCGGGCCGTGCTCCTCTTCCTCTTTCTGTATGTGCCCTACACAAAAGCAAACACATAAGACTGACATGAGCTGGCAGAACAAGACTCTTCTCAGTAACTTTGTCGGCTCTGGTGTACTGATGTAAACATGTATGAGTTGTATGTGGGCAGAGTGTACATACATAATTGTCAGAGGACGACCAGTCAGGGTGTTGCTGTGCATGGATGAGTTCCTCCCTGCGTGCCTCCTCATAATACCTGTCCTGCTCTTCTTTTGACAGCGACTTCCACTGTGGACAGACGACAACACACTGTCAGCACACACAGTCACGCACAAACAACTACACATACCTGCAGCCCGCTGAGTGCACAGGCACAAACAGGAGCACAGAAATGCACACAGATGCACAAAAACTCCTGCTGTGTTGTTGTGTTGTGCCATTAAATGCTGAAATTTCTCAAGTTTAAAATTTTCCTTGGAGAAAATAAATGAAAATCATTCCTGCAAACATGACTGGACAAAACCATGGTCTAACAAGCTGTCATGAAGTTTGTGTTAGTTGAGCTTTGAGTGTCTCACACATACAGAACAAGCAGACTTACTCTCTGTCCCAGGACGGCGTTCACTGTCGCCATATTGCTGATGTTGAGCTCAGCACGAACATTTGGCGTCTGTTGTTTTCTGAAGATCATGAACGCGTTAGGAGGTTTCTTCACGTAGGGCCGACCTTCCTGCTGGTTCTGACGTTTTCTCTTTCTGCGGGAATTTAGAAAAACACTCAATCAGAGCACATGTGTAGAACTGTGAGAAAAGAAGGAAGCAGCAAAGCAAAGACAATAACACAAGACAGGAAAACAATCATCCTTATCTGTGCAGTTGTTGACCACTGTCACAGATGTCACTTACTTTGATGTGGAGGTGCTCGGTGGTGGAGCAGCAGAGCCATGTGAGACGAAAACATCTGGAGCAGCCTGATACAACACCTCTCCATTCCTAGATAGATAAAGAGAAACAAAGATATTTTCCATGCATAGAAAGAGCCATGTTCAGTCGTGTGTGTGTGTGTGTGTGTGTGTGTGTGTGTGTGTGTGTGTTTGCATTTAGATGTTTGTTACTTACAGAACTCCAACAGGAACGAGGTTCTGGGGAACACCTCCAGGGAGCCACATCTGCGGCACGGTGTTATACTGAAGATACAAACACACACAGAAAAGGTGATTAGACAAGCTAAAAGTAAACTAGCTCCAACTCTGACTTGTTATCAAAAATGGCCCGGTCTGGTTGCTGTTATGTATTCAGTAACATCCACCTGTACTGTTGGTTTTAGATTTGTGATTATTAAATGTTTGGTGGATGTTTGGCTTTTTGGGTTACAGACCCCTGTCAGACCACTAGAAACAGAATGTAAAACACAGTATAGTTTGTGTGAATCCTCCTTTAGTTTTCTCATCTTCTCCAAAGTACTTGTGTGATAATGAGGAGACTGTAATACTAACAAACTGTACATTATAATTGGAGGCCTATCACAGGGATGGGAAAGTTACCATGATCACATTCTTATACCTAGTCCTATAACTTTTACTTCGTATCTTACCTGTCCCTGGCTGTAAACACCGGGCTGATGGTACATCTGACCTGCCTGCATGGGATCATGCACAGGTCCGTGGGAAATGATGGGAATATTGTTCAGTCCCAGAGCAGCCATGAATGGATGTGGCAGCAGAAAACCATGTGGAGCTGCTCCGTGGGGGACGAACTCACCAAATCCCTGAGTCAGAGTGTCCACTGGCTGAGGGTGGGTGTTAAATCCCAGCTCAGTGGGGACCGGAGGAGGAGGTGGAGGTGGAGGTGGAGGTGATGATGGAGGTGATGCGATAGGGGCACCACCCAAGAGCTCATTGATTGACGCCTCGAGAGTGGAAACTACGTCTTTCCACTCCATTCCATCCACAACACGCTCAAACTCTGCTGTGAGAGCCTCCATCTTGTCCACAGAAGTTTCCGGTCCGAGTCGATCACTGAGAAAAACATTAACAATGTAAAAAGTCGTGGAGTGCTTTCACCTGGACAGCATGAAACATTTCAAAACAGGTTACATGTTGATTCATCAGTATTAATAATCCAATAATACATGATGGAAAACTTTGAAAGGATCAAGTCACTGATAACACATCTGTCATTTATTTTACTTCATAAAGAAACGTATTTTACTTAATAAATAAACTTATTTTACTTAATAAATAAACTTATTTTACTTAATAAATAAACTGACTCAGTTCGCGATGTTGCGCTCTGTTTTGTTGAGCATCTCGTTGCTTATAAGAGAGCCACGTAGGCTGTGCGTGGCGGTGCTGCCACTGTGAAGTGAATAATTGATTTATTTGACTAAGGTTGCGGAGCTCCGGCCCAATCTAACCCCTGCTTGTACTTGGATAAAGTAGTGAGTATTACTGTAACAAACCATCAGCCAACAGCCCAATAAGCAAGTTTCTTTACTTCACTAAAAATTACAAGTAAAAATCCTGAATTATTATCAGTGTCTTCACAGAGCTAGTTTCTTTAATGAGTGTTGTAATTGTTATTGTCTTTGAAAAATAAATCAAACCCAGCTGAAAAGTTAGAAAAAGAGTTCTCACCTCTTGTTTTAAGTGAAGTTTCACTGGGAAACGATGTCTTTATTTCACGAGAATGATTTTTTGACAAACAAAGTTCGCAAAGCCTTTCCTCTTCAGTCACTTTTGTTTTTATGCTCATCTGCAGGTGAAAAAATTCAAAAAACAACAATTTGTATTTCTATGGTTTCAACAAAATGCTAATGTTTATTATGACGTTGCCATGACAACGTTATTGCAACAAGCATTTGACATGTGAACAATTGACCTGCAGGCCCATGTGGAAATGTGAGACATGGCATTTGAAAACAAACAGCAGTTTATCACACAACATGACAGGCAACAGAGCATTTCCAGTTGATGAATTCATATCTAAGAGCATGTGAAAGTGAAATGTATGTGAAATATATATTTCCAGTGAAACATTGGACCACATTTTTTGTGTGTGTGTAGGGTATGTGTGTGTGTGTGTGTGTGTTTGTGTGTGGGGGGGAGGGGCACTGTACCCCTATTGTAAAAATACTGATATGTATGTACCCTTGAATCTAGTTATACCCCTCCGACTCCAAAAAATTTACACAGTACAAAAGCACAAAAAAGTACACTCCGCAAGTATACATGTGTTATTATATCTTATTTATTAATTGCCTGTATTGCAGTAAATTATTTTATTGACCCCATAACCCCAATTCCCCAAAAGTGTCAAAACGGGCGGGTGCGGACTCAAGCGCATCACACAAATCACTGCTCAAAAAAGTCTTTAATGAAAATAAATTAAAGTCTTAACAAAAACTCACTGCAAGACTTGGCAATATATGGACGTGGACGTGATCGTGAACATGAACGTGAACAGAAGCGTGGTCAAAACGTGACATGAAGAATAACGATCCGGCAACTGTGAACAAAAAACAACTGACTTAAATAGTGTTGTGGTCTTGATTAGCATGAAAAGAAAACACAGGTGACATGATGAGATGGGTGTGGCTGGTGAAAAGTGAAATGAATCGGAGACAAGACACAGGACAAAGAAATATGACGGGCAGAACAGAAACCAAAACACAGAGCTGGAACAGACAGAACTAAATACATGTGACAACGCAGGACAGGACAATGACATGACATGACAAGAACTAAGGCAAAACACAGGCAAAAAGTAAGACAGAAATCAAACACAGAACATAACAAGACAAATACAAGACATGAACTGGACTGTGGCAGAAACGAGACTATGGCAGGCATGAATCTAAACTGAGAACAAAAAACAAAGTGATGGCCGGCAGGAACGTGACAGTGAAAACAAAGCATGAACAAAAACGACATCTAACCCAAGACCAGGGTGCAAAACTTGACAAAAAGTTGGAAGACTAAAACATAAACTAAACAATGTGATCACTTGCTAACTTGTTTTGCCATTTACTCAATTGAAAGTACAACAAAAATGATCTATTTAAGGTTTTTTCTTTGTTTTATAATACACTGGTTTAAAATATTTGAAATCTAAAATTATGCAGAATTAAAAGCGCTGCCACTTTGATTGACAGCTGTCTGCTGCCTGTCAGTCACTGATCTTCGGCTGTTTGCGGTGTTTTTGACTTTTGTTGTGGAAATACTAGATAAATTACACGGCTTGCTGCGAGATTAATAACAGGCTGTCCAAAAAGTGGGCACTCCCTATTTTTGTTGCAGAGGCTGGTGGGCGACCCTTGTTGTTGGTTCTTTCCTTGATTCTTGGTTAGGTGTGACTGCTGTGAGCAAGCCACACTGAGAGCTGGTTTCTGCTCCCCTGTTGGAGCTGAGGGGACAAGCTGCTGCCTCCTTGGTGGAGCTGGAGTGGAGAGGTCTTGCTTCTTCTGCAGACTGAGGAGAAGAGGATCAGTTGAGGAGGGGTCTTGGAGATGGGCAGGGTGGACTGGGGCAAAAAATCAGTCATGGTATTTTTGGCCCAGACCGGCCCCCAACATTATCGCTTGACTGAATCAAGCACTGATTTTTGAATGCAAGGACAAAAACTGACAGAAAAGGATTGGAAAAAAAATTCAATCCATTAGAGCAAATACACTACGCATATGCTCTGCTTTTGGTGCTTTCATGTTTTTCATTTGTTGCCTTTCAGCACCACCGGGGCGTTTTTTTGGTGGTTGATTTTCCATGATGTTGTCAGACTCCACCTAACCTCGCCTCACTTGCCGTGACCCTGTTTGCCCCATTAAGCAAGTGGGTGATTGGCAGGCACTGGCTGACAGTTAACCAAAGGGAAGTGTCCATGGCCTGTCGGACAATAGGTCACATAACAGGCCGGCCAATTATGTAGGGGGGGAAACAACCTGCTGTGCCCCCACTTCACACCCTGTACGCCAGACGGCCAGTCCAGCCCTGAGTACAGCTAAAAGCACTGATAATGTTGTAGTTTATCAATTCTACAAATTGGCCACATTTAAAAGCAGACTTCAATGCCCACCCCTACAACTGACAAGTGTTTTCACCTCAATATTGTCTGTTTTCTCCACCTGTAGGTAAATGATGCAAATATTATATGTTCACAGAGGCTTTTGCAGGACCTGTAATGTGCCTGCACACCGCTCAGACAGGAGGTGGTTGTGCTCCTGGAGGGCAGACCCTGGGGCAGACTGGATCCAGGATACTGGGGCTACACTTTCTCACTATTGCCTCTTGAGGTACAGAGTGGTATCATGAGACAGGACGGGCTGTGTTTCGCTGTTTGGCTTGCTAATTTCAGTAGATATCAGTGCAACACAATACATAGACTTTGACAAAATGTGAAAACTGTTATTTTTTCATTCTGTTGATAATTTTAATTCATTTTTCTCCTTTACCTCCATTTAATATTGGAAAACGTCTCTAGCAAAAAGGCAAACAGTCAGTGTATGGAAACTTGTGTATTTATTTCAAAATATTCCTGCAACACATTTGGGACAAAATCGGCTTGAATACAGTGATTTTGATGCTTGGAAACCAGACACAACAAGATAGTACATGCTGTACATCAAGAGTTTCTTCTGTAATCAGGTATTGCACGAGCCTCTCATCTAAAGTATGTTGCACAGTGAACACCATATATTATTACTATAATTGTGCAGTGTGAAACTGTTTTTGCTCTGGGAGCTCAGAGCCGAGGGTTTACCAAGGACAAGCGGACAAAATTGGCATTCACCATGAAAAATGATTGTACAGGGTTTAACTTGAGAATTGTTTTGGTGAATTGCGTGATTCATCACAGGATGGTGGATGGCAGAGCCCCGGGCGACAGGGACAAGGTGACTGTCACTGACTCATTATTAGACCCCTCCTGAGATGAAGGCGGCTCACCACAGTGCTGACTCACTCGATCACACGGCCCCCATCTCAGGGTCCCTTGGAGCGCACTTCACACATCACACTTTATCTGCTGAGGTTAATGTGATGGCGCTATCAGTGCTTTACACAGTCTGCTTTTGTTCTTCTACCTCTGCTTTATCTCATACCATGCAGTTTCTATTATCACACTGATACAGTGCTATGTAAATTTACATCAAAACTACTCTAAATCATGGAATCTGTTGTGTTATTTTCGGATGACCAGAGGTGGAAAGTAACTAACTACAAGTACTCTACTTTCTGCAAGTATGTTTTTCAAGGACGTGTACTTTGAAGTGTTGAGAATCAATTATTCAATTAGTCAAACAGAAAATCATTTTGCTTTGAATGAACATGTCCTTGATGAAGCCACAAGAGTCTGCAGACATGCTTTATGAGCTCTGTGAGGCTGAGATTTGTGCTAATTGCTAACATCAGCATGCTAACATGCTCATAAGAGCTGCACTGTCATGCTGATATATGGAGGTATAATGTTTGTCATGTTCACCATTTTAGTTTTGCCTGTTAGTGTGCTAACATTTACTAATTAGCACTATATACAAACTACAGCTGAGGCTGGTGAGAACGTCATTAGTTTTGCAGGTTTTTGGTCGTAAACCAAAGTATTTGACAAATAAAGAGTTTGACCCGATGATGGTGGCAACTAAACAGCAAATCACCAAATTTATTATAATCCCACATTTGTGATATTGCAATCAAAGCCACTAATGTCAACCTAATGGTGGCACAAGAGGAAAAGACAGGTTCACCAAGTCATTCATCAACTGGCAACTATAAGTGTCTACAAATTTTGTGCAAATTCATCTAGTAGATGTTGAAATATTTCACTGGATAAATGATCAAGGGACCACCAAAGTCAATAGGAGTCTTCCTCTGGGGACCATGAATGTTGGTACAAAACTTTATGATCCATCAAATTGTTTAGATATTTCAGTTTGAAACAAAATGGTGGACAAACCAAATGACAGAATGACATTGATGAAGTTGCTGTTGTGGTGAAAAATGCTACGCAAAATGCCAACTACAGCTCTGGGAAACATGATTTTTCAGATTAATCAAGTGATTGAAAAATCTAGTTGCAGTTGTTTTCTTTTGCACATATGCAATTTGTTGTCTCTTTTTGACTGGCCAGAAAAACAGAGTGGCTCTCATAAAGCATATAGAAAACAGCAGGCCATTTGGAGAGCACTGGAAATTAAATGATGATATGTGATGAAATGGGATGGTCCTTTTTTATTAATCAAACAGTTTCTATCCACCCTGACGAGCTTTCAAAGGTCTATTGTAGTTTGACTAAAGTAGTTTTCCTCATAAGTGATCATCACTCTTCCTCAGTAATACTGAAGTCAAGTCAGACAACTTCTTGAGCGAGGCAGTACAAGAACTCGTCATTTTCCACCTCTGGGGATGAATCTCAGCATCATCATTTGCTTCAGACCAGGATGCAGCTTGGTTGCTTAGAAGGGGAATGTCTTAAGTCTCTACATTACTGATCAGTGTCTGATGCCTTACAAATGATCTCTGTCAGCTGTAACTACATGCACATGACTCTGGCACATGAATCACAGAGATGAGGACGGACACATCAGGAGTCACACGTGTGCTTATTAGGTAAGTTACATACATCACGTTTTTCATATACAGCAGTGAAGAGCAGTGCTCGGTCAGGACTAGATGCTTTGGAGAGGAGGGGGCATGTGGATGAGTGAGTAAGGCATGACTGGCTGTTCTGGACAGGAGGAGGGGTCTGAACAGGGGGACAGAAATGGGGAGACAGTCTGTGTTCGAGTCCTGGAGTCCTGTTCCTCTCCTCCAGCTCCTCACACCTTCACGTCACTTCCTTCTCTTTCTCTCTGTTATAGTCTTTCCTGCCCTCTGCGTGTGCTTCGGCCCGCCTCATGTGTTGTACTTCCGCATGCTGGATCGCAGCATCAGTGTACACTCCTGAGGGACCTCTGGGTTCTCAATCATGCGTTGCCACAGCCGCTGTTCCTCCCCGTATGAGTCCATCCAGTCTACCTCGTTCCCATAGCTTTTGCCTTGAGGGGAGAAGAGACAAACACATAAACATTTGTTTTACTTTGTTAGAGCTACTACAGAGCCCTGAGGACATTACTACACTGGAGGTCTGGATATTGGATGAAGTGATATCTGCAGGTAATTTTCTCGTAATAAATGAAAGAATGAAGTTTCACCCAAGACACCACAAATACATAGGAGCCAGATCAGGAATGCAGCACATACATTTTCAAACCTTACAATAAAAAGGCAGCAAGTAAACACATTTTTTCAGGCCTTCATGTCTACATCAACATGTACTGTACAACACTCCGTCAGAACATATACTATTTAAATAGTCTAGCTTGTCTTTTCCAGGCTTTTAGGATAAAGTTAGCACATTACAAATAGTTTTGACATTTTACGATTTTCACTTGTTACATTAGAAGATTAATACCACTCTCATGATATATCAAGCTGAAGACAGTAGCCGGTTCAAAGGAAAGGGACTGATAAGATATTTTTAGAATATCATTTCAAAATATATAGAGGTGATTCTTAATTGGGAGACAGTTACATTTTCATAGCTACTACAAACTAACCTTAACAAATACAGCATTTTTTTTTCTAAAAAGCTTTTTTTTTTCTTGAAAATCTACCCTATGGACAGAAAAACTCCCTTAATTGAAGAATCACCCATATACAGTATTCTGGATCTGCTGTATGCCTTGTAAGCCTGTGTGGGTTGGATGCATGGCACAGTACAAAAACTTTTTTTTTTAATGCATTAATTTATAATTGTAAGTAATGATGTTTGACATATCAATCTATTAACTCAGACTTACAAAAAAAATATGTTTGATGATCGTCATCACAGTGTGTGTAATACAAAAGAAAATGGACCTCATTTTCTCACAAATTAGACATCTCACACATTCTGTTTTCCCTTTGAACATTTGAATAATATCTGCCAACCTGAATAGCCAGAGGAAGAATACCAGCTCTGTGCAACTACAGATCTTTTGCTTCCAAATAAGTGAGACATTGTTCATTTAGATTTTAATGAGATATTTTCTACCCATTTTCTATTTAAACTTGAATAAAAGCTGCATCAATACTTTTATGCAGTGAACATGCCAGCCCTAATTATTACCTCAAAGTTCCAGTAAAGCTCTTTAGCCTACAGACAACTGTGCAACATTTTAAACCACCTTATTTGAAATTCTGAGCAAGACTTTGATCTCATTAGAGAAAACACACACCTGTGCCTGCTCCAAGCCTGACTCCTCCCAGGAAGACGTTGCTGGCCAGGGCTTCTTTGTCCCACACAGTGAGCTCCAGGCAGACGTTGTTCAGGTCCCCGGGCTGCAGGCCGCAGTAGGTGAAGGTGTGGTTCCACTGCGGGTTCACAGTGCGTCGCTCCACCACCGTTTTGTGCTTGGTTGACTTGTTGCTGTCAGGGAGGAGGTATCTGGAGAGAGAGTACAACTTCAATTTACAATGCTCGGGCTGCGTTTTCTAAAATTGGCTCTTAAGTAACAAGGGAGCCAGGGATGGAGCCAGAAGGGTCCCCCCCACAAATCTGACCCCCAAGACCCCTTAGGCTGAGTTTTATAAAATGACTGTTGATGATTGTGTTATCAAATGACTGCAAAGTGAAACAAAATGACGATAAAAATATGCAAAACGATCACAAAGAGACTCAAAATGATGACAGAGAGACACAAAACAACTATAAAGAGAAGCAAAACGCCTGCAAAGCGTAACAAAACAAGACATTACAAAGGTCTTTATTTGGCATTCACTTATTACACTGAATAACTTTAATGTACAGTTCATTATTGTCAAGAATCACGGCTTTAAAAGTGAGTCTTTTTACTCGTTTTACAGATGCACAACTTCTTTAAAACTGCAGTCTGGCCCCCATTCGAAAGTTTCTAACCCAGCTGTGAAGAGAGCAACTCACCCTTTCACAAAAGGATCAGAAGTGCCTCCAGACTTGACAGCAGTTAGATTTTTGGCTCCTTTGACCAGCAGCTCAACCATGCCCCCTTTAGGCAGAGTGAAACTGCTCGTCTTCTTGGATTTCAGGAACCCTTTCTTCACTGAGGGAGCAGGGGAAGGAGATACAGAGGAAGAACAAACAATCTTTAATATAAAGTTCAGGTTTGTTTATGAAACACTTAAGAAAAAAAGTTTTCAGTCTTTTAGTTATTACGTCTGCAGTGGAAAGTGGGAAGAGGTTGTTAGTAAATGGTGTATTTTTCCTGAACTACGTGGTCAAATTAATGGACAAATTCTCTGGCATTATGCATAAACAACTTTAGGTCAGATGGGGTAAGAAAAAGCTCAATTTTCGAGACAACTCTGAGTTGGGAAAAGTTTAAAAATTTTTTATTTAACTCTGATAACAAGCAGCCTGCCACTGGTGGGGAGCTCATTATTACAAACTCATGCTGCACAAACAAACATTGGTCAGACCCACAAAACTTTATTCTAAATTCTGGTAGAGATACAAAAGTTTACAAATACACCAAATGCGTCATGGAAACAAATATAAAGACATCTAGAATATTTCAATTTGATGGATTCGAAAACCATAAAAACAAAGAGTCTTAGTTTTGAATATTTCACATTATATAGTTTCAATAAAGAGCTTCAACAAGCTGAAACAGAATAAAATATGATGCTATCAGACAGAGGGGAATAAGATTACTCAAATAAAATTAAAATTACTTCAGGGAAAACAAATTGGGAAAATTATCTTTATCCCTCTGTCAAAATCTTCAAATCTTCAAATTCAAGCAGTTTGTTTCACCTCTTTAAAAAAGTTGACCACAATATGAGCCAAGCGTTCTGAATGTACCTTGTACTTGGTCCAGAGGCAGCATCAGGTTCTTCTCTGCTGGTATGTACTTCAGCACAACAGTCAGCTCTCCTTTGTACTGCATTGTGGAGTCTATGCTGCTCTCCACCTGCACAAACCATTCACACCATACTCATTCACTTGTGTTGAGTGCCTTTGTATAAGGTGGAGGAAGTAGATGGTCTGACTCTGGGTCCTACCTTGGGCTGCAGAGCGTACCACTCCTCGATTTGAGAATCAAACTCCCAGGAGTCAAAGGTCAGCTCCACCTCTCCAAGGAAGCTGTTGTGTCCAAAGCGGTCATGGTGCCACACGGACACCTGCAGGGTTCGCGTCTCCAGCTGCGAGTGGCTGATCACGTACTGCACATCATCACAGGACAAACATGAGCATTGCATTTGAATTGACTGAAAAACTTTTGAAGGTTTGTGTTTGTGTTTAGCTTTTCAGCCACTGACCCTCAGATTCTCATTGAAAACAGGGTTAATGGTGTTGGCCTTGATACTCGTCTTCCTCTTGCTCTGTCGTGACGTATCCGGCAGCAGGTACGTCTTCACATAACTGCCATGGAAAAGACACAGTGACTCAGTCGAGCTCCACTGAAGACAGAAAGTATTTGTTCTTGTTTAGACCAGCATGAAATGTCAGCTACCCCTGATTTAATACAGAAGATACTTATCTGAACAACCAAGGAACAGTAACATAGCAGTAAATTATGAAGAATAAAATGTACTGGAAAATAAATTTCTATAAGTATTAGCTATAAAACCTTAAACGACTTCAGGCTTGTGGCCATTGCAATTTCAGTTTTTTCAGAAGCTGATCTGCACCAGATCTAGAGTTCACTCAACCCACTTTGCTTACAGGGCCTCCATAAGGGTCAGGGGATGAAACCGTCACCCTGCTGAACTACCTGCACGATCACCTTGAGGGCCTTTTGACTCATGCCAGGTGTCTGTTTGTAGACTCTTCCTCTTTTAATATTGTTTTGTCATATTTGTAGAGAAACTTTTCAATTTTAATCTTGATGTTAATGTCACTGGATGGATTCCAGACTCTTTGACAAACAGGTCACAATGTGTGAGAGTTAATGGTGTGCTTTCAAACGAGCTTAACTCATCCACTCATTCACCTCAAGGATGTGTCCTTTATATTCTTTACACAAACAGCTGTTGAGTAACTGCCAGAACAGAAACATTATAAAGTTTGCAGATGATTCTGTTACGCTAAGCCTCCTGGAAGGAGATGAACTAGGTCAAGGGCCAGTAGTTGATGACATTGTGTTATGTGAGTTGAATGTGTCAAAAACCACGATCATGATCATTAACCCCAGACTGACAGATATTGAAGGGAATGGAATTCATTCAATAGAAAAGTATTTGGTTTCCAAGTATTTGGAGCATCCAACCAAATGTAGATGCAATTTCTGAAAAAGGTACTACAATGTCTGTCCTTGCTGAGAAAAAGGCTATATTTCAAAGTGTGCACTACAATGATGACTCTGTTTTATCAAGTCTGCTCTGTCCTTGTGTATTGTGGCATGGTTTGAGAACCTGATTCTGTAATAAGAAGTCAGAACAGGCTTGGCCTCCTTCTCAAAGTGGCCAGTAAAGTTATCTCTTTGACCTCCACTATAGGCCCAGACCACACTGGACTGTCCTGATCACCCCCTGCAGAGGATGTCTGAGCTCAGGCTTCAGGCTATAGATGCATGAGTTCCTGTTCAGAGGACAAAAAGACACAAGGTCTCTTCTATCTGCACGGCAATTAGCAGAATTAGAATTTGCACATGTCGTCTCTGTACCTAAGCACTTTATGTAATCGGCATTCAGCTGTTTTTTTTGTCTTCATTTGAAGTGATGGTGCATTTGTATTTTTTTGTCCCTGTGATCTGTCTGGATTGCTGCATTATGTGACTCTGTTTATTAGATGAATGTCTCTCTTTTTGTGCACCCGCCTGCAACCAAATTCCTCCCAGTGGGATAATAAAGTTCGACTTGGCTTGTGCAGAAATAGAAAATGCATCTCTGTCGTTTAATTTAACCACTTTATAATAAATCACCCTTTATAAATGTTTTATAAGTTCCAAATAATGGGTGGTGTTGGCTGTTTTCCACATAGAAAGGAGCTGATCTATTTATTAACAGCACTTATCATCTGTGTGTGTGTGTGTGTGTGTGAGCTCTTACGCGTCCGTGCGTTGCCTCCTCTCATCTCCGGTCGCCAGGTTGTGACACTCTTTCACCTGGACGTTGAGAGCACCGGTTTTGTAGCTGTAGCTGATGTTGAGCAGGATCTCGCCGCTCACCCTGGCGTTGCCATAGTCCCCGGTCTCACTGTACATGCTCATCATGCTGTTTATACTACTCTGTTCAGCAAAGACAGGAGAGAGAGAGAGAGAGAGAGAGAGAGAGAGAGGGAGATGTGAGCGGGTGGAGAAGGTCAAAGGAGGAAAAAAGGGCTGAATAGATGAGGAAGGATGGCAGAGAGCAACACATACAAAACATAAAAGAGAGAAAGGAGAAGATAAAACAACAACGGTATCTGAAGTGTGACACAATGCTGATGAAATATGGTAGAAATAAAACAGGTGCAACCCTTTATGAACTTGAAATAAAATCACCGGCAAGGCAGGGTGATGTTAAGGCTCACGCCATTTAAAACCGTGCATTGCAACAGCTACATCCTCACATGGCTGTATACTGTCGACTTCAAAAGCTCGACACAAGAAAGGGAGATGAGGGTACTCAAGTATAGAGGAGGTATGAAGAGAGGCTGTCTGATAAAGAGAGCACTGCTCTAAGTGAAATGTGCCTGGATAAATAAATAAATAACTTGTATTATGTCCAAAAATAAGGTATTATCTGTTGGTGGGTTCAGAAAGTAATAATGGATTGTAAATTATTCTCAACACTAGAAACTGTCTCCTCAGGAAGAAGTGACAGAGTAAGGTTACAGTATAAAACAGGCTGGGTGGCGTTTTATATAGTTTATGGGTCATACAGGATGTGTAATAGAGCAGTAAACCCATAAGTGAGATTAAATGAAAGCACGAGGTGGAAGCACATTAGTGACTGATTTTTATTTGGATATGTATCTATGTGTCTTTCTTGACTTTTCTTAGTGACTTTAAAATTTTCTGGTCAACTCTTCTTGTTTCTGTCGGTGGTTGCTGGGGTGGGAAGGAGACATTAGAGAGGTTATGGCTTGTAAAATTGGCTGTATTTTTTCAACTCATTACCACTCTTAGTGTTTTGGTTATATTGCAACATGAAAACTGCAAGATTATGTCTTACTGATCAACATGCCAATTATTTTCTTTATTAACCTATTAACTGTTTGGTCTTTTTGTATTTTGTCTTAGCAACAGCCCAAAACTCAAAAGATATTCAATGTACTCTCACAGAAGAAATGAGAAATAAGAAAAACAGCAAATCCTCATGAAGGAGAATAAAAAAAAAAAAAAAAAACCACAACCAAGAAAGACAGCTCAATCGAATAATAGGCAGATTAGACAAAATGGGCGCAGAGCACATAATCAGAAGAATAAATAGGAAAAGGCAAACAAGTGAAATAAAGTGAAAACTCCAGTATTAGTAAGGAAAGTGAGAAGAGCTGCAGCTATGTGGTCGGATTATGACCAGTAACAAGCAGAAAGTTCACTTTACATTGACTGAAACAGTGAGTGTATTGACCTTTGCATCGCCTGAGTTTCATAGATTGGCAAATTAAAAAAAAAACAAAAAAAAATAACAATTCTTACACGACAAGCAAGAAAGCATTAAGGCCTCCTCATATTATGCACCTGCAAAATCTATTTCATGAACAAAAGACTCCGAATCATTACGACCACAGCAGGTAATTTTGTCTGCAAGATTTCTTGGAAAAAGGACAAACATGACTGGTTGTAAGCTGTGGACAGGATATAACTCGTATAATCCACTGATAATAATTGTGCTGTCTGGAGAGCGCTGGAGTAAAGAAGGCAGAATTGAGCCACACTGTGCTTCGTCTCCTGGAAAGTCTACTTCACTTGTTTCCTGCAGGGAGCCAGTGTGATACATGACGAGATTAATGCGAGGAAGCTTTGACTTAATGGAAGTAGATGTTGCTGCCATCACATTAAAAAAAGCACAAACTGAACAAAAAGGCATCTTCAGGAAAAATCTGTAAATTATCGAATGCCACATGTAATATTTATGATGTGGCTCTTTGCAGCTGCACCTTGACTCCTCTATAATGTAGTGATGAATGTAAATGCATGCACAAACGTGGAAGGAGAGACTTACAGTCTCAGCGTCCGAGTCAGGGACATTGAGGTACCCCCACCTTCTCTCAGAGCCGGGAGTGGAAGACTAGCAGCCGTGTCGTTTAAGAGATAGAGAAGATAAACAGGAGGGGGGAAGGAAGCAGGGAAAAGAGGAGAAGGAGAGAGATCTGAGCTCTGTGTTAGTGATAGAGGCAGACCCCTAGCACAGACCCCCGGCCCCCGAGGAGGAGCTGCAGAAACCACATTACACACCGTTACCATGGTGATTATCAGAGGAAACCACAGAGATTACAACTCATCAGGAATGGACGGTGAAATCAACATGGAGGCAACAGTCAGAAAGAAGAGGAAGAGTGGACGATGTACTATGTCTGTGAGGTCATTATATATTTATATCTCTCTAAAATCTAGTGGTGTGGCTAAAGGAATGATAGAGATGGAAATATTTCAACAACCAATTTTGGACAGACCCCAGAGGATGAATCCTATTGACTCCTACCTGCAGGTTGATTTTTACAGTTTTGAGTACAGTGCCAATTGGATGGATTGCTCAGAATAAACTGTGACGACCGTGCTGATCTTGTAACTTCTTGTGCCATCACCAAGGTTCAACATTTTAATTTGTCCAGCACCCAAAACTAACAGCATTCCCATCATCCTCAGCTGTTACATAGACTGGTTTATTCTGTTATTTTGTCCACCTCATTTATATCAATATGGGCAGACTAAATAAAGGAAACACCTCTCTATATGATGAATTACTAGTCAACAGAACCACAAATCATCATCCGTCATGAAGGCAGGATTTACTGCAGGACTGTAATAGACTACACATTACATGGCCACTGAATGTGTTCGCTGCTCATTCAGATTCATCATTAAAACTGGATTAATAGAACAAAAATAAAGGTTTCTCTCAAGAAACCAACAGTAGAAATTACACTATTAAATAAATGGCACTGATACTCCCTCAGTTGTGCTTCCATTAACCACCCAAAGTCCTCCATGGAGCACATCATGTAACAGTGGGCTGAGTCTATTAGAGCTCGAATCAATGACAGACTCAACTATCTGCATAATGTCCCTCATTACTTCCATTCAAACAGACAACAGCAGCTCAGTGACGGCTGTTAGTCATTTATGAGATGACACGATAAATGCCAGACAGGCAGGGCGTCTGTCTCGTCTGTTTACCTATGCAGTCCTCAAATTACACACACACACACACACACACATTTCCCAGCTCGCTACCTTAACCCGAACCATCACAACAAAATGCATTACTCCAGCCTTAACTTGAATATAACCTAAACCTTTAAACCAAGTTGAATCCATGAAATAACCCTTTGAAGTTGGGAGGACCGGTCAAAATGTCCTCACTATCTAAAAACATCATCACTTTGTTGGCTGGTAGGCAAGTGTACACACACACACATATGCACAGAACAATGAACACGGCATGAGTGAGGAAATAAGCTCCCATTATTTAGGCCATTTGAATAACTGGATTTTCTGCCAGACTAAGTCCTTTATAGTTGGTTGTGAGGGCGTCCAGAAGACAAAAACATGTGTGACCAAGTGAAGTTTGCTCAAGGCACAAGTATAAACAAATCAACTTAAGTATAATAGGACATCAGGTTAATGTGTGATAATTAAACCATGCTGTTTTGGTATTATATGTCCACGTTTTGAGATCAATCATTTCCGCCTCCAATCGCAATACAATAGATTTTATTTCAATTCAATTCTATTATCATTTCTCCAGCAAAGAAGAAAGTAGTTATAAACTGTTCACAGTGAGGATTCTATGATATTAGCTTCAAGTAAAAACACACTACAATATGTGTCTGCAACATGTTATTCTCGTCTATCCTGCACATTATAATACTACTACTAGGTCAAGTCGGTTTATGTAAATGCGGCAGGCTTCTCGAGTGGAAGTGAGAGCTGTTGGTGACACAAGCCTCACACACACACACACACTCACACACCTCCCCGTGCCCTAAAGCTCACCCTGTATTTACACAGTCAACAATAGAAGGTGCACGCCTCCGACATCAGGTGATGCTGAATTTATGTGTGTATACAGAGGGTGCATGTATGTGTTTGTACTGTACGTGAGCACACAGGACTTCCCAGAATCTGTTTTTGATATTTTTGTGTTTGCGCTAGCGTCAACATGGGTGGTACCGTGGATACAGCGTTGCTGAGGCGTCGGCTGGCTGTCTTGCTGTGGGCCGACATCAGGGCATCGATGTCTTCCTCTGCATCCTCGTCAGAAAACTCCTGTGTATGACAGCATTCACATTTAATCAAAAGGGAAGATGGCATCTGGGAAGCTGGCCAAAGCATCTTTGTATGTTACACACAGCAGCTCTGAGTGGGCGGATGCAGCCAGCTTCCATAAATTCAATCAGACAAGTCAGGACAGAGTGTGGTAATTTTGTTTACTCGATTCTCACACACAAAATCGCATCAATCAAAATGTCATCAGGTTTACAGTAAAGTTGTGAGCATGAATGGATGAGTAGCTTCAAATAAAATTGCGCGTGTGTCTGAGTGCCTGCGTTTCTGAGGAAGCTCTCTGAATGCAAATGAACGTTCAGTGAGCACAGAGACAAAGCAGCCCTATACTGACCATCAGATCATCCACCTGTTTTCAGCCTACAGTCGTTTAGATGCTTGTCATGCTCTTTGAAGTGAGCTCTGAGGGGGAAATTAACATTCAGCCCCACGCGTCACGATGAGTTCATCAGCCCACAGATGCTCAGCTCCATGTAAACTGTAGTGGATGCATGGATTTAAAAGGGGCTGAAAAATCCAACAGGCTGTGTGAACTCCACACTCTTTCACTACGACTGTGTCGCATTGTGAATTTGCAGAGATGTGGTCAGTGTGTGTGGACACAGCTGAAAGAGGAGGAAGAGGACGATTGATGCTACTTACAGTGTCATTGAGGCCGGGGACTGAACGGCTTCTGAGACTGAGGCCATCATCACTGGGTTCAGAACCAGGAGCTGACAGGTCCATCTCTGAGCGACTGTGATCTGGTGCAGGGAGGGAGGAGAGTTAGACATCAGCATTGTTTTTGTGATGCAGTGTGGACCTAGTTAATGTTAGTCTTCGTCTCAGGTATGATTAGGACACACACACAGATTGTTATTTCCTCTTAAACTGCTTGTAATAAGACTGTAATAAGATTCTGTGGTCATGTAGATTTGAAATAATGTATTACATGAGCTATATTCAATATAATTGCATCCTCAATTTTGTCACAATTTGTGTAAATAAAAATGTTTAGAATAAAATCCACTTATTCTAGTTAAATAGAGCATAAGCATTCTGTCCATGTAATTCCAAACGGAGAGAATATCAAGTGAATCCAACCTAATTAAATCAGAGAGTTTTTAATTAAAAGCACTTCCTGTGTTTTTTTGGATGCAGCAGGCTTTCAATCCAGCCACGAGACATTTGAAGAGATTGCCAGCGGTGAGTGTCTCTCTTCTTCCATGTTGCTCATCTCCCTTTTCCAGATGCAGTAGTGTGATATTGCTGCTCTGTATATTAGGCTGCACATTAATTTATGTAATAAGATCATGTTTGAGTTTGTTTTTGCTGAGAAACGAGAATATTTACATTGACTTAAGTGCATTGAATAAATTTAAATCAAAGCACTGATTAATGTAGATGATTATTACTCTATTTTATATCACTGATACCGAGCATTAAATCTATTTTATTAGTACTATTTACAAATGTAGAAGTTTCTGTTTTTCCTATCAGCCCAATACTTTGTTTAAGTTTTAATTCCCTTTTCTATTTGAATCTACTCCCTAACTATAAAAGGTCTGTTGACTAATATTAACTCAAATACCAAGTAGTAGTTATCATAAATTAATAATATTGCTTGTAATCTGTTGCTTTCACTTTATTGAGAAGACAGTGTGTATCATTTCTGACAATGTGTTTGACTGTTCAGCTCTACTTGTTTGTATTTTCACTTCTTCAAGATGAGGGCTGGGGTTGCCAGTCCCCCAAATCAAATAAAGTGCAGAGCTGCAAATGTTACCCTAAATTATTAACAGCAAATACTGTAAATTAGGATTATGGTAAAAAAAAAAAAAAAAAAGCCGATGTGGCTGTTCTCCCCACTTCCAGTCCAGTTCCAGTATACTATGCAAATAACCACCTTGCAGCTCCATACTTAACATACAGACATGACATTGATATATTTTCATAGCTCTTAGAGAGAAAATTAGCATATTTCCTAAAAAGCTGAAGCATTCTTTGAAACGTATAAATTGCACATACAGGCAAAAAGAAGAAAACTGGGTTCGATTTTAAAAATTTAAATGAATGAAAAGTGGAAATAAGCTGGGTCTAAAACTGCAGGAGGCAGCTTTACCACAAGTCTTTGTCTAAGAGTTTGAAATAGTGAACATCATCCTCCAGGACAAACTGTATGTTTGGATCAACCTCATACTCAGGCACCAGCCTATGAATAAAATTATAGAAAAGTAATGGGATCTTAAATCTGTCCTAACATTGGAAATACAATATGACAAAACAAAATGGCTCCACCTTCAGCACCTATATCTAATAATAAATATGAGGTCTGACACATCTGTGATTGTAGATCCTCACTGAGCAGCTCTTTTCCAGCTAATGACACTAATCTGAGCGAATGTGAAACTGACGCACTTCTTAGCAGCTGTTACTAGTGGAGATAAAGAGGGGGAGATTATACTTAAAAAGAGGGGCATTCAAAAGGAGCGCAGCAGCGTGAGATAACACTGCAATTTGTGCAGATGTGCTCTCGACAGCAGGAGTATGGAATAATTTCATCCTTTGTGAGATAGGTAACAGTCTGAGCCGGAGAGCAGTTCAGTGTGTTTGCACAAGTTCGACCGTCTAACATCACCTTTGATATGATATTGCTGCCACTAACGCGTCTTGATACCGTGATATCGAAACATCCGTGCGTGACCTGTGAAGCTGTGAGGACGCAGCTGGAGCCGTGTCGCCTTTATGTGAAGCATAACACTGACAGAGTTAAGTAAGAGGTTTGGTACCTGACGAAACTGACGCCCTCGACACAGAAATGGTCGGAGCGCCCGAATTCGTCCTGTGATGTCCGGCGGACGTTTTCTCAGACGTGCTGTCGTTGGAATGTAAACTGGCGACGCTCTCCGCTCCGTCCGGCTGCATGAAAACACAAATACACACACACTGAAGTGGTTACAATAACAATTTTTATCAACTTTAGTTTTCCCCACTGTGTTGCTGTATGTGTGTGTTGGTGTGTATCAGTCGCTGACCCTGACCCTCCGGTTGTCGCTGAGAGTGGACGATCTGTCCGGAGTCTGGGATCGCAGGTTGTTGAGGACCGTGGGCATCCCCGAGGACTCCAAGGCCACCACACCGCCCCTGAGAACCAGAGAGAAACAACATCAATTTAAAAGTATTTAACATACCTTCATCACTTGATTCTTATTGTGTTTTTCAACCACACTTTCAAACTAGATGCCTTAATGCTCAGAATATAAGCAAAGTCTCTATTGAGGCTTTATCATGTAAATACTGATACAAGGGTGCACCAGCGCTAGTTTTAAAACAAACTATGTTAAGATGACGTTGTGTTCAGCTCAGTCTGTGTGCAGGTAGTGTGGACAGACACCTGTTTGAACGTGGAGCAGAGTGGACGCTGCGCGCACTCTGAGCGTCTCCGTCCGAATGAGACTTGACGCTGTTGCTGTCGACTCCATTCTCTGGCTTCAAGGTGGTTCGGCTGCCTTTTTTATCCTGCTTCATCCTTCTACACGCAAACACACACATACACACACACTGTTATCTACTGTTTTATCTATCCATTACTGCAGAGTCATTGCAGGGTGTCTATCTGCTCCCTCTGATTAATCAAGATCAGCTCGGTCGCTCTACTCTATATACCACCATGAACTTGATTTCAACAGATTTCAATAGACAACATTTTTAATACACTGTTCGTCTTTTAAATCATTTAAAAAAACTTTTTAACTCTGCATCTCTGTGTCTCATTTACACATTTTTAACCCTTTACATGTACGGTTTGCATCCTGCACGGCAAACAGACTCTGGTGTATTAGTTAACATGAAAAAACCCTGGCATGTTATTATATTGCAATTATTTTGATTAATTATTTCCATTATCTAGTTGTTTTTTTTAGTTTGTTTTGATTGTTCAATCACTTTGGTCCAGGCAAAAATATATCAACATCTACTGGATGGATGGTCCCAAAATTTTGTATTAACTTTTATGATCACCAGAGATGAGACATTTTGACAACTATTGGATGAAATGCCATGACATTTGGTAGAGATACTTTGGTATTCCCCTAAATTAGATCAAAGCTTTTATTTCTTCAGTCTTGTTTCTGACCAAACACCTGAAAAAGTAATGACATTCCCATCAGCCTCATTTGGATTTGGAGTTAGTTTCTTGAAGGCTGCCGAGGTCAGAAAACACAAGAGCTAACAAGCCAATCAGATAGAGCTCCTCTTCCTACGTCGAGCGATAAAGTGCCAAGCTCATGAGAATGATATCGCCCCCCCATGTGAGTATCTCCACCCACGGCTTGAGAACTACCTTTGAGACGATGCATCATTTTTTTCTTGAAATTTAATTTTGTCTAAGATAAAATCTAAGCACACCCAATTTCTCTGTTTTTGGCTGCAGGTACCAGCACAAAAGTCTTCATCAGCTCCCACTATCTGATGATGTCAAAAACCAGTGGAGTAACTGAGTATTGATAGAAATGTGAGGGAAATGTCCCCACAACAATTTGATGCAGATTTTTTTTAAAAATCCACCTTTTTGGTCTCTCAGAGCTCCCTCATTATGAAATCGTGGACAGGGTGCTGCTACACAATTTTTAATGTTGAACATGATCCTGATAACAAGACACATGCTTGTTAAAAAGGTTTCATATTTCTTCTGTTTAAAGAAACTGTGTTTGAATAAACATAATATAATTGATAACGGATTAGTCTTCAGCAGCCTCCAATTCATTTTTCATTAACAGAACAACGCTAATATCTAATTGTTTGCCAGAGCTCATTTTCTTCTTCTCTGTATGAAATCTTCATCTGAACCACTGTGATGCCTTCAGGAACCATTACAGTGCAGCCAAGACGAGGAGTGATGCTGCGTAATCCAATTACTGCAGCGCTGCCTTATCAAATGTATTTTAAAATCCATTCAGACTCTCTGAAGAATCAAATGTGCATCCACTTGATCCTTTCTAACGCCGTCTTACTGAGGTGAGTCCTCAACACTCTTCACATGTCAAATGAGGTCTGAGATGATTTCATCCTTCCTGTCTCTGCTATCTAGCATATTTCATGTGTTCATGTTATGTAGTTCACTGAGTAAAGTCTATTGAAATAAGAAAACGTATAAGCTGTTTTGTGCTCTATTTCCACCACTTACCCTTTCCTCCTGGCACCGTCCATAATGCTGAGGATTGAGCTCTTGTTGGATTTCGGGGTGTCAGGTCTCTCTGACTCAGAGGAGGCTGACAGGTTTTCTGTCGACTTTCTTTCTGCAGCTTGTGATTAAAAACATTAAGAATCTGTTAAACAGCATATATCCTACTATTTCCACCTGATCATCATCATTACAGTGTCACAGTTTTCAGATCATAGGTGATGGAACTCACGGGCCGGGCTGCTCAGGATCGTCTGTTTGACCACGTCGCTGCCTGGCACTCCCTGCTCGAAGCGCTTGGACCGTTCCTCCAGGAACCACTCTCCTGTCACCACCTTCAGCTCCCTGCAAACACAACCTCCACCTGTTACTGGACCTGGCATACCATGTTTTTAATGTCCATCTAAATTCTCATATATAATCTATCAGAGAGTTATTTTGTGATGACAGGGTTTCTGCAGGTTTCACACAGATAAATTTAAGACTTTTAGAGACATTTTTTTTAATATCACACAGGATGAATTTTAATACCTGCTTCACAGTCAAACCAGCAGGGATGATAAGGTGTTGAATTATTCACCATGTGAATAATGGTAATGACTTCACTTTATTGTTACTCATTCACAAGGGTTTATGACAATAATTCCAAATAATATCATTAATTAATCATCAAACAAGACCTGGTCTGGATAAGCAGCAGAAATGAAAAACACTCCTAATTTATTTAATAGGCACATATGAATTTCAAGTTTTTGCTAATATCATAAAAACATTTTATAACTAACATTACTGCATGCATTTTTATTATTGCATTAAATGTAAAACTTCTTAATAACTTGTACAAGGGAACACAAATCAATGTGTTTTAAAACTTCTCAAGACTTGATACCCTGATGAAAACTTTTTCTCCTTCTGCTTTGTCTGCCTGTGTTTCCGCTGGTGATTTTCTGCCAGTGAACTTCAGCTCTGGGTCACACGCGTAGGTGGAGAGAGCGAAAACATTTGCATCCACTAGAGCAAGAGTTGAGAAAAGTTTTGCCTCACACACTTATTCAAAAACAACATCTTGCGGCCACACTATTTGGACTGGTCTTGGTGAAGAGCTTTGCATCTCTTCCTCTATCTGTTATTGATTTTCTTATGGTGTGAATGTTAAGTGTTGGAAGTGGTTGCAGACAGAACCCACTGCTGATCGATTCTGATGAACAGACACCGAACCCTCATCTTTCCCAGTAATGGCTTGGTTAGTTCCTGATAATTCCACTGTAGCAGAACTGTACATAGCTCTATCATTGTCTAGATGTTGGTGCCTTGAAAACAGACCAAGGGCAAGATTTATTTCTATTTCTTAAATTACATTTTTAAATATCATTTCTTCATAGAAAAATGAGGTGATATTTATGTTAACTACAGTTTTATTAAGGGAAGAATTAACATCTAAACAACTCTTGATTGTTGGTGGTCATAGTAACATGATTTCCACATGCACCAGAGCCAGAAATAGTGATTGTGTGTTTTTAGTCCTTAGAAACCTCAAATGTAGGTTAATTTTACTTTTGAACAAAACAACACTGATGACTAGACCTTTTCACAGCTTCAGTTTCCTCCTGGAAAGACTCAGTCGTTCACAAACAAGGATGGAGAGAGATTTAACACTTTGTCTAACACATGGTTGTATAAAGTTCATTACTACATGGGGTCTGGAACACTGACTGTATTCTGCTTTTATTTAAGTTTTAAGCATCCTAACTTAAAAAAAAAATGTTATGAGTTATACCTGTGCTTTTCCTGCTATGACAAGCCAGAATGTCACCTGTGAAAAAGGTTTTTACTGCAGTAAGTAGGTTTTGTGGGGGGGTTGGATTAATTACTTTTTAAAGCCTTTTCTATAAGCTCACAGCACTGAAACACCTGAGGCTCTCACAGACAAATGGAGACAGATGTGGTGTCATTAACCATCTAATCCAAACCATCTGGACTCCATCCCTGTCTTGCTCCCTGCAGGCGTCACACTTACGAGATCTTGGCGCAAACATTACACCTCCACTGGCGCGTGTTGGGAGGTTTGACTCGGCAGTCGCTGCAGACGCGTAGCTGACACTCCTCGCAGAGATCCCCGCGATCGAAGATCAGGCCCAAAGCCTTCAGGCAGCGGGCGCACTGTCGCTCCCCCAACTCCTGGGGCCGGTGGGAGCCTTTTCGTTTGATCTCCAACAGCTCATTCTTCAGCTTCCTGTAGGACAGAGTGAGGAGAACATGAAGGGATATTAAGACTCACTGTGAGTTGAACATGAGAAAGGGTGATACCGAGGTCCTCACCGTATCCTCTTCTCCTCTCGTTTCCTCAGTTTCTCATCTTTCTGTAGCACCTTCAGGATCATGTCTCTTTCATGTTCCAGTAGAAAGGAGAGGTTCAGATCCTCCCCGTCCTGCTCCATTGGTCCCTCAGCCTGCACTCAGCTAATTAACTCAGCCAAGTGAAGATGATGCACGGAGGAAGTCAGGATAAACTACATCATGCTGCAAAATGCTCATCTTTCTGTAACGTTGTGCTAATAATTGGGCTGTTGTTCTTTAAGTCTTCGCCTCCCTCCAGTGTTTCCTCCTCTAATCTTCTGTTTCCTACGGCAAGCTGACACTCTCAGGAAACCTAGATGGGGTCAAACAGATATGAGGGGAAGTCAGTAAAATATGGTCGACTTTAAAAAACCAGAACAAATATCAAATAAATGGTTTAACGATGGCAGTCCTGGTTGATGTGCTTGTCTTCCGGGCCAGGGTAAAAAGCATTAATTAAAAATAAGACAATGATTTTCAGGGTTACAAGCACAAGTAATTGGTAGACATCTGACAGCTCCGCAGCAGCTTAACAACCTCACAATTAGGCTCAGAGCCTGACATTCAGACATTCAGAGTACAACACCCACATTTCTCTACGTCTCCTCGCAAAGCTCTATCGCTCCCTGCAACTCTCAGCAAGACTTGTACTAATTATCTGCACACATGCATGCCTGTGCACACAGCTACACTACACTTCTTAGTTGTGTGCATGGATGGAAATGTCAGTCGGTCCACCACTTTGGACCCAACAACCATTTTGGTGCAGATATCCCTGCCCTCCCCAGGATGAATTACAATCATTTTGGTGATCCCTTAACTTTTCATTACACCATCAATAGGTCAGTTTGTCCAATGTTTTAGCTTTTTAGTCAATACTTGCAAAATTAGGGAAACTCTCATCAGCCTCTGGCAAGTTTTTTTTCCCAGGATGGCGAATCCAAATCATTCAATAAGCACGAAATGCTGTTCATCCAATCACAGCAAAGAAACATTCCTGGATGAAAGGATGAAGGCAACAAGACGCAGGTGAGGCTGGAGGAGGTGGAGGAAGAGTCAATGGCTGCAGCTACAAACTCAGGTTGGAGAAGGCAGCGCTTTAGAGAAGAGCTGGAGAGTCTCTGTCAGCTGTTCTCAGACATTTCTGTTCCATTTATTAAAACAAGTATTAGTAGAGAGAGAGCGAGCAACAACAGCACAACAGACAGAGCGATGAGGTCATGAATATAGATGTTATTAAATGGAGAGAGCACACTGATTACACTGCAGTAAGTCATAAATAGCAACAGAAAGCTGATTGATGTGCATCTGTTGCTGCATTGAATATTGGCCTGTCGCTGCCATCCAACAGTGTTGCTGTATTATGTGACTGTCAGACCATATGGAAGAGCACTGATGACACTTGAGTTAATGATTTGCTTTTGTATAATCTGATATTGGTTGTCTAATCTGTGTATAAAAGAAACTGATAAATAACGTGTTTGTGATTTTATGACAACATAAAAAAACAAGAGATCTGGTTGGATTTTTGCATGGTATATGCTGATTGCATCCTTTTTATGAGCAGGACAACAGAGAGGAGATGAGAGCAGGAAGAGAGAGTGAAGAAGAGGAGAGGATCAGATAGACAGATGAGACACAGAGTTAACGCGGTGTGTCACTTCAAAAGGAGTCCTTGTCGCACAATGGAAGCAGAGGCCGTGAGACCAGGGTTGGTCAAGACCGAACAAAGCTTTGGCAACATACAATCTAGCAATAGCAATCTTCAGTAGGACTGCTTCATTGACGTCAAGGCTCTTTTTTTCCTTAAGATTTCACTTCTGCTGCTGAAGATAAAAATAAACCTGAAGTTGATCGAGCATTAAAGATTTGCTCGCCTCGCATCTTATATTCATTTTACTCTGGAATAATTATCAGTTGGAAATGTTTTCTTATGGACTAAGATGTTTCTAGATCATAACAACGCCTCTGGTTACGAGTTCAGTATCTTGAAAAAGCACACCATGACATATGGACAGGAGGAGCCACGGTTTGAACCACCAACCCTGTGATTAATGACTCTGCCATATGAGTTATGGTCCTATAGATTATGATAAACGGTCCACAGGGAACAGTGTAAAGGCAGTGAAAATGCCACTCCTAGCTGTGCTGTGGAAAAGCTAAGTGGATCTGATTTCTTTGGATGCCGCTGTTACTCAGAGATGATGTGATATGAATGCTATATATGAGCATGCACATACACACACGCACAATCTCAATCTTGCTGCAGTGTCTGATAAAAGTAAAATGCTTTGAATAACCTGATTTGCACAAAAATAGCTTCCACGCTGTCAATAAAACCGACCACGGAGATCAGAAACTAATACACACAGGGTTATATGAGGCGCTGAGCGGAGGGACAAAATTCTGCCAGTGTGCGTGTGTAAATGAAGTTGGGAAATAAAAATTGAATGGAGTGGAGGGATCTGCATAAGCCCACACCAGCCTCCTTCGGTCCTTATTCATTACCGTCTCTTTCATCCTCATTCCTTTCTTCTCTCGCCTCTTCCCTTCACTTTACATGAATTAGCACTAATGAAGCGGCAGACATCATCTCGGCTTCGTTTGCAGCCAAAGGCGCATCATGACATCAATGATTACAGCATTTTAACCTGAGCTGCAGCTGCATTGTAGGCAAAGAGGAGACCTATAAGATGTGAGGTGGGGACTTTAAAGATACCTCTGCATTAAAGAATAGCTGAATACAGGCGTGCGTGATTGACTACTGACTCCCTGTGATCTCCCTTGGAACAAAAACATCCATGCTTGTGGCTTTGTGTATATATATTCAAGCGTAGTTGTGCTTTGGGCCTAATGCTAACGTCAACATGCTACAATGCTCACAGTGAGAACACTAACATGCAGATGTTTACCATGCACTTTGTTTTATTTCAGCGTCTTATCACGCTAACATTTGCTGAGGCTGATATTGCTACTGATGGTGGCACTAAATGAAAAGCAACCACAGAGTAAGTGTGACCTTTGACCTGCTGACGGTGAAAGATGAAACGACATGGGATCACCAAAGTGGGGGCATCCTCTGGGGACCATAAATGGGGATCAATAACACAACACTCAACAACTTCAAAAAAAGTGTTGTGCTATAAAGTCAACTCACAACCTCTGCAGAATGATTTCGACAGAAAAGTGAGCTTTATAACATTTTGAATTTATTAGCCTGAATTAGTTTTAGTGGTAGGTCAATATAAAGTGCCAACTGAGCGTCTGGGAAGGAGCCACATGATACTCCTGACGCACAGGGTACACATGACAAACGCTCTGTCAACAACACCAATAAAGTGAAACTAATATTTATCTGAGCATATACCACATGGCCACTTATATTACAGTGGTGGTGTGAGGAGCACATCCCTGTCTCAGAATTGGAAGTGCGTGCTGCAGTAGGTGTGGTGTCCTGACGCAGCCCTCCCTGAGCACACACAGCACACATTCCTGCCACCGCTCTCTCCGTCCTGAGCAAACACAAGCGAGGAGACAGTTAAACTTTGGCTTCTGGACCGAGGAAATGCACTGGCTTCTCGGCCCTGCACTAATAACACGGCTCAGAGGAAAGCACGGTGACTCACTGCTTTTCTCAACGCAGCGTGACGAAGGTTTTCATCTTCTCCACCGTTCTCAATCCACCATGCTCCAACACATAATGGATCGTTTGTCACAGAGTCTATTCTCTACAGGGGGACGTGGTCACAAAGCCGCATTGTGGTCTGCTTGGTGTTTTGTAACTCTGTGGCATTTTCTCGCCAGTCAGTGTGGTGTTTTCTGCAGGTGGGCTGGCTCACAGACAAGAGAATCAATCTGCCAATTAAAGACCACAGGTGTGCCGGGAGCAGCTGGGCTCCAGTTGGCAGAAAAGCAGAGTAGACGTGGATGAGAAATGAACACGGGATAAACATAAAAAAGTCATTACTGAACATTCAGCTGGTGGACAGAGGAACAGAGAGAGAGACTGGGAAAAATACTGGAAGTCACAAACCAAGGTCACACGACAACTTTCGTCTCAGTCATTGATTTTGTGTATTGCAATACTGGACTGTATTTTATTTTATCATGTTCTGACATTACAAAGTGTTTGTGCTCTATACATGAGTTAATGTTTGGCTTGGATGCTCTGTGAACAGCAGCCAAAGATGAGTCTGTTGATATTCTGGTGATTTGCGTGATTATCGTCAACAAATCCTCTCTAAAGTGCAAAACCAACAATAAATACTTCCTGCTTGCAACAGTCGTCTGCGCAGCCAAAGCTTGATAAAGCTCTGTGTCATAGACCACCATTGTCAGACAAAAACCATTCTATTCAATCACACACACCATCCTGCTGCTGTAAATACTCTCTCGACCAAATCCACTATTTCTTCCTGTTGGAGTTTCCTGTTACAAACTGCAGAGCCCAAGTGAGTCATATATTTTAAAATGAAACAACACTTGTGAGCCTTTTAAGAGTTGTTTCTTTCACATTCACATCGTTCCTTTAGGTCTTTTCATGAGATTTATTTATAATAAGAAGAATGCAGCTTTGTTCACACTGCATCACAGAGCTTTTAATCACCTCTGTGCTCATTTTTTATTGCATTGAATTTACTACAATGTATAATATAATACAATGCAATGTAAGTAAAAGCAGTGATGGTGTGATCTCTTAAAGTTGGAGTATGCTGCTAACTGGAACTGGGGTAACCTGAAGTCTTTGTGAATGAATGAGTTGGTTGACTGAGCATTAAGTTGCACATAACACCTATTTGTCTGTGTCTCACCACATTCAAGCTGACTCACACAGTTAAACATCAAACCAGAGGAGCTCATCCATCTCTTCTGTCTCCATTTCATTCTGTTTCATTCCTCCCTCCTCAGTTTAACTCTGGTGTTGGGGAAGAAAACAGGAGGAAAATCTTTTCCGTACTTGAAAGAAGATGATGAAACAAACAGTGGATGCAGCACTATACAGTGATGTAATATAGAACAAGGGCTGGGCGATGAAATCATCATCACAATACTAATCAATACTTTCCAAGCAAATGGCTGGAAAATTCAAACAGTCAAACTGATGTTCAGACAACAATGTCATCAAAAGGTCTGTTTGTCTATAATCTGGAGCTTTTCATCACATCACATGATCTTCATCAGCAGGTGAGTTTGCCCAGTTGTCACAGAATTGTACATCGACAACATCACATCATCTGGGCGAGCAATTAAGATTTACTAATTAATCAATCATACTATACAGAGACTGATAAAATGATTACACCTCACAGTCCATTCAGTAACTGTTCTGGATCTTTTCTTCATTTCACATCATCTTCATCAACACAACATTTTTTTCCCTGAGCACTTAAAGGACGTCTCAGCCGTTTCCATTTGAATCACACAGACAAGTTCATGACACCTGGGCAAACTCTATCAGCGGATGAGGATCATGCGATATGATCAAAAGCTCCCGAACAGACAAAGTGGTGAAACTGTTTTCACAACCTAAATAAATCTGATGTGTGTCTGGCTGTGATGCAGCGCATTAGCCTGAGTTCTTTTCATGTGTCACGTCAAACTTGAAAGCGAGGTTGAGTACCTTTTCTCTACAAGTGGCCATTAAAGGAAGATGGTCAAAAAGAGCTCACATTTCTCTCTTTCTCTTCTTGATCACTCTCCATTCCTGAACTTCAACGTGATCCCAGCAGGAGGGCAACGATATCTAATTGGTGCAGGGGCTTTGAATGCATCACACACTTTTCACTCTGTATAAATGAAGTTACAAAACCTGTCTGTGAGAGATTTAAAGTGGGTTGAACGAGGTCGAGAGAAGATTCTACGGCGTGTGGTGTGTTTCCGCTGGAATGTGGGTCAACCTCTTCAAAATTCATCAGCTTCGACTTCAGCCTTAGCGGGAAGCGGCACAGATCTTTCAGAGGTTTTTGCCTCAAAGTTAGTGGGTAAATCTTACAGCAGCTTCTTCACCTTGTATCAGCAGATTCTTCATCTCCTGGGAGGCAGATGTTTTTTTCCAAATGATCTCCCCAGGCGCTACATTTTCAAGCATGTACACTACCACAAAATGTTGACAGAAGTGGCTACAGTGTGAAGTGCAGCGTGTCCAGATCGTTAATATTTTATACAAATTGCTGGCTCTGTGTAACAGACGGCTGCACCAGTGTGTTAATACTGTCTACGTGGTCGTCTTCAGGCTGAATGTCGGTGGAACCTGCAGTCTCTAAAGCACCATCAGCCCCCCTCTTTTGTTGTAATGTATACCACTAGATTCCTCTGTGGTTCATAGGATGCTGTACATTTCCCCTCCTGAATCATTAATGTGACACACAGAAGGCAGCAGACAGGAATGATGACTGGCAGGGAGCATCTCTAGTGACCATTAAACAGCAGGTGACTTCAACTCAGCCAGAGACCTCCTTCTGCTGGCTGCGCGCGCGCACACACACACACACACACACACACACACACACACACACACACACACACACAGGTTGGCAGACATGCTCCAAGAGTAGAAAGCATTAATTATTCATTAGCAAAGGTCAATAACAACACACATGTCAGCTGCTTACACCGGTGCCCTGGCACTCACCAGAGGACATGGCGTAAACTGATATACTGTATCTGTGCTTTGGTTTTCTCTCTCAGTAGCGGCTGTTTTCCAGACTGTGCACCTCCTCGCCTCGTTAAGCAACATCCATGCACGGGCCACATTCAAGCTATATGAGAGTTACTGTAATTACCAGTTTAGTCTGACTTGTATAGGCTCATCACACCAACACCGTGAATGTAACTTGGTGTCTATAACGAAGGTAATTTAAGGATGAGTGTGGCGATATTCTACTTTTTTGTTATTGTTAAATATTCTCATTAAAAGACAAAAGTCAACAATGCATTGATCCTACCAATGGTTATTGTCTGTGTAGCCAAAGTCTGATGTAGCTTAAAAACACCAAATCCAACATACAACATCCTGCTGCTGTAAACACTCACTGAACCACCAAATGTTTATTAATCTGCAAACTGAAATATTCGTTAACAAAACAAAAACCAAAATGATTGCTTAAACTAAAGTGCCCCGCTATTTTCTAATATGAAAACAATAATGTGGGAAATAACAATAAAGTGAAACATTCAATCCTCTGTTAATATAGAAACTTTAATTTGAGCAGCTTTGTTATTTCGTTGATTAGCTTGAATTTTATGTTGGTTTTACTTCTTTATGTTGGTTCTTTACTTTCTGTGTTTACTAGGCACCAAAAAGCTTTGAAAATATACCAGATATACCATAAAACTGCATTAACTAGTGCAAGTGAGAATAATTACGACCTGATTTACTTTTAATTTATTCTCTTATTTACTGCTCTTCTTCGACATTTCCCTCTCCACGCAAAGATAAAACCATTCATTCTCCATTAACTGGCGCACAATTAAAGCGCTGTAGCGACTTCAGATGTTTACATGTGCAACCCGTAAAAGATGCTCCATGACTCAACGCCACTATTATTGTCCAGTGCGTCAGTTAAAGGGTGGAAATCACACAAGGCAGCACAACAAGCTGGACTTTAAAGGCAGGAAGGGTGCTAAATGGCCCAACTAACTCCTGAGAGAAATATCCCGACAATGACAGATGTGATGATGAAAGCACAGCAACAGTCAGCGGACATAAAACTCAATTGCTTTTATAAGTAAGAGGACGAGATGAAGCACAAAGCTCTTGAGATAAACTGCTGCACATAAAACCCAGAGAGTCGGGCCAATCAAATTTACCAGCAGTGAGTCGACAACAGATTGAAAGCGCGCTTTATAATGCAGCAAGAAAACACACAGTATCTTTCTCATGCTTCGTGTGTTTTACAGTGTGCAGAGCAGATGGAGACAAAGATCCATATGAGTGCTGTTGTATCTCAATATGGTTTTCCAGCTCGCCCAGCTTATCTCAACTTAAGGGAAATGAAGCAAATAAGATTTATCCGGCTATCTCAGCTGTGTGTCTCCCTGCGTGTAATCCACTTCCTGAGATCGGATGTGGACCCGTGTTCGCTGCGAGGTGAAATCAATAGGCAGCCATTGTCTTCACAGAGAGCTCCAGATGAGATGTGGTGCACCGGAGGAGGCTGGAGGAGGAGGCTTCTGCAAGACGCACAGGATGTGATTTTGAGAAGACGAGACGTCACATTCAATGAAACATGGCGTGTTTGTGTGAGTGTGAAGTATCTCTCCATGTGTTTACTGTTTGTTTAAGTGGTGAACTCTCAGTCTGTCTGTCTTTTTCTTTCTCTTGCTTTGTCTGTCTCGGGCACACACATATACACACAGACACAACACCTCAGGGCAGAAAACATATCCGCACCGCTGCAGTGCACTAATGACCCTCTCTCTCTGCCTGGAAACCTGTCAGACACACTGTCCATGTCACTGCCAATCAAGCGAGGACCTGTGTGCTAATATTCCCGTCACTCCTCTTCGTCCCCCGGACTCTGCGTGACAGTAAATCGGCTGAAACACAGCCCATCATGGTTTGTCAATCAGAATCCAATTTGAAACCTTAATTACTTGGTTGACTCAAAGGTAATGAAGCGACATTAGGCGCCGTTCTGAATAACTCACCTCCGTCGAGCCTGACACTTTGCATCACGGCAAATGGCATTCAGACTTCACCAGATTCGACCTTTTATCTCCTATTATGAGTCTACAGGGAGAGTGACGACGCCAACTTGCAGGTAAAAGAAGTGAAGAGCAGCAGCCAAGAGTTTAATCTAATATCTAAAGTGGCTGTCTACAAGTTTTCATCTCTAAACTGGGGATGAGAACAGAGAGAGAGAAGGACGACTTTGTAAAGCTCATGAGTCTGAAGCTCAGTCTTTACAGCATTTTTTTTTTCGCCCGACTCTCTCACTTGAAGCTGAGGTGAAAAGGCAGCTGTCAGAGAAGGACCTGACACAAGAATCGCTCCAGTGTTGAGAGCATCACAGGCTTTCAGACAGTCTCTCCTGAAAAGCAGTCACAGTGTTGCACTTGCTTGTAGACACAAAAAAGTGTGAAGTAGTAGTGCATTGAGATGAATATAAGAAAGGCCGACTTCAAATCCTGCCTATTTTATCACCTCCACACACCTGAGCGATCACTGCTCAGAGAGGGGGGATGTGGAAAAACTTATATTTCAGCTTGGACTGATCAGTCTTCACTTTGATGAATATATGTTTGAAAGCAGAGATCTTGCTTAGTGAACACATAGATACAGTCAAATACCAAATGCTGAAGCTTGATTGCAACACACACAACATTGACACCGACCGTCCTGTAGAATCACATCACTTGGGAGGAAGCAAAAGAAATGTGGGTAACTCTTTGTCAATGTTTCTTATTCAACATTATCAGGACAGTCTGGGACTTCTAAAGGTCCGAGCACCAGCTGGGAGGGACTCTGAGGCCTCTCAGGTTAACTACCCTGTCCATGCACAAATCAAAACGTCTACCAAAGACGGGTAATAAAAATTGTCAGCACACTTCGAATCGAATTCGAATCTGTAACAATCATGCCCTCTTCACACAGTGATTGGTCAGCAGTGTGGCAGTGAGAAAGCAACAAGGCTTTAAACTCCTCTCTCATTCATTCTTCACACAACTGCTTACATCAGTTTCCACATGTACAACTGAGGGCAACACCACAAATCCCTTTGAAGAGAGTCATCCCCGTTTGAACCATTATCTCTCCATGACTGCAGAGTTTTTACCCTCGCCTCCACGTGTGGCCTTAGAACAACCATAAACACTTTCCATTTTGTAACGTACTTTGTGGAAATTAGTTTGTTTCAAGCATACTGATACCTGCAGCCCCCTCCGACTCTGACTTTGTAAAGAGTGGGTGGAGGTGGTTTATTGTATACGAACAAGCACTTTGAAGCAAACTGACTCTTTGAGAAAAATACGATAGGAAACCTGTGGAAACAAAACAGCAGACTTGTGTGGAAATCTAGAAGCACACATTGCTGTAATGTCGCCTTTCACAAGTGTAACTAAGAACATTTATTCCAGCACTCTACTCAAGGGTAACATGCTTTCCATTTCACGTCACTTTATACTTCTACTCCACTTCCACTATGTTTATTTGACAGCCTTAGTTTAACAAATTAAGAGTTTACATAGAAAACATATAATTAATATGATGATTAAACTATGCAACCATATATAAAATTATCAAAATGAGTTCCACCTTAGTTCGATCTACAACACTAAGATGCCACTTAATGCATCAGCAATAGTATTTTAATAATGGAATATATAATTGTATAATAGCCAACCCCAATTAGTCTTTTTATTACATTTAGTAGGTTTTATGTATTATGTATTATGTTTTTATGTATTATTTTATGTATTTCAGTGGCTGGAGGTGTGGCCTGCAGGTGCTGGGGTCCCCTCTCCCTTCCCTCAGCTGTCCCTCATTCCCCCTAACAACCGGCAGCTTTATAAGCTCTCTGGTTCCACCTGGAAGCTGCTGGATCGTCCCCTCACTTTCCTCCCTCACGTGCGACGTATGTTCCTAGTGCTTTCTTGTGCTCAGTGTTATATGTCGTTCCCCAGTGTATTCCAGTGTCTCCTTTGTTCTCCAGTGCCCAGTCCTCTCCTTCACAGTCCTGTCTCCGCCATCCAGCCTCAGCACCCACCAACCAGCCTTCAGCCACTGAAGCAGCTCCTCACAACTTGGACTTCTGTTAGTTGGTCACCCTTTTGTCTTTTTCTATAAGTCCTGGAGCTTTTTGTGTCAAATCAATCCTTTTTTCTCAGTCCCCCTCGTCTGTGTGTTGCTCTTGGGTCCAGCAAAAAACTGAACACGTGACAAATATTACTTGCATAGCTAAGTAACACTTTCATTGCAGAACTTTTACCTCTAGCTATATATGTATTGCTACTTCAACTTAAAGGCACATTTTATGTGGATGTCCAATGTGTGTTAATGGTAAAAGGAGTCAAGTGAAGCAAAAAAAAATATGTTCCCTATTACAACACCAGCACCATCATTTGAGGGACACAGTGGCGTAGTTGGTGTCATGGAAGAACTACAGGCTATTTCAGATTGGATCTCCTTTAGTACTCACTTGAACAGAGGTGTGCTGGAGACCTTGTTCAGGATCCTGAAGATAAACTGGAAAAGACAACCAAGACCAACAAGGTCTCTATAGAGGGCAGATGACCATGGGTGAACCACCTAATGCTATGTTTTGGAAGACAAAGTAATAGCTTTCGGCTGGGTGGAGATACACTGCAATGTGACCGTGGGCATCAGAAGCGCACGTGCAGTGCATCCTGGTAAATGCACACACTGCTGTCACGGCTCCGAGAGCTTCCTCTGACAGGAGAGCACACACTGAGGATTTCATTGCTTCATTTACCACCAACACTGATTGCACATGCACATAAAACATGGAGAAATTTCCCTTTAAGCAAATGATCTCCCTCCTCCTCCGCTGCCTGCCAGGCTTGTTTTTAGCCTACAAGCCTTGGTGTTTGACCGCCACCATTGTTTAAAGCAATTTCTGTCCAAGCACGAGCAGCCCTTACAGCCATCAAGCACACATGTCAGAGCCACCGTAACATTAGAGATTCTCGGAGGAGCCGTCATCAGTAATGACCTACTGAGCCTGCAGGCCTCCTCTGTCTCCTGCAGGGCTCAATGGAGCAGAAAATAGGAAAAAACAAAGCAACGGAGTTAGCGCCTCTAAAAACCTTATCCCTGTCAGCTGGCCTATCTCATACCCCAACACTCCTTCTGCCACTTTCAGCTCACCCGCTTTAACCTTCAGTGAACTCTCCTGCATCATTCTTATCACACTGCCGCTTATTGTCCTCACATTGACAGATTGCTTGTGTCGTTTCAGCTGCTAATTAAGAGGAAAGGGCAGTGTGGGCTGAGGAAAAGGCTGCCACTCCTCCAGACACGGCAGCCGAGCCGGAGACGGAAAACGGATGATTGGTTTGGTTGGTTGTGTTGTGATGTGTTGGGTGTGACTGGTGGGATGAAAAAAAAAAAAAACTACCAGGAAGAGAAAAGCAGCTCTGGACTGTTGAGACAATCCGGCGGTCAGAGATGACTTCGATTAAGCGTTCTGACCTTGAAAGATTTGTTTTTCATCCCTGTGGAAGTCGCAGCGTGCTTTAAAACAAAACCTCGACGTGTGAGAAATACAAAAAGGAGCTCAAGCTTCTCCTCACACAGCAGATAAAACACAGAGCACTGGTTTTCACTGTTCACACTGGAATATATTCAAAATCTTAACGAGTGCTTTGAGGAAAATTTACTGAGTTTGCAGCCTTCATTAGTCGATGGTGACTAATTTATTGTTCAAATTGGACTCAGTACGTACAATGACCGTCTGGCACAAAAACCCAGAGATCTTGATTTATCCACAGTGGTGTTTTTAGGCAAATACTAAGCATTCTAACATACCCACTGTGACAATTCTCACATGCAGATGTTCAGCAGATATGTTTACCACCATCACCACCGTCACTTATTGTGTGTTTGCTGATTGGCACCAAACACAAAGATCAACTGAGGCTGATGAGAATGTCATTATCTTTGCAGGAATCTGGTCATAAACCAAAGCACCGAACACATGTTGACCTGAGGAATGAGATTACCACATTAACCACAACTCAGCCCGTGGGCATGGTCTGATTACCATCAACGGCTCTGGAGCAAAACGATAAAGACATCCTTCCAGTATTTTTGCCTATTCTTGTGACACTGTGCTCTATAAGGGCCCTGTGTCAAAAGCATCTTAATTTTTTTTAGAGGATATCATGCTTACAGTAAATAATGCTCTCAATCAAATTATAAACAGTTGGGAGCCCATTTTGGCTCCCTAGTGTGTTATTCTGGCCCTGCCTGTGGAGGAAGTGGCAATCAATCCAAAAATTGTCAAGATAATTTATTTTGACATGAAGGACCAATTGCCCACATTCCCTCCAGCTATGCAACTATCATGAAGTATTCACAGTGCAGAGGATTCAGCCTCATAAAATCAAAGAGTGTCCAATGAACTGCAGCCACTTTGTGTGGAGGATGACGACATGAGCAAGGGAAGAATCACATCGTCAAAGCAATTACCTTCTTAAATTAACAGGAAAATCTGACACAAATGAAAATAATTATCCATTTGTTCTCTCTTTGTTGCCATTATGTTTTTACAATGCAACAAAATCCATGTAATTCAAATCCAATTCTGAAAGTTTATCTTCTGTAAAATCTCCCTCTCTTCTCCTTCTCAGCTGCTTCTTAATGGGATTAATTAGGCGAGACCAGAGCTTCTGTGTGACAGGTGACAGAGACGCCAAAGACAAGCGGTGACCCTTGCCCCCTCCATCCTCAGTATAATCAGCTCTACCCATGTCTGCAGGGTAAAACTGGCTAATTTGTTCTGATGAAACTGAAAACAGCAGCGAAATGCTGCAGATTTCAAACCACAGTCTGCAGATTACTCCACAGATCTGGAACTGGGCTTGTGATTGAAACCCTATTGGATAAACACAGACATTCAGCCGCTCTTACAGCTGTGGAAAATGAAATTAAAGACATTTTCCGAAGACATCCCCCCTGAAGATGTAAGGAAAGACATCTTTACAGAGATCTTCAACAGACAGAAAAGGAGGATTTTGTACGTTGATCTTTATGACTTGCACCATTCAGGAAAACTTTTGCACAGCAAACCCCTTTAGTTCTTCAGGCAGATGTGTTGAAGGTTTCCGTGTCGTTACCACGAGCACTTAAAGAACGAGAGATGAGAGATTTTTATTTAGACTGGATCTCATTAACCCAGTTTCAGTCGCGGCCTCTGCTGCCGCTGCTTCTTCTTCTTCACGGAGACAGGAAGGCAGAGAGAGAGAGAGAGAGAGAGAGAGAGAGAGAGAGAGAGAGAGACGGTGGGGTTATAAACAGCTCCCTCTCCTTTCACCAACATGACTGAATATTTCATGGCACTGTTTAACTGCTGCTTGCCTGCCACATTTTACTGCACTTTGTCTTTTCAATGCACTGCTGGCTAATGGAGAGAAGACAGTCCTTGAAAGTGTGTGTGTGTGTGTTTGTGTGTGTGTTACCATTGATTAGAGCGTAACAACTGAACAGCACGTGTAACCTAAAGCTGAGTGGACGCTAATGGATTATGTTTGTTGTTATGTTTTTTTTTAAGATTAGTCATGTTTCATTTCTGTTTCATTACACCGTGTGCCTGTACATTAACGTAGCAGGAACATGGAGGAGACAGATGCACAATGAAATTCAGCGTTTGGAGGACAGATAGGTGTCTGGGCTGGCAGCGCCTCCAGGACAGATCGATGAATAAAGATCTCAGAGCAAAGACAAACGGCTGCTTCAGACAGACGGAGCCCTGGATTACTGCTTCTAAAGAACAGATCTACAGTAATAAGTGAAGTCGTGCAGAGGCATCCACTTGTCAACCATTGTCCACACTGATCAGTGGCCAGACTTTTGATCTTCTCTTTTATCTCTATTCATACGTAGATGGTGTCATATCATATTTTTCTGGTTGGATTCATTCATTCAGTTTCCTGTTTTATTTTGATGCTCTCATCTTGTAGATAACTTCACTTCCTGCCTTTGTGTGTTTTCTGCCTGTTTGATTGTCTGCCCCACCCTGATTGGTTTCACATGTCTCTCATCATCCTCCCGTCTCTAGTGTGTTAAGTCTGTACGTTCCCTTCTCTCTTTACCAGTTCCTCTTGCCTGTTATTGCATTTTGATTCTTGCCTGCTCCTTGTTGGAGTTGTCTTACCTGCTTTTGACCCTTGCCTGCCTCACCAGCCTGTAACCTTTGTACCTTTTGTGTGTGAAGAAATCATTTAACTGCACCGGCTCCATCTCTGAAATCTGCACTTGGGTCCAACCTCTTGTTTCTCCGTTGCTTGCACACACACAGCCACCAATATTTGGAGGGCACAGCACTTTGACAGAAAGGGCATCATGATCTGTGTTTCAGCACAGCCAGAGACAATTAATGAGTTCTCATGTAGGGAAAAGGGTCTGTCTAAAGTTCACAGACGCTCCAGAAACTTGGACTCTGCAATTAGCTCCTTCCTCACTATCACTCTCTAATAAGGCAGTGTTTATGAAAAGCTTTTAACCTGTAACCAAAGGCTTTATTAGGTGCAATAATTTAATACATGTTCTGATTAGCATTAATCACATACTGTAAAATACAAATCCCAACCTCAAGGTGGTGCTAGGGATAAAGTCAGGGATCACCACATTCAGTAGGATTTATCATCAGGCAACTATGAATGTCAACCAATCCGATAGTTGTTGATGTTTTTGTCGGGATCAATCGATTTCCATCCTGCTATTGTTCCTGAAACATTGTCGGATAAATACTTTCTAACACGTCATCCTGTTTGCAGTTATTAATGTTAGTACAGTAATTAAGTGAGGGTCACGTTTCCTACTTCCTAATAAACAAACAACAAAACACACTAAGGCATCCAGAATTATACATGTTAATACGTCATTAATACAGTGTTCAAACACTCATCTGTCGAGCCTGTAGTTGTAAATGTTATTAAGCTGTTATAAATGTATTTTGATCTGTCTGATTTGTTCTGCAGTCTTTTCCTAGAAAGAGACACAGAACCTGCCAAGAACGAAGGAAAACAGAGCTGACACTGAATTCAGACATTTCATTATGGACTTACAACAAATACGGGTGAGGTCGACCGAAAATAATGACTCATGCTCAAGATAATGTGACTGCACGACACTGAGAACTGCATGTCAATCCTACACCTGTGATGACATAATGAAGGTCTGTGACCTACTCCCTTGTACTGATAAGAGCCATAGACTGTATAAAACAAGAGCCCTCAGTTGGACCTGATGCGGAACAAAAAGTGGCAGATTAACATGGAATTCATGTGGAGGCATCATGTATTTAAAGCAACAGTAAGGTGTAGGTAACGTTTTCTTTTTAGAAAATCCACTCTATATTTTAAATACGAAGCTGGAGTCAGGAGGCACATAAACTCCAGTAAAACCACAACTTGCCCTTTTGACACTGGTTTCTGTACAGATTAAACAAACAAGATAAAATGTGTTATCATTATAAGACATTTACACTATAAAATATTGCTGTATTAGTCCCACAACGGGGAAATTTCCATAGTATTGACTGGTTCCTCACGTCCAGTGAAGCCATTAAAGCGTAGCTTAATTGTTCAAATACATTTAGTGATTAAACACCTTGATGTGCAAAACCTGCTAACAATAAATCTAACTCACGTCTGTGTTTGATGTACACTCAGCTGTGTTGACTTTTCCACGCAGCACACCCTGCTCGAGATGCTGATACTGGGCAATAATATCCACACCTTTTGCCTGATTTCGTTGCAGGTCGAAGTGCCTCATCATCTTTTCACGGCCCACAGTTCCCCTCGCAGGGTCAACATCAGAACGCCCACAGAGCCGTGTGTCCGTACACGTTAGAGGTTTAGGGAGGCTGACAGAGAGGCATCGCTCCCTGACCGGCAATCTATTACTCCACTGACTCATTCCTCTCAACACTGCCTCCAAATTACATTTTTTCCCTGCCCTCCCACATCTGCAGTGCTGCTGCGTGGACGGGCTTCCACTGATTGCCTCGCTGCGGCCTCCCTGACTGAACGGGGACGATGTGTCTCTGAGGGCGCGTGGGGCTATACGCTGCATACCAAACGAGCACGCACCGGAGGGACGTGGATGAGAGAGGCATGAGTGAGTGGGCGGGAGGGAAACCCCGCACAGCGCAGCACCACAGAAATCAGACGACGTTCGATGCAGCAGCACAGAAGAGCTTTGTTACAGCAGTTCAGGTTATTATCAGTGGCGCTAATCTGGATATGATGGCGCAGATGATCTTGGAAATTGCAGCAGGTTCAATGTAGACAATGTGCATCTCCACAAATTTGTCCTGTTACACCTCAGTGAGCATACAAGGGAGTGGACAAGGTAAATAGTGTGAAAGACAGAGGTGGTGCCAACAGTCCTGCTCTAAAGACAGAAAGCAGTGACTACAGGAGCCTTATGGTTTATAAAAGGGGTTTAAAGTTTTCAGGCTGGTCATAAACCTGTATAACAGAGCTGTCACTCTATGTCTTTTTAGGTGAGTCATTTTGCTATAAAGTCCACAAATGAAGGGGGGTAGTGCATAACAACTAAAATTAATTTATTGTTCACTCTAACAAGTCTGTTTCATATAGCCTTCATGTGCAGCTGTCTAGTTTGCTCTATGACAAAATGCACTTAATGTTAATGCAAATCCTGTTTTCATAATTTTTGGTTTCGCACAGTAAACAGAGGCCAAAAAAACTTGGCCAAAAGGTTGTGGTCTTAACTCAGTTTTGAAAATATATGCACAGGGTTTTATTTCTGTAGGCCGGAGTCCATCAGTCTGGCACCATGAGCTGCAGGATGTCACAGAAATGTCTGCCATAATAAAGTAGACATGTGTGAATGTAGCCCTGCACCCCCCCCACCACACACACACACACACACACAAACACACACACACACACACACACACACACACTTCTTTTCTGTCTTGCCAGATCTTGCAGACGCAGCCCTCTAATGCTGTGTGACTGCACTCCCCAGGGCTCCTTTCTGCTCCGCTGGATGAGCCCTGCTGCCTGCATGGAGAGAAATCAGGGAATCCCTGCATTCCCTGGCTTCTCTCCTCCTTCATTCACCCATTTATTCCCCCTCCAGCCTCGAGTGTGAGAGCTGTATGAAACCTCGGTTAGCGCTGGGGAGGCATTCTCCCCGTGACAATGATGAAACAGCCTCAGCAGATATTGCATCTATTGCTCATAGGAGCCAAATGAGCCAATTTAGAGAAGCGTCACTATGACAAATTATAGCACGGCCCGATATCTTACACAGCAAAGGCTTCTTCTTCATGGAAATAAACTGCAATGTAAACTTGTCACGGGCGTTCAAATCTTTCTCTTTTCAGGTCTTATTGACAGTAGAATGAGAGCTCATGCTGCATGAAAACCTTCAAGAGACTGCTTACTTTAATATTACATCCCCTCACAGAGCTTCATTATGAAACTAATGATAATAAATGAACTCATGGGTGTTGTTTTTACTCATTAGTTCAACTGCGTTGTTCATTCACAGCTGTCAGTATTAAACACACACACACCTAATGTTTAACAGCCAGACTCAAAGCTGATGACTAAGAGAGAGCTACTCTGGCCAGATCTGTGATGATGGATTGCCATTTTGTATTTTCAGGCTACACTTGCTGTTTAAACTGGACAATGATAATGTAACACTAGATGCCACAGTACAGTAAATAAGACTAAACCATCATGTTGAATTAGTCCATGTTTTGACCTAAGGGGTAACCCTTTTTCTGAAATCAACCTGAGCTTCAAAACATCAGAATTTAACCAAATATTACTTGTAATTTAATGTAACTTGTACTAAAAACAAGTAGTCGATTACCCAAGTTATTTGGCCAACAGACAAACAATTGGAAATAATTTTGATAACTGAATAATCGCTAAAAGCAAAAGATAGATGTTTTTGGAAATCAGCTTATTTTGCTTTAGAGTTAGAGGAGTTAGAGGAGGAGATCGATGGTGGACGGATATGAGAGTGGTATCGATCTTTTCATCCAACTGTCTGCAAAGCAAAGAAGCACATTTCCCAAAATGTCAAACTATTCCTTTAAGTCATTTATCAAAACTGTGAAAAAGCCTCTCAAATATAAGGATTTGCTGCTTTTCTCCTTTGTAACAGAAAGTCTTTAAAATTGTGTCTGGTGATCAGTGAGAGCCAACAATGTTAAGTTTTCCACAATTTTCTAACATCAATGATAACAATCAATTGATTTGGAGCTTAAAAGAGTAATTGATTAAGCAAATTGTCAACCACTGAAAAATGACTGAATATTGAGAATTGACTCATCTTTAAGTTGTTTGTCAAATATCCTGTTGTTCCCATAATAACCTGTAGCTTCTAAATGGCTAAATGGATTTGCTGTGTTTGTCCTATTTGACAATAAACTGAATATGTTTCGGTTCTGGTCTGTCAGTCGGTCAAAATGGCATCTTGAAATGTTTTTTTAAGCCAAACAATTTGTCTTGTGATGGGCTTTTTTCACTCTTTTCTGACATTGTAGAAACCAGACGATTAACCAATTCCTCAAAAAATGATTATTAATCCATGATGAGTTATAATCAATAATCATGATCCAGACAAACTGATCAGCCCAACAACCCTTATGTCATGTATACATCCTACATGCATCATGTCTTCCAGGCTCCCAGACTCAAATTAGCACATCTGGCTCCTGAATAGAGGCTTCAAATCCAACTGCTGACAACCATCTTCCAAAAGACGCTTCTCATTTCTTTTATCTTTAACTGGATCTCACACCTCACGTCAGCATTTTCCCCATCGCTGCTGTGAGCGGCAGCATCCAACACGAGCTGTAATGCCGACTAATCTGAGGCGAAAACCCACCTCTGACTTGGAATGAGCTCAGCGTGTTGCTTCATCAGAGCGACCAGAGGACTTTACACCTCTAACCGACCGGCCCTGCAGATGTTCAGCAGCATCCTGGCGCTATTTCTGTGCGTCTGTCAGCAGTCTGCCCTGAAACGCCCTGAGACATCCTGGTCTCTCCACATGAAACTATCACACACAAGGTCATCATTAATTACATACAGACCTGCTGTTTACAAGGATCAAAACTGATGACTGACACTTGATGCCCGATAACAAGCTGCAGCAACTCAGACTGGTGCTGAATTAGTCCACATGTTGACCTAAGGGGCAAATCTGAAATCAGCCCGAGCTTCAAATATTCAGATTTCACCAAACACCACATGTAATTCAGTGCTGACACTAGCAGTCAATTACCCGACTTATTCAACCATCAGACAAATGACTGCCAATAATTTTGATGATTTAAAGCAAAAGACATCTTTGGAAATCAGTATTTTACCTTGGAGAGATAGAGGAGATCATCCAACTGGATACAAAGAAACTCGTCATATTTTCCAAAATGTCAAACTATTCCCTGAAGTCATTTATCAACCAGAAATGCAAAAAAATGTTGCTGCTTTTCTAGTTTCTATATCAGTGTAAATAGAAAATCAGTGAGCTGTGAAACTCTCTCACACAAGGTCACCATTAACTGTGACACACAGGATCATTAAAGGGACTCTCTCCTGTCACTCCTGATCATTGATTTAAACCAACACTGACATCACATCCAGGTGACCAGTTGACCTGAACCTCACCACTATCACATCATGGCTTCATGTCTGTCCAATAGGCTGGAGCTCAAGTTCATGAGTGCAACACACGGTGCGATCAGAGGATGAAATTCACCTGAGCTGACTGCAGGTGAAGGCACCGTCGACAGCAGCAGAGGCAAAGCTGAACAAAAAGAGAAGCTGTTTGCTGCATTGCACCTGAACAAACGCGCCCAACTTTCCCCGGGCAGCGGGGCTCTCTGCTCCGGCTGCCCGATCCTCCGAACCGGTGGTCGTGATGGAGGACACACACACACACACACACACACACACCCCTCCCTCCCTCCCTCCCTCCACCCCTGCACAGACACGCCGGGCAGACAGCGGCTCACTCTGCCATATGTTACGGGAGACTCGGTGCCGCTCGGTGTCCCGGGAAGCAGCCGGCTGACCTGCGGAGCGGCGGAGTCTTACCTGGAGGAGGCTGCGGAGAGGAGCCGGTGGGCGGGGGGGTTGGACAGCGCGCCGGGCCGGGCACAGAGGCTCAGAGTCCGTGGAGCAGAGATCAGCGTGTCGGTGCGCCTCGGCACCGTCTGAAGGCTCACATCCACAGCCAGGGTGTTCCCGACAGGAGGGGGCGTGGTGTGTGTGTGTGTGTGTGTGTGTGTGTGTGTGTGTGTGCGTGCGTGCAATCCTCATAAATAGGCTTATTTCTCACAATGCGACGCTTGTTCCTGCACAAACTCTCACTCTTGTTTTCCTTCATGAAACACACAGTTAAATTGGGTCATTAAATGTGTTTGTGCTCTGGGACGGAAGCAGGTTGAGGGAAACTCCTTACTGTCACTGCTGCTACATTATATATTATGGATTTCCCTGCTGAGCTCCTGTGGGAGTCTGTGCCTTTTAACCAGCTCTGCTGCACACTGACACTTTATTTAATGAGACTGTTTGTAGCTGAAATAAATGGGTTGGTCATCTCCTGTGGAAACATCTTATAATCTGTGGGGAAACACATTATCACAATAAGAGGACTTTATTCCACATATATACAGCTGCTTTACCTCTCCTCTGTCTACCTCTGTCTCTTTCCTGCTTTTATTATTCATGCTTTTTTATTCTTTATGCATGTTGCTCTCTGTATTGCAGGTGTCTGAGTTGCATGTTAAGTACCTGACAGTGTATTATAAGGATGTCCTACAAAGCACATGTTATCTCTACTGACATTATATTCCTTTTTTCCTACAGTGCTGCATGCATATGTCTTATTTCAATTTATTTTTCAATTATATATTCTATGTTAGGGTGACTATATTACTATTACAGCAGTTTTTAATTTTTACTGTCCATGTTAAGTAAATAAATAAATAAATCATGGTATGTTCATCACATTGCATTGCAGCCTAACAATTAAGGAATTCAACCTTTACACAAAATCTCATGTGGAATGTGGAAAATCATTTCATATGTGAAAATTTCACATTTGTACAGACATTTGACTTGTGAAATGTAATGTGATTACCTGTGACATCATCACTTTCATATATGATACCATATGTGAAACACACACCAAATGGCATGAATTCACATATTGTCACAACATGAAATGAAACAGTATTTCACTCAAATATCTAAACACATGTGGGTTCTTTTATATTTCACATGTGAAATACAGTTGTTCAGCACGAATTATGTTCTTTTAAATGTCAGAAAGCACCAAAGACTGAATGAATAACTTGCTTTGTATTAACAATATTACCAGCTTACACAGTTCTTTTCCAATTTCCACATACTGAGAGCATCATTTTCAATCATGTGGTTAGAGTGAGGTCCAGCCCATAATTAGATGATTCACAGAGTTCAGTTTGTTGTCTATTAAACTGGGTTTGTTTTCTAAACTTGTGAGGACCTCTGCACTGCACTGAACCATCATCCTGACCAATACAGTCACACACCGTATTTTCAGATACAATAACTTACATGGCTGAAACGCCCTCTAATGTTGAGCTTGGCCTGGTGTAGTGTCTGAATTCAACCACGGTGAGGCGACATAATATCAGAGGCAGCGGCTTCAGAAACGTCTTGTCTGTGCTTGTTGTCTGTGAACAGCAGGAACCAAACAGGAACAATAACTGAACAACAGACAGACACCGGTCACAATAAAGAGAACAGACTCAGTGTCAGTAACGATGGAGGAATATAACTCTGGAGACGAGGTAAAGCTATTCTGAATTACATTTCATTGAACTGCTATCGGTTTCGCAGTACATTGGTTAGCTGACGTTAGCTTAATCAGATAGCTTAGCTTAGTCAGTTCGCTGAGGATAACGGGGCTTCCATCGGGGTGTGGCCACAGTCATCAGATTTACATTTGTTTTTATTAATGTCAGAAACAACAAGTTACACTGACAATTACATACATGAAACGTACATATTTATCATTTATTGGATTTAGTAGTATTTCTTTTAAAGGATTTAACATGATTTGCAGTAGTGGACGAAACATCTAGATCCTTGAGTGAAAATACGAATACAATTAAAAGTACTGATGCCAGTAAAAGTACTAATACCATACTGTAGAAACACATTTCATATACTACACTATACTATACTATATACATTACATATGCTATGCTATATTAAATACATTATATCATTAGATTATTATTACAGATGAATTATGATTACGTAAAAGCAGGATTTTACTTACTCCAAAAGTCTCAATTAATCAATTGGTTGTTTAGTTTGGAAAAAACCCCAAACATATATAATGACTTTGCAGTATTGTAATTGTTTCTTTGAATGCCCTATTTGTCAGACCCATGGATGTAAACTATGTGAAATCATTCAACTTTCCATATGACACATGACACAGCAGGTGCAGATTCACTGTTAAATAGACTGTTTTTTTCCTGCAGGTTGTCTTCAGTGCTGATGAGGCCAGTAGCTCAGTGAAAGAGGTATGGTTTCATTCCTGGAAACATTAATGACTGTATTTAATTATTAATCCAGTCTTTGATGTGATGGTAGCCTACATGACTTTCTCTGTGTGTTTTTTTTCTCAGTGTATTGAAGGTGTTATTGGTGGAACAGATTATAACCAGAGCAAAGTGAACCAGTGGACGGCCAGTATAGTGGAGCATTCGCTGACTCACTTGGTGAAACAAGGGCGGCCGTTTAAATACATAGGTGAACTAACTACCCATCATCTACAATAATATGAGGGAGGTAATAATTTTGACATGTAGAGGTTATGTGTGAAAGAATAACATGGCTCTATGATGTTTTGCAGTAAACTGTACAATCATGCAGAAGAGCGGCGCTGGTCTCCACACAGCCAACTCCTGCTACTGGGACACGGCCACTGATGGTGAGAGATGAATTATACTTACAACTGGTATCATTTGAAATTGTTTGAAAGAAGTCAAAATTCTCAAATGTTAAATCTTGTTTAAACACAGGCAGTCCTATAGGTTCTTTAACTAGATAAAACCTAAAGCCTAAAAATCTTAAATTTACAAACTTATTAATTAAATCATCAACTATTTGACTAATAAATAAATGAACAAAAAGGTGTTATCCAGGCCAGTTTTAGCTTCTTACAGATATAGTGGCACCAGCATGTACATCAACCAGTAAGAAAGAAGTTTATTTTTCCAAATGTAAAATGTCTTGTCAATTTTTAATTGCCAAGAATTACCAAATTTCCTCGTCAAAACTGTCTTATATAACATTTTAGGAGACAAGCCAATGTGTCCACATTGAGAAAATAAATCATTACGTAAATTAGAATTATTGCATTTCCAGCCGGAAACAGATCAGAGATCTGATGTTGACTCATGTGTATTTTCTCCTGCTGGTTTGTCTCTTTCAGGAAGCTGCACAGTGAGGTGGGAGAATCGCACCATGTACTGTGTTGTCAGTGTGTTTGCTGTTGCTGTGGCACTGTGACGGCAGCTCAGAGCTCCACCCTGCTCCTTCCTAACACCGTCATGTCTGAGACTGTGCTTGAAATGGCACCGTGACCATGAAGATCCTCTGACGATACCCTCTGGTAGAAGCTGGTGTACAAGTAGCTTATTTCTCCCCACAGGCTTGAACAACATCACTTCAGGATAAGAGTTTTGGAAGTGAAAGAAGTGAAAACAGGAAATTTTCTCTTCATATGTTGTAATCTGTGCATAATGTAGAACTTGTTATCTGAGACTTGCTAATGGCTCTGATGATGGCAGCGTTGGTCCGTCAGCCTTTCAGTCCACCACTGAAATATTTCAACAACTGCTGGATGGATTGTCATGAAATTTGCTACACACATTCAAGGCCCCCTCAGGGGTATGACCACCTTGGTGATCCTCTGACTTTTCATCTAGTGCTACCATCAGAACAAAATTCCAATTTGTCCACTACTTTGGTTAATGACAGCAGAATTCCCATGAACATTAGCTGTGCTTTGTGAATAGTACTATTTATCAAATGTTATCATGCTAACAAGCTCAACTAAGCTGGTGAACATTGTACCTGCTTAAACATCACTGTGTTAGCATGCTGACATTAGCATTTAGCTCAGCCACACAGAGCCACGAGCAGGACTGTTGACTCTTTTAATTTGTCTCCTTCAGTACATTCCCAAAATAAAACAGACTGAACTGTTGTGTAGTAAAAAGTTTGGTATTTAATAAAAGTCTGACTGTTGTGTTTTAGCAAGTACCTGACTACTTGTATAAAGTGTCTTTCCTTGTCTGCATTAATATTTGAATAACAATGGGAGTATTTCCAGCCAGGAGTTGTGTAAAGGTCAGTCCTAACATGCAGTTCAATTTTTCTAGACTTTCTCTGTGGAAATCCTGAATTTCTTCTGTAAAACTGTTTTGAGTTCATGGCGGTTGTTTCATAAATTTTTGGAACGTCTAGTGATGTCATTAAATGTATTTAACATTTTACATGTCTGAGTAAGCGTTGATCTCTACAAACCAGAAGGTGAATGGGATTTTTAAATCTTTACCACTTTGTAGTTTGTCCACTAGAGGTCAGCACATGCCAGTGTGTGGTAACTGCTTGTCAGCCAAAAATAAAACAGTACTGACAATTTTCACATATAAATATAAATTTATTTCGATTTTAAGTAGGATTTTATCTTCTAAATGCCTTTTATCTTGCTCTGTATGAGAATGCTTGATGTGTACAATAGGGTTTTCATATTTTTTGGCTCGAGAGGTGGATGTCTCATTTGTACAGACATGAGGAGCAGACCTGGGGTTGTCATCCCTCTGCAGGTACATTGCAAAAAGGAGTTAGTGCAAAGACAAACAACACTGACTTTCTCTCTCAGACACAATTATACATCAAAAGTTTGAAAATAAGCAAAAATACTTGTTACAATTGCAAACATTTTTCACTTCGATATTTTTATGTGCACTCGGTGTAAATATTGTAACTAGTGAGACATACAGAGCTGACAGACGGTAACAAGCATGATCTAGAAAAATGCAAATACATCCAAACAAAGCATTTCACATCAATACAGCTGCTGCTGCTGTTCAACAGCTGACCCAAAGTCACTTAAGTCCATTTTTGTAAACGTGCAAAAACATGATGCTTGGAGATGTCCGTGCTTTACAGTAACGTGTTTGGTGATAAGACAGGCTCTTAAACAATGTGTGGAGATTCGCATCTCATCGTCAAGCACAAATACATCAGAGAAGCAGCACACATTAATGATAAAGCTCTTATCAAGGAGTAAAAAAGCTGATTGCTTGCAGCCATAAAACTAGAGGGGGTTCAGAAAAAACCCTGTACAAAACAGACCGGCCTCCCCCCCCCCTGCAGAATAACAGTTACACCTGATGTGAGGCTCCACACATGCACACCTCCATGCCAAGAGATACTAAATACAATCAGTTTAAATGCATGGCTCCTTGTGATCAGTAATGCAGCATATAAATGGACACAGCCTCTAAAACTAAAGAGACATTATGGTGTTGTCCATATGTTTGTACTGAAGGCTGCAGAATGACACTGTCCAGGATATTGGCTCATGAGGTGGACGAGCTCCACCTCTGCACACCTCCACTCGAAACAAGTGAACACTGTGCACGTCTGCAGCCAGAGTACATCTCCAGCTAAAGACACATTTGCTTCATGGAGGAGTCGGAGACAGTGGTAGAAAACAGAGTCGAGATGGACACATGAAGTTAAGATTCAAAAGAGGATTTAAAGTGTAAACTCACAGAAGGATTCATGTGGCACTTAAAAGGTGACAGAGGGTATGATAGAGTTAGAGTCTCTCCTCCGAATGGCACGTCAAACAATTGTTTAAGCATTGCACGAGACACTGTGGCTGAGGTCGCCATTGATCCCACTGCGTATATTATTGCCCATTTCATTAGGAGAGTCATAGATTGTATCATTGAGCATGTCGTACGTTGTTTCATTGGGCATGTCGTCTGTGCTGTCGCTGGCTGAGTCGTGGGTTCTGTCATTCGCCCGCTCTTTGTCTGTGCTGGGGCTCGGCGGCTCCAGCACCGACTTTCCCATCGGCCTGTTCTGCGGAGAAGCGGAGTTGCACATGAGACAGAGAAGAGAGGAGCAGTTCCAGAGGCCCTGCGTCATGCTGGAGGAGAAGAGCCTCCGACAGGGGTGGCAGAACTGGTAGAAGACCAGCATGAAGAAGATGGCGATGGCGTAGGCTACCAGCAGCTGCAGCACCAGCAGCGGGGCGCAGATGAACTTGTAGAAGTCTGTTTTGTACATGTACCACAGCAGAAGCAGCGAGGCGTTCTCCACAAAACGCAACATGTAGTACACAGCCATGCGATACCAGTTCTGGGACTTATTGATGAGGTCCGGGTCATTGAGTTTCACCTGCACGGCCGACCAGCAGAACATGTTGATGCCGGCGTACAGGAAGGTGAGCAGGCAAAGCACGATGGTGGTTCCCACCCTGGTCAGAGTCTTTTCTATATTCTCAGGGAACGGCGAGTGGCTCTGCCAGAACAGGATCCAGGGGTAGAGGAAGAAAACCAGGAAGTTCAGCAGAACCACGGGCAGGACCCAGAGCTGCAGCACGGAGCTGAACAGAACCAGGACCACCACACGAGTGGCGATCTCAAAGCTTCTCCACAGGAAGATGCACAGGTAAGCCATGGGCCGGATGTCCACTTCATAGTCGTCATATTTGATCTTAATGGCCAGGATGTTGCAGCGCAGCGCTCCGTACACAATGGACAGGAGGGAGATCACCATCAGTGTGCCTGACATTGAGAAACAGAAAAAAAGGAATATGAGGACACTTAAATGACCAGCACTTAAATAATAAGCTCATATTTTTGGACCATGTTGATTATGTCTGACCACCCATGTTGTCAGTTTAACAAAGTATAAAGAAAGGAACCCAAACTACATAAAAGAAATGACAGAATTTACAAAACATTCATGATGATCACTCGACATATTATTACAGAATAGTTTAATGTTTCACTATTTATACCATACTAATACAGCAGAAAAATGTAAGAAATAATGCTATAATACATTCTATGTATGACTGCAAATCTTCAAAAATATCAATAATTCTGTTTTTAAAATTTCTTTTAAACCAATTTTTTGGTCTACAGACATAGATGAGATACTGTGTAAACCCCAAATCAGCAAATTCAACTGGTGCTCTCAACTGGTCTCTATGTGATATATAAAGTATGTTACTATAAATAAAACGATGATAAATAAATTAAGTCATATGAATGCTGCACCAGGTTTGGTTTCACTGCTCTTCATACTGGCCATTAAAGGATTCCTTCCTAACACACATCCAGTGTGAGTGATGGGGGACAAAATCCACAGTTCAGTTCCAAAATATAGTGAAAAGATTTGAACGAGGAGTTGATCGAATCAGTCTTTTCATTGCAAAAGTCACTCTGTTCCCCCGAGCAAAGAAGGAAGTTTGCACTAAAAAGACTCTGGAATGATCCCCACTTGATCTGATCAAGTCAGACTTGGAGACGTCAGGCTTCATTCATTTTTATGTTCAGATGAAGACTGCAGATTTTGTCCCATCACTTACACTGGAAACACATGATGAAGTGATCTTTGAAGTCTCGGTGCAAACAGAAGGAATGGTTACAGCAAGCAGAAACATCAATTCAAGGCCCACCTGACTATTGTTTAAAGACAGGCTTGTTAACTTATCCTTTAAGGCTCTGAAGCTCACATTCATCACATTCAGGCTGTTAAATCGGCCAGCGTGAAATAGAAGTGTCAGACTGCCTGGAGCTGAGCAAACAAGATTTATGTATTTATAACATCTTTTATTTTGTCCTAATTCGACGACCAGATGTCCTAGTTTGTCTTTGTGGGAACCTTTGCTAAATCACTCTCAGGAATAGAAATGCCGGCTCCCACACACACACACACACACACACACACACACACACACACATAAAGACTTGGACAGCTTGACCCCGGATCTGCGGCAATTGGCACCAACCGGCAGAGAGAATCACCATTCTCCATCCTCGACATCAGAGAGGCAGTTATATAACACCACTCTGACTCATGAAAACACCATCCTCTTATTTCCAATATGGCACTTAGCTGATCAGCCCACATCATAATAGAGCTGTGGATTGGTGACGGGGGAGGACAGACTGTGTTCTCAGTGGACTTGGATGGATTGAAATGTGACTTTAAAATCAAAGAGTTGCCCCCCCCCCCGCCTTCTTCGCACCTCTTCCGATGGACACCCCCCGCTGCAGGACGCAGATGTAGAGCTGCAGGGTGAGCTGGGGGGCCGATCCCAGGAAGGCCTGAATGACAGAGGTGCGGGCGAAGGCTGCTCGGTGCGTAAACAGTTTCCCCTCCGCCTGCCCCACCTGCCGCTCCACCTCCTCAGATTGACCCCCGCGAGGCATCTGCTTCTTCCTGGTGATGCTGACATAAGGCTCCTCCACACGGCCCACACTGCCATAGATACAGAACGCCTCCAGACACCTGCGGCACAGCAACAGCAGGAGAGACAGACACCTATTAAGAACTGCAGACTCACCCAAGGGCTGCAAATAACTTTTCATTATCAATTCATTTGCAGATGATTTTTTCCCCTCCCATTTCATTTATCAAGCTCAACCATTAGTTTAATCAATGCACACACACTCACACTGTTAGGGTTAGATAAGCCAAAATCCAACACACTGTAACAGCAACTCACAACATGCCAAACCACACAAACTGAAGGAAACAACAGTGTGAGGCTGTTCTCAGACATTTGAGAATCTGTAACCAAACATGAGCCGGCCAGCATGCTCACAGCTATTTGCAAATGTTTAACAAGTATCTTAATGTGGCATGTCAACAAAAGCAAATTAGCATACAACAAAGTGCACCTGAGGCTGATGGGAATGTCATAGGTTTTGCAGGCATTTGGGCTAAAACATATCCTCAGGGGAACATGAATGTCTGTACTAATTTTCATTGCAACCCATATTGGTGAAATATTAGACTCTTAGTCTCGATGTTTGATAAGAGACATAAAATGATTCATCAGTTACAGCTATAACTGTTGATGATCAGCTAATCAGTTAATCACTTCTTCCTGTCAGCATAGTGTGATTAATACAATTGTGCTGAAGGAACTCTTTACACACAGATTACATTTTTGGCTGATTATTTCCAGCACAGCAGAGACAGTGACAACATCGATCTTTCCTCAAAGACAGTTTATTGCTAATGGGCCTGAACTGAAATACCTTCAGTCCAGCTTCAGCCAAATGATCTGTCGTACACCCTCCGCCTTGAAAAGATCAGGTTTTCTCTGAAGCGTGAATCTGAAGATTTTAGGAAAATTTTGTGCCTCCTTAATGGATTTTCTGGGACAAGTTCTTCCAATTCTAAAGATAATTCTCGCTCTCTATCAGACAGGCCTTTAAATAATAAAAAAGGGTGGTTTAGTGGCTGTGCTTTTATTGACTTATTTAAAATCTATTTCTTAATCTTTAAAATCTCATTTACTTTATAGAAAACGGAAACTATTGGGCTGCAGCTAATGTTTATTTTCAATTATTAATCTACTGATTGATTTTTGTTTATTCATTGATAAATAGTTTAATCTATAAAATGTCAGAAAATAGTGAAAAAATCCCAGAACAAGGTGATATCTTGAAATTGCTTGTCTTGCTGTTCCAACAGACCGTAACCAAAAAATAGGAGGCGGGTTTATGATGACAAAAATAAAGCAGCAATTAGTCACACCTGAGGAGCTGTTAACTATTAACTGATGAGCAAAACTGTTGCAGATTAAATTGCTCTGATCAACTAATTATTTCAGCTCTGGGTCTATTCAACTGCAGCCTTCAATAAGAAGATCCACACGATGACTGATTGATCCTTTCAGCCCTAACTCAGTGTAACAGGAAGGATGAAATGCAGCAGTTGTAGCTGCAACAGACAGAGGTGATTCTTTAACATCTAATATCCGTAATCAATATCTCTGAGCACATTTGTCTCTTTGTTGTTATGAATGTTTAAAGAGATGTCAGAAACAGTCAGAGTCATTTGCCGGCGAGATACTAAAAACACGCTGAAGTGCTGAGTGTGGGCAAAGGGCCAGAGTTTGAGGCAGCGCTCTGTTGATAAAACAGGGCTCGTACGGTGCCAATAAAACAGCAAGGCAGGGGGATTTAAGCCACGGGCTACTGAGGGTCAGACTGTTTATCAGCCGAGCGGCACGCACACTGAGCACAACACTGACTTGATAAAAAAAAATATAAAAAATGTAGGTGAGCAGCTCAGATGTTAGAAAAAAAAGCCATCGTCTTATTCAGCATTAAAGATCAGTCTCTGTCTCTGCTGAGTTCTGCATTACTGACGGTGTGTTTGTCTGTTGTGCAAGAAAAAAAAAATCTCTTTTTTTGTCTTTTTTTTTTCTTCGTCTGCAACCTTTGTTACAGACCAGCGCAGCTCTGTCTGTCACCCTTCCTGTCAGCCTTTTGCCATCACAATGTCTAACACTGAAGTGTGATCTGTTTACCCCAGGACACCATTTGTTGTATATTGAACTTAGGCAAATCCACTCACACATACTAGTGGATTGGGCCTCCCAGAACACACTCTGTAGGTGTCAATGACTTCCTGTAACCTGCACTTTAATCAGGCCAGAGAGTCACCGTGGTCAGAGAGAATTTTACATCCCTGGTGTGAATCTCTGTCTCCACTGATCGGTGAATAAAACTCATCAGAACCAGCCACTGAACTGGACCTGAATGATTATTGTGTGTTTGGAGTTTCCACACTAAAGACAGGTTTGAGCAGCTATGATCTTTTTTTTTTTTTACATTAACAATGGATCAGATTAATGCTTGCAAGTGAAACTGCCTGCAACTTTACTGCTTTCTTGGTTCACTCTCACTCCTCTCAGAGCATCATTTCCAGCTCAGCACCAAACAGCAGACAGAGAGAGTTAGTGACTATTCAGCAGCTAAAGAGAGAGATTTTTTTCCCCCGCAAATTGGTAGTGACCAAAAACAGAGCTAAAAGACAGTGGACAAAAGCACGACTCCAATTCAATGATAATGTCGCTCCGTAACAGCTGGATATGTAAATGAGCAACATTTTGCTGACAGGTTCACCACATCAACTTGAAATGAGATGAGATGTCAATGTTACTTTCACAGTTTGCTTATGCTAAAAAAAATCAGCTAGTTCAGATTGAAAGATGTTTTAAGACAAAAATGATCATTGACAAATCCAGTTTCTGTGAATATGCAAATATTGTTGACAAAAGGTTTAACTGTTGGACAAAAGATGTTTCCTCCTTCACTGAGTCCATTCTCAGTGTTTGTGACCTGGAGGTTCAAGTTTCCACAACACACTTGGCTCACTTGACTAAATTACTCTCTCAAATTCCTGCGCATACTACATGTCATCTGGAGGTCAGATTTAGGGTGAGGAATGAGAAACTTTGTTCCGTCAGTGGGTTAATATGAAAACATTTTTCTAGTGTCAAACTACACATCTATCAATCTATGTAGCTTTAAGACTTGACATGTATAAGAGCTGCAGAAAAAGCCAGTATGTGGACCTTGAGTTAAGATTACTTTGTCAAGCTATTGTTTCCCAGGCCAACAAAGCACAAACTTCTCATACACATTAAACTGCACTTCTGGTTTGAGTGATGAAAGAAGAACTGATCACACTCGTACACTCATGATGAATTACAACAAGCTTGTTCATTACATGAGAAGCTAGAATGAAGGAAATAAAAGTGTTAGATGAGATGACTGTTAACAAGCAGCAGTGTTATTGCTGCCACAATATATTGAGTGTTTTGTTGAAGATGTGAGAAGTGTTGTTTTGGGCGGGCGAGAAGAGGAAGTGCCGCCGAGCTGCCGGCAGCAGAGACGGACATTCCCCTCTCTGCCTGCGTTAGATAAGGAGGCAGCAGCAACATGTGCTATTCTTAGATCTGCTCTTCGCTGAGGACAGATGTGAAAGTCTGTAACAGTAATCATCTGAATGCACACTGGAGGGGAAACAGGCAGGGTCAGATCCACAGAGGCCACTCTGCTGGGGGATCAACACGCTGTGAGAAACGGAAGGAAAAAAAATCTAATGGATGTTACAGTCATCTTGAATTACCATCTCCAACTGGTGCTATGTTGACTGTTTACTGAGCCATAAGTGTGGTTACGATCTAACAGTGGTTTTCTCAGTAAATCCATTTATTGATTAATCTACATAATGTTAGAAAATAGTAGCTTTTTGTCCAAACAACAGAGATAATGAATTTCTGAGGGTGTAACACTGGAGCTGGATCAAGTGAATGATAATAATAGATATGAAACTTCAGTAAATATTGCATGTTTTCTTGTCATGAAGCGTCCGGCCTGGGCACTGAATTAAGATATTTTTGCATATATTTTGAGCAACTGTTGTGTGTGATTTTTTTTTCATTTTGGCTCGACCACGTACTTCACTTTTCACTTCATTTTAATGTTGTTTGGATCCCACGCTTTTGTGCTTGCTCCATATTTAAATTCATTACTCGAATCATCTACCCTGTGTTTTATGATGTTTTCTCCTTTGACTGTGAAACTACATACTGCCATTCTCTTTAAACCAATAAAGCCTTAAATGCACAATTGTTGCAGACTCATTTCTCGTCAATCTACTGAAAGAATTGCTTAATTGTTTCAGCTCTTACATGTTTCCGGTACAGTTGCGATAAACTATTACTCCATTATCAATGACTGTCACAATTTCCTGTAAGATGATGTTTACAAATCTCCCTTTTTGTTGTCCAACTTAGAGCCATTAACCTAAAGATATTCAGTGTACTATAGTGTTAAACAAAGGAAAGCAAAATATTCTCACATTAGAGAAGCTGAAATAAACAAATGTTTGACCTTCTTTTTTGAAAAAAAAAAAAAGACTTAAATGATTAGTCAATTGCCAACATAGTTAAGCAAACTGCAGCAGTTTCCCTATGAAACCAGACCAGTGTTTTTTTTTTATGTTTACCAGCCAGATCTCTTGCTGTCTGCATATTTGCTAACATGCTCATCCTGCATGTGTGTGTGTGTGTACAGTAGGGAGGTTTCCTACGTGCAGGATTAGGCTCAGATTCCTATGGCTGAGGCAGATGGTGCAGCCAGGTCAGGTCAGAGAGAGAGAGAGCAGGCCTGTTATGGTGTAAGCACATGAGCCAGATGTTTAAAAGGCTCCTCCATTAGTGTGTAGGAGCCTCAGTGAGTCGAGCTTCATGTCTCCTCAGTGTCCCCTTCAGGTGGAGCACTCATGAATAACTGAGCTGGAGGTGATCAGACTGTGTGAGCAGAGGGAGGTCTTATGGACAGCCGCGTGGGTGCATGGAACGTATCGATGATCAGTATTGATCAGTGATGCATTAAGTGCAGCAGCATGCATGCATGCATCCAGGCAGACAAAGGCCTGAGAGGATGAAAACAACAGCATGTGCGCAGTGCATCCGTCCAACCAGCAGGACGCGGCTTATGCGCGCAGACATGAGGCACAAACAACCGTGGGCTCGACACCTGTGGGTACAAAGAGGCGGAGGACGGTGCAGAACCGGAGCGGACACTGACCTGACGATGGGTCCCAGCTGCAAGATGTGCAGCAGCAGAACCAGCGGCCGGTCCCGGCTCAGGTCCCGGTGGATGAAGGTGAGGGTCAGCTGCACCAGCACGGACGGGACCAGCGTGAAGAGGAGCGTGAGTCCCTGCCAGATCTGGTCTCCGGCGGACCGGTACGTGGAGCTGAGGTACAGGGCTGCCGTAGTCTCGGCCGTGAACAGAGACACCGACACAAAGATGGAGCTGGGGAGGCGCATCCTCGCTCACTCCGCCAGCAGGGCCGCTGCGTCGCTGCCAGTCCGCTCGTCCATAACGCGTCCACCGGGCGAGCCGCTGCGGGGACCGGCGGGGAGTGTGGATCCTGCAGCCGCCGCCGCCGCAGACCATCTGAGAACCGGAGGCGGGATGTTTTCACAGCCGGGTGGCGCTCCCCCAGGAAGACTGCAGGGGGCGCTGCAGAGATCAGAAACGCCCTGCAGACACACAACAAACAAACAAACCATATCCGGTCAGCAACATTATTCATGTGTTTTATTCAGGTAGCAAACCTTCATACAGCCACATCACATGTAAAACAAACACATAGCATCATGGGAAGTCAAATATTAGCTTCAGAAAGTAGGGAATTCAAGTTGTTGGTAATTTGTTTTGTTTTTTTGTAAATCTCCTGTGAATTAATTTCCGCATTATTCTTGACCGTGTACCATCTGTGAGCTTTTTATCAATATATTTTTAAAAAATTCTAATTTCTTCTTTTTAATAAGAAATCTGTACATACAAATAAGAAGCCTCAGATGATAATGACCTTTGACCTTTTTATTGCATGCATGCTTTGCGTTATGCATGTGCTTTTATCAAATTATTTAATAATTTGTTTTATTTCTTTATTTTGATTATTTTACTTTCTTTATACGAAGATGCAGAAATCCAGGCTGCAGTTGCAAAACATTTGTGAAATGTGTAAAGAGTGACCTGTACCTTTGTGACAAAAAAGTTTCTGTTTCTGTTCTATTCAATTCCATTGTAAACGAATATGATATATTCCTTACTGCCTGTAGGCACAGGCCCTATTTAACTTGAACTTTGTTTTATGACACTTATCCAGGTTGTTTTCTCGTGACTAGATCCTTGCTTGTGTTGTGTTTACCCTCAGATGTACGTCGCTTTGGACAAAAGCATCTGCTAAATGAAATTGTAGAATTGTAGAATTTTAACTTTTAAATTATAATAGAGGATGCCTTGGTTACCCTCATTTTATGATGTATAGTTCAATAAAAGCAACTTTTTCTTACATCATTTTTTTCCGTTTTATTAGATCCATGAATTCTGAGGAATTTAGTGTATATTTGTTCAAGATAACTGTCTCACGTGTGCTGTATGTGTATATGAGTTTATCTTCTTCTTTCTCTGTTGTCAAATTGTGAATGAATCCATACTAGAAATAAAACATTTAAATCACACAAAAAATGGAGTGAAGGTGATAGTAAAAGGTGATCAGTTATTCTGCAGCTTCCAAAAGGTGATGATCATCATCAGTCATCAATTTTTTTGAAATAATGTTTCCTTATCAATCAGATGTGATCCTTGGTGTCACTGAAATTCTTAGGCTGTGAAGGCAGTCAAGAAAACAGTCTTGATCTATTTCATCTGGACACTTTATTAATAACAATAATCTTTTAAACTTTGCTTTGGACAGCTTGGATTGCAAATGCAAAAACAGCACACACACACATACACAAGTTATAAATATTCCACAACAGGCACAGTTAGCATTGGGAACCTGCTTTGGTTTGCTATTATTCACCTTTTTACCAACTTGAGCCACATGTTCAAGCATTTCCACTTTCCAATGTTGCCAACCGTTTTTACTCTCAGAGATCTGATCATATTCAAATGTAAGAAATTTGTTTTTAAGGCCTCATTATTACATTTATTCAAATAAATGCTGTGTCGACTGTAATTTATAAAATCGAGTAGCATCTCGAACAAACTGCTCTGGAAAGAAATATTCTCACACTGACGACATTTTTCACTCTTTTGTTCTGTGTCTCCATCACAAACAGTCTACAGTCTAACATACTCTGTCTTTTTTTTTATAGAGTGAACGTCTTAACAAATCACAACATATTGACCTATTCAAATATCCCCATACAGTACACAGTTTGAAACATCGAATATACCAATAGCTGTCACTCTGCTACACATGATAAAACCTCGTTTCACACAGGTGAGTCAGCAAAATTGCACAGTGCAAACAAAGTGAGACGATCAATAGGACAATCATCTACAGTTATTTCTCCTAGCATCTGTTGGTTGTACTTCTACTTAACTTTGATGCTTTTGCGAGTTCGGTATCAAAATGCCTCTGTTAAATTCATCATTAAAGGTTGTGACAGCAATAATTTGAGAAATTACGCATCCTAAGCACAAAAACTCAAAGGTCTGCGATATGTGACGTTCAGCTGGTGGAGTGGTAGAAAAATCTTAAAGGCATTATGTGACACTTGTTTTACTCTTTTCTGTTTTTCTTTTGTGTGACTTGGGTGTGATTGCTGTTTCTTTTAGATATCAATGGTATATGTGCATGTGTCTTTCTGACCTGAGAGCAGCATCTTTAGAGAATATGCTGCAATTTTCAATCAATGTGCTGCGAGTACCACTTTTCATAACTGTCAATAATTTAGTGCTGGAGTTTTCAAACTCTGCGAGTATGTTCACCTCACAGTTTGAAAACCTCTGTTTTAGCGCGATTAACTTCTTTGCAAATTTAAATGGGCAATGTCACAGTAAGTGGAATGAATCTGGTAAGCTGAGAAGCTGAACATCCACTTTAGTACAGACAAAAATCGAGACCATTTTTCTACTGCAGCTGTACTCAAATATAATTTTCTAAATCCCAAACAAATACCATCCATCCCTCCACTCCCACTCTGCTCACAATCCAAAGGTCTTAAACTCTACACTTCTACTAAGCCAGTTCTTGAGGGATTTTAGAGGGAAGGAGCGATGTTTGCTCAGGTCAGTGAACAGCAATAACCTGGGTCCATTCACACAAAGACACTGAACAGAGGGAACTCCGACTGGTCTGGCTGCAGGAGGTCGACCAGGAAACAAACAGTCCCTGACAGGCCTTCAAACAGACTGCAGACGCTGGTCACTGAGCGGGAGCCAGTCTTAAACTCCTCAGTGAAGAGGAACTCTGCAAACCTTGGAGGAGGAAAGAAGAGAGGAGATACTTGAATGGAAAGTGACGTGTTAAATATAATAGATTACAGTTGATGGGGAAGCAGGCCTGTAGCTGCTGCACCACTGAGGTACTGAGGTACTCGGTCGTAAACCAAAGTATTGGACAGATTAATTTTGACCTGATGGTGGCGCTAGTTGACAAGTTCAAAAATCACAGAAGAAAATCAAAGTCATCCTCAGAGGGCCATGAATCTGTGTACCACATTTCATGTCAATGCATCTTATACTTGTTGAGATATTTCAGTTAAAAACAAAAACGTGAATCTCATAGTGGCACTACAAAAAAGTCAAGAGATCACCAAAGTCAGGATATTAAAATAAAATTTCATGGCAATCTATCTGACAGTTCTCGAGATATTTCAGTCTGAACCAAACTGGCAGGGTTGAAAGCCAAAACCTGCCACCCCTCAGGCCACACAGCTAGTGTGGCTAAAAATGTATGTGCTGGCTCGTCACACATTTCACCTTAGGGTGGGCTTCATTGGTGGAGCTTGAATTCATGACCTCAGAATAAAAGCTGCGGCCCTTTGGGAAACAGTAGGAGGGATTTCTTGCCTCTGAGCACGGTAGATGTACTTTGAGTTGCCTGTAAGCCGGTAAAGCAGGAGGAAGACGTAAGCACTGCCAGCAACTCCGTGACAAATCCCAGGACCCTTCTTCAGCAGACCTTTCTGCCACACGAGCTCCCCACTGCGGATGCACGTGTCCAGATACTGGGGCTTCTTATTGATCAGGTAGGCTTTAGCGAAGAGATATGCCACACCTGCAAGAGAGGAGTGAGTCCTGAATTTAACAACAGAAACGACTGAGATAATATATGAACCCCTGTGCACACTCATGGTGGCCGAGCGTACCTGGGGCTCCGTGGCACCAGTGCACCAGTTCGTTCTCTCTCTCGATGATGGCGCCCAGCTCTGCAGGCCAGTTACAGTTCTGCTCCTGGTTCATGAGGAAATCGACGCTCTGCCACACCAGGTCCTTCTCTGCCTCGCTGAGCATGTCCTGGTAGCTCAGCAGCATCTGCAGGACTGACGAGAGGCCGTGGGCTGCACCTGACAGGAGGAGGGAGGGAGGGGTGGGAGGGTGCGAGAGGATCACACATGCACCAAACCAGGCATGCAGGGAAGCACCATGCCAGGCTCACAAAGCATACAAGCACATTCACCGGAGGACTTTTTGTTTCTTATCTTCCAAACTGTAGCCCACTATATATACTTGACAGTTTTGTTTGACGGTAAATATTGCGTCCTCCAGCAGTGAGGAAGTCATCTACAAGGTTAGTAACCTAAACTTGATGATTCAAGGAACAGTTGAGCTCCTGTCAAGTACATAAGTAGCTGCACAATCACTGTCCCACTAAAGAACCCTTCAAGACAGAGACCATCTGTATTTGAGCAGAAGACACACGGTGAACTAGTATTGTCAACTGCACATGAAGTGATTAGGCCTGAAGAGTAATTAGAAGCAGTATCTGAATAGTTCAAATTGTTTTAGTGCCTTAATCTTGAGGTTTCAAAGACAAAATATCCCTCTAATCTTTGAGAGTGATCAGGTAACACACATGCTTCCATGAGTAAAGATGAGAAAATAAAGTTGCTCTTTGTAGTCTTGCAATCTCAGCCCCAGACAAGAAAGTCGACATTGGACGATTCTGCAAAACCACCACATTGCATTCAAGGTGAATATTTTGTTACGTCCAATTCCAGCATTTTAAAAATTCTTACTTTGTACAATATCTACAAATGTCAGCCACAGAAGGTTTATGCTTTGGTAAAGATTGTGGTTATGGCAAACCAAATAAGGTTCAGTTAGCAATAAAGGAAATATATAACATTTTGGAAAATATATTTGCTTTCTAGTCGAGGTTTGTTAAGACAATCGATAGCTATCTTGTGTTTGTCTGTCAAATATGAAGCTACAGCGAGCAGGCGACTTATCTTGGCATAAAGCCTGGAAACAGCTAGCATTGCTTGGTCTGATGGCCAAAAAGAGCACCTACCAGTACCTATAATGGTCATAAATGAATATGCTGTATGTCGTTTGTTTAATCCATTCCAAATCCAAATCCTTAGGATAGGACAGAAGGATGTGCTGGGGTCTTCAGGAAATTAGTACTCTCGACTGAGAAACAGTCCACCAGCAAATAACACAGTGTAAATGGGGAATTTGACATTGTTGCACTTTGGCTTTTGTAGAGATTAAACAAACAAGATACAGAGTATAAATTAGTGAGATTTATAGGTGCTGATAGCTGTTCCCACTGTTTCCAATCTTTGTGTTATATTTTCTGTAAAGACATGTGAGTGGTAAAAATTGTCTTATCTATTTTCTAAAATGTCAAACATTTCCTTTCAGGTTAGGCAACTAAAACACTTGGTTAAGATTTAAGAAAGATCATGGTTGTGCTAAATGAGAAGGCAAACATCAGTTGCAGGTCTGTGATGAGACACAAACTCTGGTCTGGCATGACAGTCAAATGTGCTACAAACCCATCCACCACCCTTACAATCCATCCTGCACTGGCAATGAATGCTGGGATTGGATGTAAATCATGAGTTGCAGAATCCTCAAATATTGACACAAGTCACTGAGAGACTAGACGGAGTCATTCATAAATAATGTTGGATACATGCAGAGGAAACACGGCTCTCTGAGGTGGGACAGCCAGTGTGAATTCCCTTCTCGTGTGCAGCTTAATGATGTCGAGCAGATCAAATGAGAAACCCCTCCGTGACCAAACCTTTAAGGAAAAGCAAACTGTAACACATGCAGCACCTTTAACCAGGTGTGTTCACTAAACATCCAGATATGTCTCGTCGAAAACGTGTCATTTATTTCACCTCCTCATCATTCTCAAAGTTCTGGTAGTTTCCATGCAGAAGTGGCCAGGGAGGCTATGCTTACTATGAACTCTGTGTTGGTGTGAAAGTTAGTGAGGATGTCCAACCCTCATGGCTGTCTTCATCTGATGCAGTCAGGGAAAGGACAGTTAGCTTTATACATGTTAAAACACCAACTCTACAACTAGAAGCATCTCTCAAGTCTTCCTGTGTATTGTCACTGTGCGATAACAGCAGATCCTCCTATAACAGAAGACAGCAGCTCTGAAAGGGAGATTTAGATTACAATCTTCATTTCTAAATGGTAATAGAATCTTGATCTGACAAACTCTAGCTGGGTAACAAAGACAGACGTGAAAGACTTGAAGGAGGCTCAAAGCTGGAGTTCTTACCAAGATACTCAGTTCCATAGTAGGAATACATGAGGGGGAAAGGCTTCCTCTTCCTCCTGGCATACTGCCTTCCTGACTCGATGATGGCCTGGCAGATAGATTTGATTTGATCCTTGCTCAAAATCTGCAGAATAAAAGACAGTCAGTTTGCAAATATAATCATCACTGGAAATACAGCTATAAGGTATAAAAAAAAAGTCTTGATAAAAAAACAAACAAACAAACAACTAATTAAATACCTGCCCGTTCAGTAATAACTGTGTATATCGTGGGCATTATACCTTCATCAGCGATGTGCATTGAAACTCACACTGATTCGTCACCTTGCTACCTACGTGTGCATTCTCAAAGGAAGAAACTGAAACAAATGTACAGTTTGCATACGTTAAAGGACCAGTGTGTAGTATTTAGCGCCATCTAGTGGTGAGGTTGCCAACTGCAACTATCTCAATATCCTTCCCCTCACTCCTCCCTGTCCAATATTGGAAATAGGAGAACCTACGGTGGCCCTCCAGTGTTTGGTTTGTCTATTCTGGGCTACTGCTACTGTAGAAACATGACAGTACAACATGGAAGAAGAAGTCCTGCTCCCTCTGTAGATATATTATATTAAATTTCTGCCAACAGATTCCCCTATCCTAAACACTGCTCCTTTAAACTAGTTTCTTTTTTTAATAAATTGAGGCCAAGATATAGACTGAGCAGCATGTTTAAAAAACATTCCTGTCAGCACCCTCTAGTGGACAACCTATGTAATGGCTATATCTGCACTTCATAGACCAAATTCATCAGTCTGACTTTATTTTGAACTGTTGATCAGACAGAAAATAAAATGACATTTAAGTGGATAAATGGTGAATTTATAGATTGAGAAAACAAACAAAACAATTGTTTATTTCACCCGTAGGCTAAACATAATTATGTTTTTTTTTACTATTCATCTTGTGAATAATGAATACAAATGACCCAGTGACATCTCGGTCTCTGGAAAGTTCTGCCATTAAGAATAAATAATTAATGCATCAGTGGCATAATTTGATGTATACCAGCTTTAGTTAACAAACTTTAAGCCGCATCAGAAAGCCTTCATCAGTGTGTCTGTCCCTATTTTATACAGTCTATGGTCTGTCCATGCAGACCCAGTGCAGGTTTGGGTCTCAGCAGGGCGCAGGGTCAAAGCTCACCTCGATGCCCAGCTTCTGCCTCAGCACCAGGGCCGCACACAGGTACCCGGCCCGGCCCACGAACAGCTCGTCCGAGCCGCACTCCAGGAAGTTGATGGGCGCACAGATCTCCCACAGGTTCCGGAATTTGGTCAGCGGCTTGACGAAGTCGGCCAAGCCCAGGGACTTGTATATGAGAGCGGCCACGGCGTACACGCCCGCCCCGCCGAGCAGGAAGGCGGCGCGCATGTTCTTGTCCGGCTCCGCGTCCACGTAGCGCACCGAGGCGTCGATGATGTGCTTGGCTGTCTTCAGGTACGAGTCCCGCCGCTCGGAGAACAGCGGACACTCGCCGACCTGGTAAAGCATGTAGGCCACCCCGGCCGGCCCGTCGTACAGACCCCCGTCACAGTCGCTGAGGTCGGCGGGGACCTTCTGCAGGATCTTCTCCACGGTGGCCACCACGGCGGGCACGACGGCCTGAGCCGGCAGCAGCGAGCCCCGGTAGTCCGAGAAGCGGTTCTCGAAGCAGCGTGTGTTCTCCATCACTGCGGGCCGGCGCACGGAGCTGAGGTCCGGAGGAGGAGAGAGGAGACGACGGCAGGCCGCCGCTGATTGGCTGTCAGCGGTGATGGATCAGCCTCATATTGGCTGATGGGACCTGCAGCCTGCAGACAGTCACCTGCTCTGTGTCACTGTGATGTCTGATGACAGGGAGAGAGCTCAGGTCCTCTTCATGGTTTAAAGCAGTGACACCACAATGTGCACCTAATATGAGTGAAAGCACAAAAGATTGTCAGCAAGATATATTTTAATATTGTATAGTATGTATGATCATTGGGCATCAAATTGGGCATCAGAATCTAAAAGGCCCCTGAAAACCACAGGTTCACTGAGTGTCAGTAGATCTGTGGTAATATGATTCTTTTAAAAGGTGTTTATTAATCTGCACCACTCAGTCACAATATCAGCTGAGATGACATGCACCTTAAAGTGGGTCCTGTTATATTTTGCTCATTATCTAGGCTCTGTTTCAAAATCTAGTTTCAAGCTCTTCATCATTGTGTGTGTGTGGCTGGCTGTTACATAAATGACAATTGCTCATTCAGTCCCATCAGCCCACTGCTGATTGGCTGTCAGCGGTGATGGATCAGCCCCATATTGGCTGATGGGACCTGCAGCCTTCAGACAGTCGCCTGCTCTGTGTCACTGTGATGTCTGATGATAAAAAGAGAGCTCAGGTCTTTTTTATGATTTAAATGAGTGATACCACAATATGACACTTAATATGACTAACAGCACAAAAGCATTGCAGGCAAGACACAATTAATGAAAAAGTGCTCACTATATTTAGATTCTTTTATTATTGCATAGAGCCCATTACAATATTTAATGCATTAACATGTAATCAGGGGAAACCACAGGAAACAACACATTAGCCTCGAACAGTTTTAAGTAGGGATGAGCCGGATACTCGTTTCAGACGAGTATCCGTTACGGATAAAGCATGTTTGACGAATACGATTATGATACGAGTAAAATATGTTAATATCTGTGTTCGTGCTGAAGGAAAATCCTCATTGTGGAACTGACTGTCTTCTCTCTGCGCTCTGTGAGTAGCCAGTCAGTCACACACAGCGCCCGCCCCTCCCTACACAGACACGTCTCTGCCATAGACTGTATGGTCTCTGCACGTCTCTCCCAACCTGCTCCCAACATACGCGCGGTGCATTTGACAAGACAGAGCTGAAAACGGCTCGCGTCGCGTCGGTAAATGCCTCCGCTCCGATTTTTTTTTTTTTTTTTTTAACCGTCTGCTTGCTCTTAGTTTGCCTGGTGATATGAAGTCAGTTGGAAAACTTTGCTCGTACTGAACGCGGCGCTTTTGAGAAGAAGTGAACAAGGCTGACATATTATTTCCCTGTTTGCCATCACTGGATGTTTGCATGAATCATGAAGTTCACACAGATCATTAAAAAATAAACAGTCTCACAGACCATTTACACACATACACACATATAGCTGTAGATGAACACACAAAGTAGCCTACATTAATATTTTTATTGTATGTGGCTGCATGCAGTATCACACTTTCTCTCTGCAGTTCATGAAAATAATATTATAAATATTATTGAGATATACTGTATATAGGCTTTGAATACAGTAGATTAGCAACTTCTGATCAATTCATATCAATTTCAGACTTAAAATAATGTACAGTTTTAAACCTCACCCATTTCTGCACTCACTTCCGGGTTAGGCCCCGCCCATTCCGAATACAGATACAGATAATGTAGATGGTTAAACAGATACGAATACAGATACAGATAGTGGTGTACTCGCTCATCCCTAGTTTTAAGGCAAGACTGGATGGCAGTAAGCTGATTGAAGAAAAAACTAAACTCTGCCAAAACAATGACAACAAAGCAGCTGGAATAATAGGTGGACCTGCAGGTAGTGTTTCAACTGGGACATTTGAGGAGTTTATAAAAGATCCTTGTCAGTATTGACTTGACTGACACAGATCTGAGAACATGAAGGATGTAACAATGTCTAATTGAAACAAACATTTGCATGTCCAGCATCTATTATTGCTGTTTGCCTGTTTACCACTTGCTGAAAACCTACTGTGTCACTACAACAACAATTAATTTCTCCAGGAAATTTTCATCGATATTTTCTTCAGCTCTCAGTTCAGCGTCCTCTCCAGCAGGTGGCGACAGAAGCTCGTGCAGGCTGCTGTCCATGGTGCTGAAGGCAGCAGCTTCTTCTGTTTGACAGCAGAACAGGGAAAAACAAAGGTGGTTATTAATGTTCATATTCAACAAACATACACAAAATGCTTTTATTAACTACTAAGTATGGCACTTAGTTTAGTTAATTGGAGATTGTTGTACTTCAATTGAGTATTTCTCTTATCTGCCACTTTATACTTTTGGTCGACTACAATTCAGACGGGGGTTAATATAGCATACTTTTAACTGCACTACATTTATCTGACAGCAGTAGTAGTTTCTTTGCATGTCAAGATTTTACAGAAAAATATTTTTAGATAACAACACATTGTTAAAAAAAACATACTATTACATTTTCACACCTTCAGAGTAATTTCCATCAAACCTTCTCAGATTAACTGTTCAAGGGACATAAAATCTCGTTTTAAAAAACAAAAAATATCCTTACATTTGACTTGATTTTTGTAGAAGTTTTCTAGCAGATTTTAGTATTTTACAACCAAAACACAACCATCTCAGAATAAAACCTGATCCATTGCTTCATTTCTATCCACCAAACTGATGAACTAGTCCGATTTCCACAGGAAACAGTTATCAGCTAGGTCATAATTGTATTTTCAGGTTAATTTTTTATGTATGTAAATGAATTGTCTATGTGCCCTGTTTGCACACTCACTTGCCTTGAATAGCCCCTTGATGGACAAATGAAGTATTGTGAATTAAATTACAGCTCTATAAATTATTATTTTTGCCTCATTAGATAAGAAATAAATAAAAAGAAGATGAATGCCATGCCGATATGAGTGGAGGCAAAAGTCATCTTATGAGCATGGAACTAATTAAATGTTTCTTCAAAATCTAAAATGGAACAAATACTTTTCTGTGTATTTACTTTGAAGGATGATGGAGAGCGAGAGAGAGAGATGGTGAGGAGGTCAACTAGACGACGAGGGAGAACAGAAGTGGATGCAGTTCCAATCAGAGCTCTGACAAAACATCATTTGGTTCAATGGGGTCCTGCGAGATATGACTTGAAATAGCAGGCAGAGGACTCAGTATCAGCTTTTGTAGTTTGATTCTGTTTATGAGTTCAGATAAAAGTCCAAGTCCAAGGAGCCATTTTACTTTGATGGCTGTTTTTCTCTCAGCCTTATACAAATTATAGGCCACATGTTTGGGGGGGGGGGGTAGTTTTTGGAATTAGCATTTCTGCAGCCACTTCTTTGAAAACATATTAGGCAATTTTAGCAAAAGCTGTCAAACACGGACAACACAAGAGTCTGGAAAATGGTTCAAGTCGTGCTTGATGAAGCATATTTTCATCGGTCTTATCGACTGCCTTCAAACAAGAAAAGTCAATTTGCATTTATATGAAAGTGATTTGCCCTACTGGCACCAAGTATATGTCTTCAGTGTGAGATGCAGACTAAAGGCCTCTTGAACATGAAACATAAAGGTTTGTTTTTTGACTGAAGCAGCTCTTTATGATCAACTGTAGGCAGCCTGTGCGTTACTGTGTAGGCTATGTTGTGAAGTTGTCACACTTAGGTTTGTGTTGATTGTCACAGTGCGCCGTTAAATGCTGTGGGATGAAGTAGAAAAAGCTTTGTTATCATGAGGTTTCAGCAGTAAAGGCAGCTGTGTCGCGGCCCAGGCAGCTGTTGAAGATGGTGGGTTTTATGTCCTGTCACAGTCTAATTGTCATGAACAGTAAAGCACACACACACACACACACACACACACACCACAGACATTGCAAACAAAACTTTACTGAGATTTGCACAATATCAAAATTAAAATACAATCTAAATTCTAAAAAAGTTGTTTCCAAAAAAGGTGTGTAAAAACAAACCATTAAAATCCTATATTTAACAACATATCACATGTTGCTCATATCACTCAAAACCGTTTGGTTTTATGAAAAATATATGATCATTTTAAATTTGAACTTTGAAAAAGTTGGGGCATGGACAACAAAACACTGTTGTGTAATGCTGGAGGAACATCTCCCAACTAATTAGGTTAACTTGCAACAGGTTAGTAACGTTAATAAAATGCTGAAATATTGAAATGAGATACTGCCAGTGTTAGGCAAGTTACTTCAAAAATGTAATGCCTTACATTACTGCATTACAGCAAAGAGCAATACATAATAGTAATCAGATTAATTTTGTAACGCATTACTCTCAACACTGCCTATAAGAACAAAAGAGGAAACAAGCATTAACCAAAAGCTGTGTGATTGCTTTACAAAGCCACAAAATGCTGGAATGCAGATTCACTTATTTCAATGCAGCATCAACACCTGCTGCTGAAAAATCTGTGCATTTTGTTTTGTGCATGCATGTAAGAAAAAGTGGAAAAGAAAAGAGTGACACCTGGAGAAAGCCAATTCCAATGCTCTCTTATGTGTAATGTCTTACATTACTGCATTACAGCAAACAACAGTAATCACATTACTTCTGTAATGCGTTACTTCCAACACTGGATATTCACAGTGAAATGCAATTACCTCAAAATGAGTCAAAATAAACGACTTTAAACACATTGATGAGACCCATCTTAAAGCTACCTCAGCTGGAAACCACAGTGTGAATCGGTATGTTTGGAAGGGTTGGACGAGATGTGCACACATGTTCTCAGCCTTATCTTGGCTTCATGAGATGACGCACACAGCAGCAACATGACAGCCCTGCTCCAGGAGACAGCAGACCTCTGTCCTCTTCCACAGGCTCTGCCATGTCTCTGGAAGACTCGTCCATCACGAATCCAGAGGACAGCTTCAATGTGTCCAGAGTGTTTGTGGACTCAGATGAGCAGCACATCTGGCTGCCAGGTGTCGGAATCGCCGCCGTCTATTCGATCATCATCCTCGTGGGTCTGGTGGGAAACGTGGCTCTGATGAAGACGTGTCTGTCGGTGAAGTCCATGAGGACGGTGCCCAACCTGTTCCTGTCCAGCCTGGCGGCGGGGGACCTGTTGCTGCTGCTCACATGCGCCCCGGTGGACGCCAGCCGCTACCTGCTGGACCGCTGGCTGTTCGGCCGCCTGGGCTGCAAACTGATCCCGGCCATCCAGCTCACATCGGTGGGAGTGTCCGTGTTCACCCTGACCGCTTTGTCCGCCGACAGGTACCTGCTGCTCTGGTCATGACTTCTGTGTGTGTTCTCTGCATCCTTGAGCATCAGGTGTCTGTGGAGTGGGTTAAAGTCCACACAGCAAAGCTACAGCCTGAACCTCTATCTGTCTCAGTACTGATGCTATGCTTTCTCATGCATGTCTGCAGAACTTTATCAGACACATTTAAAGGTCTTGCATCATTTTATACACATTTTAGCCACCAGCATACACCAAAATAAAAGTCTCCAAAATTGTTAAGGATTTGGATTTTTCTTCTTTATTTATCAGGTTGGCTGTTCAATTACATTTTTTCTGCTAATGGAAATTCAAATAGATATTTATTGAAATTTACAAGTTCAACTGACCAAATTCTAACCAAAGACACAGTCTCAGAATTTAGTCTGTTTTTCCAGTTATTATTATTGACATGTCTACAATATTGTCTAAAATAGGGAAAATATACAACATGTGCACATGTGTGAGTTTTTCATTTCAGAATGTAAAAGAAAATCTCCCAGGAAGATACTGAGAATGTGACTTTATGTCCTCAATGGCAGATAGAGTCCAAATTCATCCAGAGCATCCTCACCACCCACAACACATATGTTTAAAACCAGAAGCAAGTATGGGAAATTATTGTTAAAATAACCTGTGTATTAGTATGATACTATAATGATACACTATGTCAACTGAACAGTATGTTCTTGTTTTCTAATATTAAGTGCAATGAGGCAGTATGTTATGTGACTTTGAGTTGCTGAAAGATTGATAGTCTACAGTGTTTCTCAGCCTGGCTCTAACAGAAGGGGTTTAACAGCATAAGAAAATTATTAAAGAAAATTATTATTTGGTCACTCTTTCCTCTAATCTTTGCTCAGTTTCTTGGAATCACAGCGTGATTTTGAAAACGATGACCAAAATGATTGGAAAGCCTGGACATGACATAGCAAGAGATGATTTGACTGAAGTGCAGTCATTATGCATGTTCTGGTTCTGATCTGTTGCAGGATAAACATCAGGTCAATGACAGATAAAGAGCTGTCTGTCTCACATGCTGAGAATAGCAGGATCCTGAGCAGCGTTGACCTTTGGAAATGTCATAGTGTTTGGGAGCAAAAGAACATTTGATACCAGTTGGGATTAATAAACCGTCTCTTTGATCTGTGACTCTGCCAGGCAGGAGCTGATATTATAATTTGTGGCTTTAATCCTTTAATTAATTTTTCGCTGCTGTGTAATCTACAGCGTCATAAGGTATCGAAGAAATTGAGTCTCCGTCAGTAGGAATGGGTGAAGTGAAATAGTGATACAAATAGTGAGAGAAATTAACATACTTTCTGTTGTTTTTTATCATATGCATAATGAAGAAACTGTAATGACATAACAGGGGCACAGCACAAATTTCTGGTTCCCGTGGTTCTCTATGGGCCCTTCCCCAAATCAGTACGATGCCTCTGTGATGTGATCAGAGTTCATCTTAATATGAACAGTCTCTCCACAAAATGACAAAATAGCTTTCATTCCGTGTTGCAGTGATGCCAAACATGTTTTTGCCCTTCAGATACAAAGCTATAGTCAAACCGCTGGACATCCACGGGTCCAGCTCTAGACTCAGCGTCTGTGTACGACTGGGGGCCATCTGGCTGCTCTCCGTGACTCTGGCGATCCCCGAAGCCGTCTTCTCTGACCTGCACACCTTCACCACCAGCCGCACCAATGAGACGTTCGTGACCTGTGCCCCGTACCCTCACGCTGGGAAGCTGCACCCGAAAATCCACTCCACCGCCTCCTTCCTCATCTTCTACATCATCCCGCTCTTCATCATATCCGTCTACTACTGCTTTATCGCCCGCAGCCTGTTCAGGAGCTCGGTGGACATTCCTGCTGAAGGACACCTGCACCTCCAGAGACAGGTCTGAGCGTGGGGTCCTCTGCTTACTCATCTTATTTCCAAAGCGGTCTTCATATTCATAAAAGGAAGCAGTCAACAATTCTCCAAATGCATAAATAGAATCGTTTGTTATTTGGGAAGTAGAGCTTGCAATTAGGCCATTTTGCTGTTTTGTTGAGAGTTAGTTGAGAAGATTAAGGTTGGTATGTAAATATGTAGCTATACAGTCAGCAGCCTGTATTTACATTATAAAACATGTCACACAACATGTCAGCATGGCCCCCCAAACCAAATCCTGATAGAGCCCCCACAAGTCCACATTGTGCACGTCCTTGCAGGAAGTCAATTTTAGATAATCACTTAGTTGTATGTTTCCCTTTATTCTAAAACTTGTGTTTCCATATTTAGTAACCTGCTATGAATTTTATCATATTCAAACTAGCACTAAACTCAAAGTACAGCTGAGATTGATTGGAGTGCTATTTCTAAAACGAATTGATCTTTTAAATTTGGACATGATGATGGAGCTAGAAGAACAAAGGAACACCAAAGGTATTAGGACGTATTTGCAGGGGGGGCGTCTAATGCCAAATTTTATAGCTATCGATCCAACGGTTGTTGTTCACCCCAACCCAAAATTGTCTAATTGCTGGTGTTGCTTGCAGAAAATTAGAGCAATCACCAAAGTCATTATGATTCATTCCAGCCTGTAGTTGTTGAGTGATATTTCATTCACACACATTATACCATACATATTCATTGCTACTCTCTTTGCTTCTTCTCTCAGATGAAGTCCAGAAAGCGTCTGGCCAAAACTGTGCTGGTGTTTGTCGGCCTGTTCGCCGTCTGCTGGCTGCCCAATCACGTGATCTACCTGTACCGCTCCTACCACTACGGCCAGGTGGACACCTCGCTGGGCCACTTCGTCGCCAGCGTGTGTGCTCGCATTCTGGCCTTCACCAACTCCTGTGTCAACCCATTTGCTCTTTACCTGATGAGCAAAAGCTTCAGCAAACACTTCAAAAAGCAGCTCCTGTGCTGCGCTTCTCCCGGACGGCTGAACAGCCAGGACAGTGGAAGTCCAAATATAACCACCGTCTGAAAGCATGTGTGTTTTCATAAGCTTCAGAACACCAGTGCTTTACCAGGACTGGAGACATGTTGACTGACGCTGTTACAATTGTTCATCCTCAGTGTCAAGCCATTTCACTCCTGAAGTATTTCTTTCTAAGTTGTTTGACAAAAGCAATGGCACAGATCTAAAGCTGCTTTTCAGAAACATCTTCTCTTATTGCTATTAATATTTGATGTTTCCTGAGAAATAATGTAATTGAAGAAAAGGTCTTCAGTCTCTGTATTATAAATCTGTTTTGCCGTTAAGCCCAAAGCTGTGTGAAATGAAAGTATGATCATGCACAGTGTCACTTATGGTATTAAATGACACACACACACACACACGCACACACACACAAAACCAAAAAAACAAAAAACAAAACCCATTTGATGTGATCAGCTGGCGTTTGCAGTGGAAACCATGCATGAAATGCATGGGTTTTTTTTTCACTAAGCCTTGAAAAAGATGATGACAAAAAGGTGGAGACAGAGCAGAAGTTTCCTCTGACATTTGAAGGTTTCATGGTTGTAAAATAATCAAAATGAACATAGTAACGTTTGTTATTCTGTGGACTAGAAAAAATATTTGTCAATTGTTAAGTTACTAGAAATATCAAATGTCATACGTTGTGCGCATACAGATGTTAATGTTAAATTTTATGTGTTAGTTGATAGTGGTTTGTTGACTATTCAATCAAGATCAATTGTTGAGTCTAAAAAAATGTCAACATAATCACAATTTCCCAAAGCCCAGTTTAATGTTTAAATGTCTTGTTTTGTCTCACTAACAGTTCAAAACCCCAAAATATTTCATTCATAGTGACATAAAAAAAAACAGATAAATGCACATTTTCACATTTTCCATAAGCAGGAAACTGAATATCTCCACTTTTAGCCATAGTAGAGCTCAAAACACCAGAGTGCATGCGTAAACTCTTAGTCATGTTTCTTGATAAATGACTGTAAAGATTATTAAAATACTTGATAATTAATTTTATGTAAGCTCCAGTGATATATTGGTGTTAGCATTTTAACAGTTGAATCACAATTTACAGAAGTGTGGGGTAAATTTGTTGTTTTGTATCATCTTCACAATCAGTATTCGCTGAAAATATTTGTATATTTATGTACAATTAAATGTTATTTGAGATGTATGATCCCCTCTGGTTGTCATTTTTTGAGCTGCTAAAAGTCACTGAATAAAAACTTTTACTGATCGGTATCACAGAGGAGAGCATCAGATACGCAGCTGAGTTCTTTTCTGTTCTTTTGAATCAAAGACTCTGCTGCATATCTGACCTTTTCTCATGGGGCAACACAAGTGAATGGATATCAAAGCAGAGGTATGAATTAAATTATGTTCTTTATTTGATTGCATTGGATCTTTGTATGCAACCTGGACCCTGAGTGCGAAGAGAATTTCAGCTTCACAGAAAATACTGTTTATCATCCGAGTAGTTCAATCTACTGCGTCCTCTGTGTACAGCACCTTCAGAGAATGGCACAGCATGCAAACACTGAATCTGGACATGAGCAGCAGGAAATCCATCAACACATATACACATACAAATACACACAAAATCACAACAAATATCCTTCTTTCAGAGCTTCTGCTGAAGGCTGAGGCTTCTCTTTGCTGTTTAGGTAAAGAAACGTCAAGTTAACTCAGCTCAAACTAGATTTTTCGGGGATCTTCAGAGGTGACCTTTGAGGGTGGCATTTCAGCCGGGTAATTAATTCCCCTTGAGCTACAAAACTCAGTCCATCCCTTGCTTCTTCAGATCCTTTTCTTACTACTGATTTTTCTCATGTACTTAATGTTTTTTGTTGTTTTTTTTTTAACTTTGACCTATCATTTATTGCTGAATCCTGTCCTGTATGTCAGCCCTGACAGTGTCACAGAAGCTGGGAACTTCCCCACTGTGGGACAAATAAGGCAATATCTTATCTTAAGCTGGGCATATTCCTAACCTTCCTATCTTGTTTGTTGTTTTCTTTCTAAGTCCATCAAATTTATAACACCTCACAAAACTTACCACCAGCACACTTTCATCAAGATAATGTCTGAGTTTAGTTCTGGTTTCCTCATTCAGTGATGTGTCATACAGCATATAAAACACTGGGGCCTGGTTTGGGTTGTACGGCAGATAAGATAAGCCTTTATTCGTCCCACAGTGGGGAAATTCACAGATATGATATCGATATCATTTCAGTCAAAGGATCAGAGCAGGAGAGCCGATCCTCAGGCCAATGGATTTTATTGCAGGAAGTGCAGTGGGCAGATAAATGTGCAGACAGCAGGATGATTATATGGGCTGGGTGTGTTTGTGGTCTACGAAAGGGATTAACATAATATAATTACAAAATATGGGAGTGACGGAAGCAAGCATCTGGTCACGTAGCTTCAAAGATATTAACAGAAATGTAGAAGACACCCTCTTGCATGAACTAAGATTACTGCACATGTCTTACTGCACATTAGAGCACATGACTGCAAATTATCAACGATACTGCTCATAAATCACAATACAAATGTTTATGGCTGAAAACCTTAGCATACAGATCAAATAACATGAAGTAGTGACCAGGTGGTGCCCTCCACACCAGATGGTGAATTCTGAGCCAATTAAGGCTAAAAGAGTAAAATAGCTTTATCTCTAAAAGCCATGCAAAACCCAACGGTAATGGCTGAATGAAAACACTATGGAAACATGAGGGTGGTTTCCATTAATAATAATATGGATGGGTAGGCATAATGTATTAATAATAATACATGAGTTTACACAATAATAGTGTGGGGAAATGGTTATATCCAACTACAATAAGAAAACAAAATATAACTATGATCTTTCTAAAATATTTCCAACAAATAGTGGACAGAGATTTACACATTATCCCTATTTTGGGAGCTGTCATCTGAAATGAGATTTATCCCTGGACCCAAAATGGAAAGGACTTCATTAAAAGTATAAAAATACAAAACCTAATACGTTACTGTCATTGCAACATGAATGCAGTCTGACACACAAATAACAGTTATTATAACCGCATTATAAAATAGAGATGACTGACAAAACGTTCTCCCGTTCTCCTGATGTGCACAGTCTTTTTTTCCACTTGCTTTGTTAGTCAGTGACAAGGCACAAATGTGAAGGACAAATCAGTGTACATGGCACACAGAGAGCCACAGAAGCAGGGCGGAGACGTCTCATTGGTAGAGGAGAAAGTCCTTGATACTGTGTGGGAGGAAGAGGCTGGAGGCTCTGTGGAGGCGACTCCTTCCCAGACTTCGGCGAATACAGAACCGACAGAGCTCGGACAGAGAGCAGGGCCCTGGGCAGAGAGAGAGAGAGGAGAGAGTTGAAATAAAAAGAAAGAAAACAAGAGTTTTGGATGTTTGTGTAACATGCATATGTGCAAGGGTCCACAACATACCTCTTCTCTGCAGTGCAACTCTCACCACGCTGTTTGGCAACGACAGATCCAGAGGAGTCTTTCCCTCTGAGTTCCTACAACACCCATCAGCCCCAAAGTCCAGCAGAAGATCCACCACGTTGGCTCCTCCGCCTCGAACTGCAGCATGTAATGGAGTGTCCTGCCCACACCCTATTTGAACATCTGCTCCTACATGTGCACACACAGAGAAATGGTTGAGCATTTGACCCGAGTTAACACTTCAAATCCAGTAACCCTAAACCACTCTGGAGTCCTCACAGACATTTTATTCCACCACTCTGCGAAAATAATCAGAAAGTGAAAAGACTGGAACTTAGAACAAAACTATGAATAATTTTAAATGATTTGCAGGAACGCCTGACAGTTCTGCAAATTAGACCGACATCTGTTGACGTACGAGAAAAATCATGCCCCGCTCTGAACTGTGAAAGACTGTTTTCTGTCTCCACAGAAAATGAAAGTGGTGGAAAGACAAAAGGTAGACTTTGTACAGCTAAAAATCAAAAGCAGGCCCCAGCTGTATTTAATAACTTCAGGACTGCAGCTAATGACTATTTTTGATGAATTGCTTCGTCTATAAAAATGTCAAACAATAAAGTGAAAACTGCTGGTTAAAATTTCTGTCAGCCCAGAGTGACATCATCAAAACAAACAATAGTCCAGAAATTACCAAAATCAATTCGATTATCAAAATAATCACAGCTTAACAAGTGACTGTTTGCAGGTCCAAAATATTCTATTGACAAGATTCATGAATGCAAATTCTGTACAATATATTAAAAAAAATCCTACTTTGGATTATGCTACTTGCACACTGTCCCTTAACAGTATATGCTAGCACAGAGTATGCAAGTGAATGGTCTACCAGGGGCACATCTTGATGTTACCTACCAGAGAAGTTACAGTATGTAAATCAGTCATCTCTGAAATCCTCTGTGTATTAATTTAATATTGTACAGTACATGGAATATGCAGTGCCACAGGACTTAGAAGTAGCACTTTAAGTTTAGTAGTTGACTTCCAACCAGTGACTTCCAGTGCCAACTTTGGAGTAATTTAGTTTTCTAGGATATTTTATTTAACTTGTCTAACACATCTTTGAGAAATTGAGGGTCTCAGATGAAGTTATTCATTTCACATATATGAATGTATGTGTTCATAAGTCTGTGTGACTTATGAATGTTCCTGATGTTTTGTCACAGAGTCTGCAGGTGACATTACCTGAGTGCAGCAGCAGCCCTACACAGGCTGCAGCCTGGGCCATACAGGCAGAATACAGTGGCGTCCCCACCACTGGCAGCTCCATGTCGATGTGAGCTCCGTATGACAGCAGCAGCTCCAGACACTCTCTGTGGCCTGATGGAGAATAACAGCATGAGAATCTGTGCACTGACGGATCAGTTTTACACTCATGCATGTTTGCACATACAAACCTTTCTTAGCGGCCTCATGGATGGGCGATGCTAGCTGGTAGGGGGTGTGGATGGAGGCGCTGTGCTGCAAGATGAGTCGGACGCAAGCAGCACTCCCGCTGCTGCAGGAGTTGAAGAGAGGTGTGGCACCATCTGTTGATACTGCCTCCACCTAAGGGGGGATAGGAAAGGAACAATAATGACCTCAAGCAGAGATGAAGAGCAGGCTACAGGGGCCTTCTTTCCAACTGAAGAAGCTTCTTTAAGCATCAACAGAGTCTAGTTGCTGTCGATTCAACCATTATTTGAATACAAACTTTTTCAGTTTTCAGCCACAACCGACAGACTCAAGTGACATCACTCGAGTCAATTCATAAGATTATATATAACATTCATATGTAACAAATTTCACATTGCACAACCTTAAATGTCTGTCCCTGGACAAATACATCAGGTTCGATACTCAAATGTATCCTTGTTGTTTAAAACACTTCTGCTGTTCTTATATAGACACATATTGGTCCCAAACTGGGAAGTTCTTGGAAAGATTTGTTCAGCAGTTACACCAAATTTAGATCATAAGTACTCCCCAAAACGAGTCCTTACATTTGCTCCATTGTCCAGGAGGAACTTGGCACAAGCATAATGGCCACCGAGACAAGCTTCGTGGAGAGGAGAGACTCTGTCCATGGTGAGTGTGTCTACATGGAAGCCCTGTAGGGAGGATCAAAGAGGACACTGTCAGACACAACTATGCATGAGCTGGGTATTGTGTGTGTTTGATATACACTTAAGAAGAAAGACCCAGACTACGTTTACCTGAGAGACGAGGCTTCTCAGGTGTAGCAGTCTGCCTTGGTAAGCAGCGTCATGGAGAGGAGTTCTGTCCGACCAGGAGTCTGAGACACAAAGATTAAGATCAGGAAGGTCTCCACTTTCAGAAAACACACAAGTACACTCATGGCTAACTCATTTTGCTCTCTGTCCATTGTAATGTTAAGATGACCTGAGAATACATGTTTATCTGGTTTTTCAGGGTCGCCCCAACCATAAACACCAAGCCAAGTGAACTGTACACACCCAGGTTCTTATTGGCTACTGCAGAGTCCAGTAAACAATCTTTAAATGCAGAGTTTGTAGGTCTCAACTAGTCTGTATTCGTGATTATAAAAATTAAACTTTCAAGATAAAAACTAATGCAAGGACATGCAAAGCTAAACCACATTTACTAGAGAATTTGCACATTTGCTCAAGTGTTCCAGTTATATGGCTCTTAATTTCCCTCATAACACACACACACACATAGCTGAACAGGCCAAAAAGACAAAAAAAAACCAACAACTTACCAGCCATCAGTGAGTTGCATGCCAACCCTCCATAGATGTACAAGGGCCTTTGCCAGGGTTGGGAGAACAGGGAAACCTCTGTTTGAACAGCAGCCATGATGAAAATGAAACAACAGCAGACTCCTCCACGACTGTCCAGGACTCAAGCTCGCCCAGACGGACACACGAACCCAAAGTCAGCCTTCCTCCCCCTTTTCTGGGTCCTTGGCCACCTCCCCCACTTTGCCACCTCCCGCCCACCCCAGTCCCAGTCCATGGATGTAGTCTACAGTATGTGCATAACAATGGTTGGTAGAATGGGCCTGCACTGCTGAGACAACTGGAATAAAGCGCTTGTCTATGCAAACAGCTACGAGCAGAGAGCCACACACAAGCTTCAGACAAGTTTCACAGATATTTGGGTGATACAAGAGCAGTGCACTATATCACATCCTGCCAAATCTGTTAAGTGTGAAAGTGCAAAATCTTCTGTTATGAGAACATATTTTCAGTTCAAGGCACAGTAGAAGCGGCTCTGAAATGTGACTATAATATTGTTATGACAGGATCTAAATGTGACGATTACTCACAATAAAATACATGTAAACATGCCTACTTCCTCTAAAAAGTATTCTGACGAATTATCCACAGTAAAGAAAAAACAACTCCTATCTCTCTAAAATTAATTCCACATGGAAACGCACATCTTCTGATCAGCACATTTAATACATGACAAACTTCTATAGTTCAGTTTTTTGCTTCATAAACTCATAGAAAAAGGTTTTTACTGCAGGCATGATATAATATTCAACCTCCAATCACGACGCTATGCAAATCCCCATTGTTAGCCTTGAAAAGCCATGCCATCCCATCCCTATCACCTCCTGTTTCACAGCTACTCTGTGTTTTGTCTGGCACTCCTCATTCCACAGAGCCATTTCTTTTGCAAAACGAATTCTAAGAAAGCAGTCGTCTATTGTCTTTCTGGGCATGTTCTCTCATGTAATGCTCTGTAGGAGATAAAACTGCTACAATGCTGTCAACAATCTAAATGAAATGACATGTGAAAACAGATGAAACATTAGAAAGTATACTTTATTCTTCAGAGTGGTTTGCCTGGGAGTCAGGTGATCATCTGAAAGAGTCCCAGGTTTCATATAAATATGTAACATCTAAGATTAATAAACAAAGGAGTGGCATGATAACAAAATTAGACAAGTTAAACAAATTGCATATACAGCTTTGCACAAACTGAATTCTGCTAACAAACCATTGTTCTGTATGAGGTATGTAATGCACATAGCTGAAAATAGGTTACTGCCATTTAGTATTCCCAGTAGGTATATGATTAACCAGCCCTTTTACTCCCTCTGTTTAGTGCAATCTATAAGGTGTAAATCCAAAAAAGTGGCCTTCCAAGTCTTCGATAAAATGCTTTCACACAAGGTCCCTTTTGATAAGTCAATGTAAACAATGTTCAGGGTTACCATGAGCACATTCAGCATGTTCCAAACGTCAGTCGCCGCCATACAGAGGGTGTATGACACCATGTATACAGCTGGACGTGAGGCAGAGGTGTGGAGTGATCGCTATCATGAAACATCTGGCTTCGCTGCTCGCTTCGTGGCACTGACTTTACTGCTTGCTTCCCTCCTCCACAGTCCTTGGGGGCCGGTGGCGTCCACAGCGACGTCCATGACCCGGTCTGGCACCAGCCACTGCAGAAGCAGCAGGAAGAGGAAGTCTAAAACGGCCACAAAGGCAAAGATGGAGCCAGCCACCGGGCCACAGTGAGCTCTCAGCCTCCTTAACCGTCTGTCCAGGGGAAGCACCTCCTCTCCAGACACTCGGTCGTACACCTGAGAGTCAACAATTTACCACCTATTATTCATTTTGAAGCTCAATCACTGCAGCCTCAGCTGTGTGAACGATCAGGAGATTTGCATGCACAGAAGAAACAAGGTTACTCAGTGAAATCAGAAAACATGTTTACATGCGCTGTAGTAACCTGGTTACTGTATCTATTTCTGCAGTCATCAAGTCAGTAATCAGATTACTCCCCTTCATCATATCATAGTGTCTTATAACATTCATCTTTCTTAAATGTGTTAGTGATTCAAAATGTTGTTGCCTGATTTGTATTTCTTCTGTGTGTGTGAGAGTATCAGAGGGCTGTAGTGAGAACAGTCTTTAGTCTACCCTGGGAATTCGGCTAACTACATGCTGCCAGCTCTCTCCATCTACACCAGCACATGTTACCATTATAAAGTGGTATTGGTATTGTGAATTCAATTTTCTAAACCAAAATAATGATATCAGTATTGGCCTGAAAAATCCAGTATTGTGTGGGGCATAGTAAAGATGGCCAAGAAAAACATTCTTATCCATGAATATTCTTGTTAGATTTCACTACCTAAACTACACAATTCAGTTTATCTTAATTTACATGATATTTAAGATAACTGGTAACTCAATTGCAACACAATGCAAAGCACAGCACACCCTCTGAATAACCAAGTCCACATTTTAACAGCACATTTTAGTTTATATCCAAAAATCCAAACTAAAGCTTTAACTCTAGGAGGCTGTGAAAGAATGACATACATCTGAAGTGGGTGCAAATCTAGATGTACATACAGGTGAATGAAACATGTTTAGTGTTGATGAACCTACCTTTTCTGTCCTTTCTGCAACGTTTCTCCAGGTGTAGAGGTTTCGCACACGAGCATGGACAGAGGCGGGGGAGGGGACAGAGTTTTCACGCTGCCGGGCAATGACCGTCTCCAGACCAGCACATAACGACCGCACAGTCGGCTCACACATGGTGATCAGGTCCTCAGGTAACACCTCAGGGATGCCCCCCACACGAGTGCTGACAACCTTAGACATAAAACAAAAACTGGATGCAGACATTGTAAACAAACACACGCACATATAAGCCACCCGCAACATGGGAGTACAACATCTGTTCTAGCATCACTTTCAAGGTTTTAAAGTGCTTTTCTTACCATTTAAAAATGGACTTGCTTCGCCATGACTAAAGAGTAAATTAAAAGCTAAAAAGAATAACTTTACTGATCACTTATAGATAAAAGTTTCTGGTCTGTTTCACCTCTGACCATACCCAGCAGTGTTAGAGGATGTGGTGGCAGCTAAAACCACACCCAACTGCAATATCAGAGTAGACAGTATTGGATCATTTAAGTTGTTAGACAGCCTCTTTTATAATCTCCGACAGTGTACATGAGCATTTAATGACAGGATGTAAATTTGAGACTCTTTAATTCCTATGAACTCACATGCTCTATATAAACTGTTGGCATCAATGAAAATGAAAAATTCACAGAGGACATGTTCACCAGATTATTATTGTAGTTTTGAGAGCTCTTTATAGCTCTTCTCCTCTGGTCAAACTACAAGGTTTGTTACAGTAATCTTAGAAGGAGGTAGGACATTTCTCTCTGTGTACATGTTTTACCTTGTGCTGCTGCTGCCTTTACTTTAATCTGATGGCCTTTAAGTCATACTCATGTGATGTTGAAAGTGATATGAAAATGTTACTTGGTTCAACCTCAATCTACGTAAAAGTGACCAGGTTGACATTCAGTCATGAGCCACATGAAACTGCCATTACATTAATGTAAAGGAGTGCCTGTCTCAAAGGGGCCATGCTTGTTAACTTTGCACCGACTACCTCCGCTGTAAAGAGTTGGGAAAGGCAGAGTCCAGCAAAACAAATATATAGGAGCAAGCAACACTAGTGTCTTAAAGCTCTCCAAATAAACTTTACTTTAATTTATAGAAATCATTTAAACACAGCTCTAATATTAAACGAAGAAGGGGTCAACTTGCTGGGCTAATTGTCAGCTCACAGGCCACTTTGATATCCCAAGAAGGAAACCAGACTCATCACAAAATAGAATCTCCCCTATCTGCACCCCATTTATTTTTTCTGTACAACAGGCCTAAATAATTTTCAAATTCAAAGAGGACTGATGCTCAGTTTAGTGGATGGGACACCACATTGACCAGAAAGGACATTGTTATCATTGCTCTGCAACACAGTTCCTGATAAAGCTGTTTTCTCTTCCTCCTGAGTAACAGACCCAACTTCCCTGTCTCACATGAGTGGCTGTTCAGCTGCTGCAATTTGCCACTATTATTGTTCACAATTTCGCTTTTAATTGCCTCTACGTTATTTTAAGCAGTGCTATGGGATGGAGCTGAGCAGCCACCTACGAGCACACACCCACAGGAAATCTGTGACAAGAATACTTCAATATGTTGTGCTGTGTCAAGCCAATTCTATTCAGTTGAATTGGCTTCAATAGAGCTGTTCTTGTAAAAGTGGGAAATGTTTCTTTTGTTACTTTGGTTAATTAAAATTCAGTGGTTTATTTTGCTTTGTGTTGTGACATGAATTAAGGCGAATGTTTGGGACAGAACAATAACTGTTGCAACAATAAATGAATGTAAATTTTGACAGAGACTGGAACCGAGAGTGAGAGACAGGAGGAGAGAGGAAGCGAGAGAGACAAGGAGGAACTGAAAGGTAGTATGTCTGCTCTTGTGGTGAAATTAGTTTTAATGGAGTAAATATAAAAACAAGAAATGCAGCTTTTGCATTTATTTCTCAGTAACCAACAATACATATAATGTTTAGTTCACTCCTCTCTCTCTTTGCCCTACATGGTACATGATACTTGAACTGTTGTATTAATGGCAACTAACCTGCAGTCCACAGCTGGCTCCTTCCACGATGGCCATGCAGAACGCTTCGGTCAGAGACGTGTTGAGGAAAATGTGACCTTGCACCAGAACTCCGCGAACATCTTTATGCTCCAAAGGTCCCAACAGACGCACCCTGCAGTGACCCAGATCAAAGAAGTAGAGCATGTGTAACACCATCACACACAAGCCATATGTATAACACTCTGTGTCAGACTGCAGTCAATTCCTTGACATTCTCCAAAAATCCTCACTGCTTTTCCATACACATCACAGCTTAACAACAATCATTTCCATTTATATAAATATGTCATAAATGCTAAATAGTGCTGGCAATATTCAGCTGATAAAATGTGGCCGCTGCAATATTAATGAAATAAAAATACCATGTCTTGCAAGAGGATTAAGAGGTACCCGCCTATCAAGTATTCTCAGGAAATATGAGCATCCAGCACTACCTGTCATGCAGTTGGTATTTCTCTCTCACTTCCTCCAGCACAATTCTCTTCGGCCCCTCTCCACCAATTAAGAAGTGCAGGTTTGGATGTTTGAGACAGAGCTCTGGAATAATCCCACCGAGAAGATCAATTCCTTAACAGAGAAAGAGATTGTGAACATTGGCTTTGACAACAATAAAGATGCAACACTTATTTAATGTTTATTAAAGCCAGACCGATACTGAATATTTGTGGCTGATACCGACACTGATATGTGAATGTTGTATATACTATAAAACCATCAGCTGACATTTACACCAATGTTTACATATATCTGTGGAAAGCTAATATAAAGCAATATATCAAGTTTCATCATAACATTGAGCCACGACTGTAACACTCTGCCTGGAACTGGAAGAGATAGTTAGGTGTGTATGACTTGTGCCAACATGAAAGCTGGAACTTTATTCCTCCACAAAAGGGGCAGTGTCCTATTCACCATGCTATTCTGCTGCCTACTGTGACAGCCTACACTGAGCAGCACAAAATAAATACAATTAAGCTAAAACTTCTCCATACCTTTGCGGTAGACAAGACGGCTGATCACAACAATAGTGATCCTGTCGTCTCTGCGCTGCGAGGGGTCGGGGGTAAAGTCCGTAGGGTCAACGGCGTTGGGAATAACAGACACTATCTCTGGGTTGAGTGCTGCACGTAGGACTGTGTTCTCCTTACTGGTGTATGACACACACACTATGTGGTTGGTATCACACAGAGACACAGTCAAAAGCTTGTTGGTCAGCACAGAGCTCACATCAGCAAAGCCAAAGAGCGAGTGGTCAGTGAACACCTGCAAATGATAATACTCTTTAGGTTTATGACAGGAGATTATGTGTAGCATAGTGATTTTGAATCATTGTATTATTTTGAGAACTGGCTTGTAATAAGTCATATACCGTGTTAAGGCCCATGGTTTTAGCATGGAACAGTGCATCGTGGGCCATGGCAGAGAATGAGCTGTGTGCATGCACCACAGTGATGCGTTCTCTGACAAACACACAGCGCAGCAGTGGGAGACTGTGGAAGCAGGTGGTGGCTGTGGACTGGTTATACATCACTTGCAGGGGGAGGTAGTAGACCTTCAGTCCGTTGGTCAGGTACCTGACACCCTTCCTCCTTCCATAGGCATGAGTGACAATTACCACCTTGTGTCCTTTTTCAATCAAACACTGGGATAGCTGGTAAATGTGACTTTCCACTCCTCCCATATTTGGATAGAAGAAGTCAGACACCATGCAGATGTTGTGCTTCCTGCTGGGGACCCGGGCAACCTCTGCAGGTGCTCCAGAGACTCTCCGAGATGAAGGGTTATTCACAGCTGCCGCTCTCCTTCTTTGGCCCATTGTAGATTCCTTGCTCACTCACTAGGGCTGAAATAATTAGATAATTCATTGATTAGTTGATGAACAGAAAATAATTGATGTCAAAAGTCAGTGTAGGAGCCATTCTTCATTTATGTTGTGCAAGTTCTTTATTTGACCACAAGGGTGCATTGTAGTGTTTCTCTGTCTAATGAGTAACCACCCATCACCTGCTCAGCAGCAGGTGTATAAAATGAGATGAAGATTGGTATATGAGTTGAATGGTGGTGGGGAGCACAACAGATCTTACCGACAGCCAGAGGAAAGCTGGTGCTTTTCAGTTCAACATCACCTTCATGGTAAAGTTGTGTTTTTTAAGTAACCTTTTTTGTCTTTTTGCAATAAATGGGAACATCACCCAAAGAGAGCAACCTTGAAAAGTATTTTGTTACTTCTGGACTCGAGTGAAGACAATCCTCAAGCCACCATTATATGACTAAATTTAAGTTTTTGTTTGATAGTCATCACAGTGAGCTTTGGATTTTTATCTCTATTTAATTGTAAATAGATTAAGATGACATTTTTTTAGATAATCATTCAGTCGAAAAGTCAGAAAATACTTAAAATACTAATCAAGTTGTCTGTCTGAGCCAAAGTTGACATCTTCAGTTTACTTCTTTTGTTTAACCAACAATCCAATATGCAACGATAGTAAGACTACAACACCATAAAACAATGTGAGAAAATGAGAGAAAATCTACTTTATGTAAGCAACTAATTCAGTATGATTAAGTTGACTATGCCAAAAATTAAGTAGGATTTCTAAGAATTGTGCAAAAATGTGTACATGTGTAATATATTTGATAATTGCTCTACATGTGAACACAGCCGATTGGCCTTGTTTTTGCACCCACCCTCTCAGAAATCAAAGTCACCCTGATTGTTTGTCTTATCCACTAATCCACTAATTTAAGAAGACGGAAGCAGCAAATGTTTGGCCTTTTTGTTCAATAAATCACTTCAATGGTTTATCATTATCAAAATATTTGTCAAATATTTAACATTCATCCATCAACTAATGAATCAATTGACTTATTTCAGCACTAATTACATCCAAAGGAATTTCACTTGAATGAGTCCAGTATATTGATGATCGCTTACTTGCAAAAGAATATTTGTTCCATGTCATATAAAAACATCCCTCAGCTCTAACTACTCAGCTGACACTCAGGAATTGCAGATTATTGTGAACAGTGTTTCAGAGCACCCAGTTCAACAAACTCCCATGTAACAGTTTCTACATTACATCAATTACTTCTTTTTTTTCTTTTCTATGCAGACCATTATGTACACCTGTAATATATCAGTGATCAGGCAATTTTGGACATTTAGGGCTTGAAGCTGTTCAAATGTCACCACATCCCAATAAACCTTTGTTCCTGTCATAGTGTAGCAACCTGTCTTATTTCACCCCTGAATGTAGCAGCTTCTCTCTTAGCTTTAGAAATGTTTCAGAGTGAACTGTCCCTTTAACTTGCATTTGCTGTCACTTTCACTACGGTGAAATAATCAAGATAGCTCATCAGCACAAATCAAGAAACACTACAAAATCAACAAAAATACTACATGGTATAATGTAGGAGACTTCTTCTTCTAAGCTACAAGAATGTGTTTTATCTATTTCCTTACACATTAGCATCAAGCTAACAAACGTTGTTCTTATTTAACCACTTGACTGACATTGAAGCAGCTTGTCTCTCTTAGTCCGAATTTTCTTACCGTGGACAAAATGTCAATCTTGTTCCAGACTGTGAAAGCACACAGACTTATTTTCCAGATGTAGGTTCATTCTTGTCAGCAGCCCTGAGCTAGCCAGTTAGCCGCCGATATTACTTCCTGGTGTCTCCCTACGTCACACGCAATGACGTACCATGGAGCTGGGGCTGCCATCTGCTGTTTGTACGGAGAAAGACGTTACTAAATCTAAACGTGAATCTGACATCAACTCCTTGAGTTTTCTTCTTGATCTAACAGTGTTACAGGACACGTTTCACATACAGAAAGCACCGTTTTCTAAGTTCAATAAACAAAATCAGTCATAAACAAAAATATTCACTACTGTACCTTGAATAAATGTCAGTAGAATCCCCTGAACAATTATTAATGTTCACTGGATTTATATTTTTATAAACAGTTTTATATCTATTTTATATCTAATCATATTTTATATCAGATTTGTTATATTATATTACAGTTTTATTACTTATTTATTTTATATAAAAGTGTTTATAAAGACAGTAGTGCTTCTTGCTTAAAATTGCCTGTATTGCTTGTTGATATGGTTCATTAAAAACAAAAAAGGGAAATGAAATATTTTAAAGGGAAATGAGTTTGTAACTTGCCCCCCCCCCCCACACACACTTTAGCATTTTCTCCAGAATTCTGGCTCATTACTTTTCTGGAAAATGTTGACAAACATGGAAGTGAACCGTGAAATATTTGAGCTGACTGCAGGCAGATAATGCAGAGGACCAACATGAACAGATGTGTTGCTCCTGTCATCATTCTGACACACACACTGCTGGTACTTTTTCTCCAGCTAGTCTGTCTAGTCAGTCTGAATTTGTTCTCTGCCTAAGCTCCTTTAATGAGTCTCAACATGTTGGAAATCAATTCAATAATAATGATACCCCATGGCTGAGAATACGGTGTGCCAGCTTTGAAGGTGTTGTGCTATTCAACTCACATTACACATCACAAAAAGAAAGTACAAGTGACAATAATGACAGGTTACAAAACGTCAAGAATTAGCAAGAAGAAACCCTCCGACAAAAAAACAAATTTGTACAAAAAGACACAAGGGACAAAATAGGGTGTGTTGGTATCATTGTTCAGTTTTTTCTTTCCATCAATAACACATTTTCACTCTAGGTTTCATTTGAACCCTTTGTTGACCTCGAAAAAGTCCACTTATTCATGCCTCACATATTATTGCGATTCCCTCTCTTTGCCTTTGGTGTGCTCTCCTGTTGACAGGTGTCAAAGCAAGGCGGCTCACCAAACCCAGAGTATGTGACCAGTGGTGGACTGGCCATCTGGACCAGCAGTATGTTTCCCAGTTCCCCCGAGTTCAACAATGTCTTTTCATATGCGAAAACGTTTTTTGAAAAATGTCTCTGGCTTTTTGGTTGTCAGGGTAGGGATTATTCGCAGGCATCATTTTTTGGTGTCACAATTCTGAACATTACAAAAAAAGTCACAGTGTTCCCTCCAAACCTTGATGTACTATCTTTTCCATACAATGACCTTAATGTGTTTATTTACAAAAATGAAACAAAGAAACAACATTCAATGTAACTGGGATATCACAAAGGCAGAAGAACAGGCTACATTTTAACACACCCTAATATGAAAAAGAAGCTTTCCCAAAGACCTTTATAAGAAATTGTCAGTCTTAGGCATAAACATTTACATACAGCTTCCATTAATATCTGACATACATTCCAGTTTATTTAGATGAAAATGAACAAAGCATTGAACTGGTATTGTGCTATGTAAATACCACCTTTATGACAATAAACAATGATAGCATCTTAAAATTGTTGCATATCAACCCAGCATTCATCTAAAATGCCTAAATATCTCTGTATATTGTGTAACATTCTTTCACACATTTAAATCATGGCACTTACCAAAGTACATTACATCATTACATGGCTCAGTTTTATGCTTTATTTCATTTAGAACTTAGAGGATTAAAAAGCAGATCAGTGGGACTGATAAAGTTTGTGGGCCACTGTTATTTTGCTCAGAATAGAGCAAAAGAAAGAATATTCTCTTGTTGACATTTTACCATATCAGCAAGACATTTTTTCCAAACACTGCCATCATTCTGACTGAATTTTAGTGTCTACAGTGGTGCACTCAAAAAGCAATCTAATTTAGTTGTCATAATTACGGGTTTTATGCCAAATAGGTCACACGTGTGTTATGATTCCTTTATTTCTTGTGCTTTGTTGTTTGTTTACTGCAGTTTATCACTTTGCCATCTTATCATAGTAGGCAATCTCATTTTACAGTCTTTGAATTCAAAGGAAAGCATATAAATACCCATATAAAAGCTCATAAAATGGAAGTTTTTCCAAAACAATTAGTAGGGCAAACACAGGATGTAACCTGCCCGTGTACAGTCACCCTGTAGGCAGGAGGCCACATTCATGACTAACCATCTCTGCGGAGGAATGTGCTTTCGTATTTTCACATTGTCACCTTGGACTTCGTCTTGTGTGTTGAGCACTAACAGTTGTCATCCTCCACCTTTCTTATCTTTGTCCCCTCTAGCAGAGACAAAAGATAAGGACAGACAAAATCCTCGGAGAGACCCAGGAACAAGAAGAAATGTTAACACGGACAATCAAAACTGGTAGCAGCTTGCTTTAACAGCTGCAATGTTGTGCAACTCTGGTTTAACCTGCTCAAGTGCAGTGTGACTAAAGACTCTCTGGCATTGTGACGAAGAACTTACCGTGATAAGTGGTACCACAAGAAAAGGGAAAATCCAAGCACCAACATTAAGGGTAGAGCTATCCAATACCGATATCTCTCTCTACATTCTCGAACTTGCCGTATCTTTTCTGCATTGCAGATAGGGCTAATGACAGCTGATGCACCCCTGGCCTTGACATCACAGGTAATGTTTAAGGTCCCGTTGAGTTTAATGTTGAGTTCGCTGGTAAAATTGTAGAGGCCTGTAGGAGAGTCCAGGGTGTCACTGTGGGTTATGAGAGTTGACGGTGAATTTGTAAGAAGCTGTCCATCCAACTTCCACTGAATCTCAGCCTTTGGGTAGAGTCCTTTGGCATCACACTGGAAAACCTTCCCACTTGAATCATTGTTCAGGCTGGTGGCAGGGTTCTTTTGACAGACATCGAATCTCACTGGTGGGAGATGATTCAAGTTAAAATTGTACAATTTAGCTCTACTGTAAATTCATGGTATGTATAATGAAAGAATGACTCACCAGAGATGCTTAGGTTCACAAAAGATTTCTTGTACCCTTGCCTGTGAAAACTACATCTGTATTTCCCAGCATCATCCACTTTGATGTTGTTCAGGAGAACAGAGCAGTTATTCCTGATCTCAGGCAGAGATACATTGACCCTGTTCTTGTATCGGTCATAGAAGAATGTGGTCTCATTGTGTTTCAGCAGCGGCGACGGGTTTGGTTCTTCCATCTGCCACCCAAACCCTTCGTCCTGATCTCTCTCTGAGCAATTGCATGGCAGAAGGACGCTTTCGTTCAAAAAACCTGCGACGTGTGTCTCTTCATCACCTACAGATGAAAGGGTAAATGAATCCAGTTACTCATAGGCTCTTCAAAATTTTTGTTTCTAATAGACATTTTTCAACACATGCATTGCAAAACATTCAATTCAAAAATGTAAATGTTCTACATACAGTTTTCTCAATTTAATACTGATGCCTCTATATGACATACGTAAGCAAACAAGACTGTCAGGGAGAAGATTGGTGATTTCTTTATAGCTATTCTTTATGTCTGTCACCGGGTCAGATTCCCAGCGAAGTCAGATAAACCGATTTCCAACACACAGACTGGAAGAGCTCAAGTTTACATTTTTTCAGGGAAAGTAAAGAGATAAAAGAGAAAAACACAAGTCAACCATAGTTGGGGATTCAATGGATGGAGGGAATTTGATTTGATATATTTCTCAATAAAATTACTATTAAAGAGCAATCCTAATGCTCTGCTTGGTGCTAGCTTTTGGTGTCATTTGTATTGAAGCCTATGGGAAATGCATGGTGAAGCAAATTAAGACGCTGCCCCACCTGTGTCGTATGACCTTTGATGTAGAAATGCCCAATACCAAACACACTTCAAAGAATATCAACCAATGCTGACTTTTTCAAATATGTCATTTGCTCTGCATCTAAATTAACTTGATGAGTTGAGTGAACTCTCATTAGAATATTAAATCATTTCAAATCAGAAGAACTTGTGCTTTTACGTTCTGTAGTGCTCTATAAAAAAAACATTTTAAGTTCAAATAACTTGAATAACACTCAGTTGCTAACATAAATGTGATAATAAAAGATTAGTTGATTCCACTTATTCTTACTTTACATGATGTTTCACAGTGTTAACTCTCTCTGTATAACAATAACGGTAAGGAAGCCTGCCAGGTCCTGTTAACTAGCAGTGCCCTCATGATCGTTAGTGTCTGCACTCAGTGAGGCAGAGCAGAGACTGAACAGTGGAGAAAAGCCTGGACCTGTTCTTCAAGTTTTTCACCCACTGTTTGTGCAAGAGTTATTGTTGTTGTCATGTTTCTATGGTGTTATTATTCATCAATTAAAGTTTTTTTTACATGTTCATTACCTCCGCCAAGGAAGTTATGTTGCCGGCGTTGGTTTGTTTGTCTGTTTGTTTGCAACATAACTCAAAAAGTTATGGAAAGATTTTGATGAAATTTTCAGGAAATGTCCTTTCTGGAACAAGGAACAAATGATTAAATTTTGGAGGTGATCCGGATCACTGTCTGGATCCAGGAATTTTTTAAAGGACTCTTTATCATTACATTATATTATATTTCATTGCGAGATAGGGGCATTTTCAACATATGTGTATATAACTTATATATATATAACTATATAAGTGATAGTTTCTATATAAATGTTGATTTCCACAAATAACTATAAAACTATCAATCTGATTCCAATTGCTAAGGGTGTGTTTTTCTGGTCCAAGAATCCATTGAAATAGATAAATAGGACTAATATTTTGGGGTGTAAGTCACAATAAGCTGGGGGAACTGTGCTGCTTGGCGGAGGTCTGCGCTCTCCGAGTGCTTTTCTCGTTCCATATTTGTAATCATATATCATATATAGTTATTCTCTTTGTAGACCACACACACACACACACGTGCAACCACACTCATCCTACCAGTGTGCTTGTGTCTGTTCCCAGAAATTTCTCCTGTAAAACTCATTAAGGATCCTCTTTCCTGTGTTACATCCTCTTACATGACTCTTAGGTCAGGTTTTCATTGTTTTATCACTTCAGGCAATGTTTTCCTGTTTAATTTCTTTATTAACCTCTCTTCTGATTGAAGGTCACTTCATTTCCTGCCTTTGTGTGTATTTCCCACAAGTCTGATAGCCTGACACGCCCTGATTGGTTTCACCTGTGTTCGTCCCCACCTGGTGTGTTTGCTCCCTTCACTCTAGGCAGTCACTCAGTTTGTCTTAATAACCAGTGTATAGTTTTCTAGCCTTTAAGACTTTAAGCCTCACCTATTCAGTGAACACCTATGTTCCACACTTTGGCGAGTAATTACTATGTTTTTTCTATCAAGATTTTATCACTGAGTTGCACATTTGTGACCATGCGCTTGTGAGATTCCCCAGTCGTTCAGGAAGCTCAGGGGAGACAGATCCACCACCAAGATGAGTATAGTACTGTCAGCATGGGAGCGAGAGAGTTCACCGCGCACAAAAGTTTCCAATCCTAAATCAGCAACCAGGTTTGTCTTCTGAGTGACCAATTCCAGCAGCTTATGGCCGGATGAGAGACTCTCATTTCCTCTCCTCCTGCTCCAAAGGTTGCTGCAGTCCATAATCTGGGTCATCCGCCTACTCTGCAAGCAGTTCCAGTTCCTGCCTCTGCTCCCGTGACAGCTCCAGCTCCTTCTTTCCAGATCACACTATTTTCTCCAGATTCCAGGAGTCATCAGTCCTTCTTAGTTCAGTGTGGGCTGCATTTTGAGCTGCGGGCTTCCCGGTCTTACTGACTGGTTTTAACGTTAAGCCTGATGGCTTCTGTTTGACCCAGGCTTGGCTCCCAGGTCTCTCACCATAATCTTACCCTGTCCCTGTGTGGTTGGGGCTGTCACATGAGTTAGATAAAGAAATAGATATGTTTGACATCCATATGCTCTTGTCATATTATGCCTCATTGTGAATTAAATTAAAAGTAAATGAAATTAAGTGTTGCTCTACAATTTCATTTAGCAGACGCTTCTATCCAAAGCAATCTACAATTACATACCAATGGAACAGCCATCGGGGGCTGTTTGAGGTTCAATATCTTGCCCAAGGACACTTCAACACATAGACTGCAGAGGCCAGGGATCAAACCACCAATAGTCTGATTGGTGGACAACCGTTCTACCTCCTGAGCTACAGTCTGACAGGTCATAAAATACAGCGATAAAGTGGCTATAACAAAACAATTGATGATGCACACATCATATTCATAAACGCAGCTCCGAAGGAAGGATGCCTCATTGTGTTAAATGTCTGTTGCCTTGACCTCTCTCTCCTTGTGTCTCTTCCGTGAAAAGAGGAGGTGAGGAAAGAAATCAAGGCTGCACAATCTGAGAAATGAGGAGTGTGTTTTTTGCATCAAGATTCTGTTTTGGAGTCGTGCATTTGAGCTGAGTTGTTGGTGTGATTCCCCAGTCTTTACATCCTACCCTGATTCTTTGACTGCAATCATATCAGCATCAGCCAACTCAAACCACTTAAATATCCAACGGCCCCAGCCTTTCTAATAACAATCATCATTGTTATTCACCACCTTAAAATTAACATTCAACTCCTAATTATGTAGCTCTGGGCTCTCACCAATCATTCACACACATAGAATGAATATTTGCTTTCAGTCTCCTAGTATGTCTTTTACCTTTTGTTAGCATGTTACCTTTTTTTGTCGTTTTCATTTATACATTTACTTTTGCTCATTTTATAGCCTCACATGGCCTCGGACGTTAAACTGCCTCTCTCCTCTCTTCTAACTGCCAACAGGCCTAATATTTACATTCTAATCATTTGGAGCCATAAAATCAACATACCGCAATCTGACCCTTTTCACTGTGTTTTTATTGTTCATCACAGCTGCACAGCCCAGTGCACTTTCGAAACTCTCACTTTGTTTGTATTCTCTCCAAGTGCATGAAGATGCAAACCAAAAGGAGTTGTTGATTTTAAACCTTTGTCGTAAATATTGCTGAAGTCCTGCTGATATCGAACGGATAAATTAATTTGATTTCAAACAAGAAAAGTCATATTTTGGTGTCATTAAATGAAATAATGGACAAACATGGCATGATTCTCTATAGGTCTTTTCACTAAACTCCATGTGTTGTAAAAATCGCTGGCAAGTAGGCTATAAAGTGTAGATTTAAATAAAGTAAAATATTAATGTAACAACAACGTGATAATAACATTTCTTCAACGGTGATTGAGCTTTAAACAAAGCATGAGCAAACCTGAGCAAATATCCATACACATAAATGCAACAGAAGTGATGGCTGATGGAAGTCATTCAGATCTTGTCACCTTACATGATCCGTAAAAAGTCCCATACTCTTAATAAAGATGGTTTACTGGACTGGTGCCTAAAGGAAATAAGATCTCTACAGAAAATATTCAGTGTTAAATAAACTCTGTGAAGTTTATGTTAAATTGATAATTATATTTCTGCACTCTCAACATTTAGCCACAAGTGTTAGTTAGTCACAAAAAGTTAATAAATCCAAACTAACCTACCCCACAGGGATAATCACAGAAACAAATGATTAATCAAACAGGAATGCAGAAGAAACATAAAAATGCAAAACGTTAATGATCCGCAAGTAAAAACTTCACCAGTGACGCAACACCGTAATATCCCACTGTTTAATGGTAGCACTTAAACGTCCCACTCACTGAACGATAAGAATAAGAAAATAGGATTATTCTGCAGCAAATAGGCATTTATGACAAAGACAGACTAATAATACATGACTGTAGAGAGGTTTGAGTATGAAAGCTTACCTGAGACCAACAGGACCAATAACATTCCCAGAAAAATCCTCATGTTTCACGGGTGAAAAAATGACAAATGATCTGACGTCTCTCGATTTCTATGCTGACAAGTTTGACTGACAGGTTACAGAAGGGTTATCTTAATCTGTTCCGCGTTAGTTTTTGGATTAAACTCAATCCAAGCCGAAAACAATGCACGTCCGTCTTCACTCAGACTTGAAGAGAAGTGAAAGTCCGACGCACGAGTGGTTGATCTGTTTCCGGATTTGTAGTCATCATCAATGGGAAGAAAAGACGTAAGAAAATCAGTGGTGTACACACATATGCTAATGACATCCTATTACTAACCATGAGAACAATCTGAGCCCCGCAGACACCAAAAACACGTGACAGACCTCAAAATATTATTATGCAATCTTAATTTATTCTGTATATATTTTAATAGAATTTTATATGCGACATTAACACACACACACCCCCACACACACAAGAGCGCGCGTACACGCACACCCACGCTCACACACACCCGCCCGCCCCCGCCCGCCCCCATCCAGCCTCACACCGCCACCACCAGGAGCTGAGCAGGGAGGGATCACCGGGATCGGGATCACTTCATCCGCCGCCGTGTCGACACATTACCAACGCCTGCGTTCTCAGTCTTTCTCCCGGGGAAACAGTCCGGACATAGCGGGGGTGCTGGACAGCTGGAGGACGGGATGGGGGAGCTCACGGCTTTTCTGCTGTTACTGGCGGCGACCTTGACGCTTTCATCCGAGGTGAGTCCGGCCGAGAGAACCGGAGGCTGGGAGTCCGTCTCTCGGCTGCTGGTCAGCGGGCCCGGAGCTGACACACACGGAGCACCGGATCACAACCACCAACGTTTAACGGTTCATCACAATAACGATTAAAACGTGAATATAAGAGACAATAGTGCTTTGATTATAAGTGATGACATGAAGGCTGTTACCAGCAAACACGACATTATTAATAACGCGATCGCCGGGATTTGCTGGGTTTAATCCACCTAAACGTTTTTCTCTGACGGTTTTAGTCGTCTCGTTGAGTGGATCCATCGATATTCAGGGTTTGTCGTTAGCACAGATTTACTGCGTAGAATTAGCAGAGCAGATCATATCAGCAAAGCTACCGAGGCCTCCCGTTAGATGTCAGTGATTGACAGCTCGCTCCTGCCATGTTGGACATGTTTTGGTTTGTTTATGGTGGTTATTTTAGCTCTTTATAATACTCTGTTCTAATTAATTGTCTGTTATCTTTTTTTAGTGCCAGATAAGATATGTCACCAAGCTAACCAGTGTGGTGAACAGGGTGTAGGAAGCTAACGTTAGCTAGCTTTTTCCAGAACATACGGATTTGCACGGCAGCTGCTGTTAGCTAACATAACGTTGTCGTGTGTGTTCACTTCGTCCTGTTCGTGATATTAAAACGTCAAACAAAGCCGTGTAAATATGTGTAAATATAACACGGGTGCTTCAGCTTGTATGTGACATGTTTTTGCCAGTGTTGTGTGGTGCTGCTGGGTCGAGCTGGTCCGGTCCAGCAGCTGCAGGGTGGTGATCCTGCTGAGCCGAATGGAAAAAAGGATGCAGCCCTCTTTTTTTTTTTTTTTTTTTTAGTTTGACACAAGCAAGATGGCGCCTGCAGATTTGCTGCTGCTGCTGCTGTGCAGGATCAGAGAGAACAACACAGCTCAGGACCAGCTGGGAAAAAGGGATGAGCAAGGCCTGCATTGCAATATGTAAATGATCAGATGTGAGCTGCTGTTTTGCTCATTGCTGTGCTGCATTTAGGAGTGCGAGTAACTCACTTCTTATAGAGCAGGGTCAGTATAATGACACACCAGCTGAAGCTTTCCCTCCCAAACCAAAGCCCTGAGTGCTGCAGTGAAAAATCCCTCAACAGAAGGATTATGCACACTATTTGATGTTGCATTCAAGAACTTTCCTCGAGAACAGCTGAGTTGCAATAGATGTGCTGCTTGGGTGAGAAATCTTATCATATTCGCTTAACTACTCCTGTTATATTACTGTAGTTTATGACAGCTATCACTATATCTTATGACATATGGTTTATATTTTTGCTGTAACATTTTTTGCACGTGCCAAGTCTGGCGAGACGCGTTTTATATTCCACCCATTTCATCGAGTTACATCACACCATTGTATTGTAATATATTCCGTTTCTGTGCTGAATGTTTTGAGGCTGCAGGCTGAGTCATGATAGAAAGCCACACAGGTCCTGCAGCAGCCATACCTACATGTGATAACCTCAGTGCACTATCATGGCCTGCTGCCACCCTCCCCTGCAGTCACACAGGAGTGTTTCTATCTTTGAGGTGAGACCAGGTCAGACTGGTTATTCTGGTGTAATCCAAAGCTAATAAGCACGGGAGCAATTTACCGGTAGCACATGGTTTGAGAAAACTGTGTTTTGTGGCTTACATGCTTTTGCAAGGAACGTCACTTGAAAGGCATGAAGCAGTAATATGTGGGGTGGACTGATATACTAGGAATTATGTGATTTGAAACACAGGTTGGCGGGTGTTGAAACTACCGTTCTGAGTTGACATCTCATTCCACCAACCACATATTCTATATATTAACACCATGTTTTATATTCTGTAGCCTGTAGCACTGTGTGTGTTCAGCTGGGTGTCGGTTCGTGCACCTGCTGCTAATTGCTGTGGTTGGTATTTTTTGATTTTCCTGTTTCGGTTCAAACAGAAAGAGCAAGCTGGATGTGCCATATGATGCAAGCTGCTCATATGAAAAAATGGAATTTCACATCTAAATAAATGATGGGTAGTATTATGTAATGTGCTGATAAAGTGAGAATAGAGTAATTTCTGAAGAGAGGAACAATGGGATTGTCCATCCTCACTCACAGCAGGGTAATATTATGCAGATCTTCACAGGCAAGCCCAGCTTCAAGTTGGAATTAGTCATTTAAAGATTAGCAGCAGATGGCTTGGTGGCAAGCGTATTGTCAGCTTGCAGCATCAGGCTTTTCTGATGTCTGCCAAAAAATAGAGGGCCCAGAAGGCGAAACACGCTGAGACTTCCTCTTATTGTTTTCCCAACCACAAAGGAAGGAAAAAGAATAAGCGCATAGTGCTATGTCCTGTTGGATGGCAGAAGGCCAAACTGGTTCGGTTCAAGAAGAGGTTGTTTGCACCTCGTATTTGCTCACAGCTTGAATTTGGTAGCCTGTGGATCAATAAGTTTCTGTAATCTTTGCTCTGTTAGGCTATATATGCATCCTTACCCTCTGATTGCACTTTCTCTAATATAGGAGCTGAATAAATCCACATAAGCCGGACTAACAAAGGGCACATTTGCTGTGGCTGTAATGCTTAGCTCTCTGGCTTATGTGCTCAAAGGGATGAAACTCAGTATCCTGCCTTGTTAGCCAGTAGTAATTTCAAGAATTTATTTATATAATAACTTTAATGTGCAGCAATTTTAAAGAGTAATTTAGAGGCTTATCTTTTATTGCAGTACTGAATAGCGAGACAGATGTTTGTGCATGATTGTGTGTGAAAGGAAATAGAATACTCTGAAAGAGACTAAATATTCATGAGCTGCATCAGGAGATATTTATGGTTAAGCTGAAGACTGATTGTACTTCACTGGCTGAAGTATAGAAAGCCTTCATCGTTGTTCTCTCTTTCCCCTTGTCTGCCCAGGTGCCTGCTGATGACTCTGTGGGTTTGCTAACTGAGCCCCAGGTTGCCATGTTCTGTGGGAAGCTCAACATGCACATCAATGTGCAGAGTGGCAAATGGGAATCTGACCCCTCTGGCACCAAGAGCTGCATCGGCACCAAGGAGGGCATCCTGCAGTACTGCCAAGAGGTATTAAGCTGAGTGAGATGGCAATGCAGAGACGGAGAATCATATGGGGACAGAGAAAGAGAGATAAAGCAAGTAAGCATAAAAATCTCTCACTTTTCTCCAGGTGTACCCAGAGTTGCAGATAACAAACGTTGTGGAGGCCAACCAGCCTGTCAGCATCCAGAACTGGTGCAAGAAAGGCCGCAAGCAATGCCGCAGCCACACACACATTGTGGTGCCATACCGCTGCCTGGGTAAGCAGCTTTAATGATACAGGTAGACTGAGCATGTTTGTGTGTATCGTTGCATGTGTGAATGAGCATACTAACTGCCTTTTTCTCTTGCAGTTGGTGAGTTTGTGAGCGACGCTCTGCTCGTTCCTGACAAATGTAAGTTCCTG